>OX401416.1:20165768-20598268 GCA_947846245.1 Cerastoderma edule
TCTCATATTCCACAACTGGATGGGCCTTTCAATAGGGGTGACACTATAATAAAATTACCTTTACCTTTTTATATGAACGAATAGATAAACAAACAAAGGTCTACACCTACAACATATGCCAATATGTCAACACATACAGTACACTCACACTTGATTATTACGCGACGAGAGACAGAACTGTAGAAGACTGCCACATAATCGCACCCAATGAAGCGCCAAAACATTAATGATTTGACCCTTAACCCATTATCTACCAAACAATAACGATATTTGATAAGTTTGTTGCAGGCAACTCTGGAAAACATTGTGAGAAAATGAGAAATAGCTCATAAAGAACAATTTCTCAGTTTTTCACAATGTTTCGGCCTTATCAGTAGATCATTTTTCAATTTCATCACATTTTGAAATGTCGTCTGCAAACTCTTTCAATTTTGGGCAGTCGATAGTTTGGTATTTGGTCAAGGTCAAGGGTTAACCAAACTTTCTCCATGAAAGCCCGCTTTTAAAACCGGCCCAGTGCAGATGACATGCAACTTTATTGTGACATATAGACTTATTGCCTCTAATCAATTATCCAATGTTTTATCACAATAGTTCATCCCTGATATTACACATATTTGAGTATTTTTTTTCTAGCTATAATTACAGTCTGTTGTTGCTTTGAATTTGACAAGTCGCAAAGTCTAATGTGGGGGAACGCCCTTACATGTGCACCACCATAGGTCCCTACCACACCAATAGGGTGTGGTAAACCTCGCAACGCCCAAGGCTTGGGTTTATTGGCACCAGTTTGCCATACATGGTGTCATCTATAGCCTAGCCTATGAATGACAAAGTTTGGTAAAGGCCAAAGGCCTAAGCCTGCGAATCCTACGGCTTTCCTGGATTTACCAGTACTATGCAAAATGCCACTCTCGCGAAAACAGAGGTGTCAGCGGAGCTTGAACCCGGGACCCTTGAGTTCGAAGTCCGCCATCTTTACCACCGAGTCACGCATGTCACATTAATATTAGTTTAGTGATGTACGATCTCGTACACCAGGAAAATAATTGCGAATCTGAAAATGTGATAGGTGGCATAGGTGTTCACAGAGCTGTGTTAATTTCAAGAAACTGTGGATACATAGTAATAGGGTGACATAAATATTTGCTAACAACTTCGCTTGAAGTAATCTAATCGCTTAACACTTTCCCAAACAACAAATTTCCGACTGTACCAAATTGAAAGAGTTTGCAGACGACATTTCAAAATGTGATGAAATTGGAAAATAATCTTCTGATAGGGCAGAAAACATTGTGGGAAGAAGGAAAAATTGCTCGTCACGAGCAATTTCTCCTTTTCCCACAATGTTTTCTAAAGTCGTCTTCAACAAAGTTGTCAAATGTCGTTATTTAGCTCAACCGTACTTTTTAGGTATGTGTCCTGGGAAAGGATTGGATAAACCCTATAAGTTCAGATTGAATCATTACTCAGACAATATGCCTACAATATGTAAATGAGTAGGTCCGAGTAGAAATTTACCAATGAGTAAATGACTCTGTATGTTCGAAACGGATGGTTATGACCAATGAAGAAAAATAGCAATCTGAACACATCGGGTTTATCAAATGAAAACAGCTCACGGAAATACCCGTGTAGTTCCGATTGGAAAAATAGAATTAAGATGCAGACAAACTGTTTCTAGCATACCTGTAAGAGCATTAATTCCTCCTTTATTCTTTGTTCTCTTCCGTATTCCAGGTCTGATTTGTTTTCTTTCCCCAATTTATGTGGGGAGAAATCATTGACACCATAATAAAATCATGTCCCCGATAATGAAGTAGGTCAATTCTAACGCGGATCTTAAAAGTGTTTCCAAATTGAACAAAAACTATGATATCACAGCGTATTATTGTATTTAACTTAACATGTAGGTGTGTTGCATAAAGAGCGTATGCGACGTAATTGCTTTATAACGTTATACCGACTTTAGAGCATTCGACAAGAGGTAACACGTCAAGGAGAAATTTCCATAAAGCATTTATCGAATTATTGACTCGCTTTTATTTGAGTTTCTTTACACAACAATAACGATAGCAATGTACCTTTCATGAATTTCACATTAAATGAGACCTTTCTCCCGTCTATTTGTAAAGGTTTGATTCAAGTCGACGTGTCGGTCCTTTAGGTTTGTAAGATCTTTATTTGATAAAGGTACATTTCTTCTGTTCAAAGGAAGCCCATCGACCTGAATTCCAATACAATGAAATGCTTTATTAACCCTTTACCAAACGCCAAATTCACGACTGTCCCTAATTGAAAGAGTTTGAAGACTAAGTTAGCTTAGCTAAATTCACTCATAGGGCCTTTTATCAAACGGGCCCGGCCGGATCTACAGAAATTGTTCCAATGGTCCCGGTTGGCTGGTCAGTTGGGTCAAATGTGGATTCTTATAATGTAATTTTCTTGACTGATACTCCATGAAAATGGTATTTCTACTTGGGCATGTAGCATCACCAAGAGGTCCTTCACAAAATTGTTCAAAGTATGCCCATCGGGTTAAAATTGGCCCTATCCCACATGACCCCAGTGTCCACAACTGTTGATTAACCCTTTCCCTAACAAAAGATTTTCAACTGTCCCAAATTGAAAGAATTTGCAGACGACACTTCAAAATGTGATGAAATTGGAAAATAATCTTCTGATAGGGCAGAAAACATTGTGGGAAAGGGAGAAAACGAGCAATTTCTCCTTTTCCCACAAAGTTTTCTAACGCCGTCTGCAACAAAGTGGTTAAATGTCGTTATTGTTTGGGAAAGGGTTAAAGCACCATATACAAGCAGTATTGATGTCACTTATTATAACTTGGCGGCGCAATTTGATTAAAGATGTTGGGATTTTAATAATATTTCACCATGTGTGTGTGGAATCAATTAAACTGTGTTTGTACGCTTAAATATGCTTATTCATAGATGCGAGAACTTTTTGGTATTAAAATTTTACATTATTTTTTTTAAAAATCAGAATTATGTAGATTCAGCCGCGTACTCTCACACAGCCATGCGCCTATGTTCCTCCAATCTGAGGTATTCAAGATATTTGGTGGCACCAACCACTTCAAGGGTGTGGCCATGCATATATACTGTAACGAAACAGAGCAAATGAACCTCTCAGAGAGACAAACACATCCGATCAGTGAAAAACGCTGTTGTAGACTGAGCGGTTGTGTTGTCTGTATATATACCAGCATGTTCTATCAAACAATGCTTTAGGTTCCTAATTTGCATAAAAGTTCAACGAACGTAACATAACTCCCTCTTCCGAGAAGACTCGTCCCGAGTTTTCGCCCTTGGGAAACAAGTGGGGAAGGCAACTCCGATATAAGGAGAGGCCTTAATCCCACCGCTGCCACCAATGTAACGAACCGAGCAAATGAACCTCTCAAAGAGACAAACACATCCGATCAGTGAATATATATGTGTATATATATATATATATATATATATATATATATATACCAGCATGTTCTCTCAAACAATGCTTTAGGTTCCTAATAATTTGCATAAACGTTCAACGAACGTTACAATACTGTTATTGGTCTCTATTTTCTTTCGACGTCTTGCATGTATTCGAGTATATTTGATGCATCTATGTAATTCGATGGTAGCTCGTCTGCCATGTAGATTCCAACTCTTCTAGTGCCTTGAACTCTTCTTAATTTGCATAAATTGTCTTGGTCATTTTCGATGACCTTGAGGTCATTTTCAATGACATTGAAGACTCTCGTTTTTAAATAGTTTGGATGACTTGATCACGCCTGGGAGGTAGTTTGGATGACTTGATCACGCCTGGGAGGTCATTGATGAAAGCCAAAAATAGCGGAGGACCTAGGGCAGTCCATTGATGAACGCCAGATAAGACATCTGTTATTCCCGACTTACCACCATAAACGACTAATTGGACATAAATTGATGCTAACTACTTGTTAGCAATACATGTACCCCCATATCTTGATCGAATCTCGTATATCATAGGACTTCATATAGCTTGATTATAAACCACGTATGGGGCACTTTGACGAAGGCTTTTGCGAAATCAAGTATGACTACATCAACTTGTTTCTTTTTGGCTGTTGAGTTTATTTCATGAATGGTATGTGGTAATTAGCTGGGTTCTATAGATTGTGTCTTTCGGAAGCTGTGTTGGCTTTCGCTCGCGGTCAAAGTGCCATGTGATATTAGGCTAGGCCCAGAAGCTTTCTTCTTAATTTTATATTAGAGTCATTAACTGACACAGTTCCCATATTGGTCCTCTTCGTCAGTGCCGTACCAACATTTTTCAGTTTTGTAACGTCTTTCCTGGATGCACCAGTACTAGGCTAGGGCTCTGAAGTGACTTGCCAAAGGCCACACGGGACCACGAAACCAGAGGTTCTGAGTCCACCACCTTGCTGACCTTGTTTTCTTTGTAGCCTCTGTTGGCCTTACGGATATCAGTTTGCTTTTGTAACTTTATAAAAAGTCCAAAGTTAAACGAAATTATTGGCCAAATTAAAGGCATTCTTATTATTAAGTGCAAGCAAACCGGATTTATATTCAATCCTTTTGGTGTAGGCATATATAAGTCTTTGGCGGTATCGGCCCATTTTGGTATAGGTATACTTGAGTAACACCGATGGATGGCGCCCATCGAAGCATGGAAAGGTCGGAATGAAGAGGAAATCTATACATTTTCAGCGACGCGATTGACCAAAGTAAACATCCGTCTAGTTAACAACATGCCTGCTAAGAAACTCAGGTTTGTGTGGGTACTCTTTGCCTGTTACTTCAATTTGACAAATTAAGCCCCAATCCGAGACTTATTCCGGGCTTGGTACTCGCTAGATGGGTCCCACAAGAAACGGTCCCCACAAGAAAGTTAAACGCAACACCCTCACCTTCATGCGGCACAACCTGTCATCTTGCCTGCGATCCACCAAGGAGGCCTGTAAGTTACAAGAAACTCATCAGGCTCCAAGTTGAGTACGCCTCCACGATATGGGTTCTTCCCACAATCCATTACCCACAGTGTGAAGATGGTCCAACGTCTGGTCAAACGAGTTTGACGCGGTTGGAAAATGTTGAGAAATGTTTGGGTCGGGCAATATTTTGACTTGTACATAATACATCATAATCAGCCACAAAATATTCCAAATACCATGAACAATTTCTCTCTTTGTTATAATTGTTTTCCCACAAAACAACAAGGGAACACTTATTTGATTACCTTTTAATTGTCCGCTATAATTGCTTTCAAATGAGACCAGGCACCAAATTACATTTTAAGAAAAGGATTAGTCTAGATAACTGGTCTCGAAGGCTATTGCTATTTTGATTGACGCCTTCGAACAGCACAATAAACGTCCAAATGATGAAAAAAAACTTCGTTCACGGATCATTATTGAGACTAAGAAAAGTATAAGTTTTAAATAGGGTTCATATAAATGTGTATTCTTTTTTTCAGGGACGAATGAATTTTAGACCAATGTTGGAACACAAAGAGGGCACAGAAGTATGGAAAGTGTGAGCTACATTTCACAATGATGTTTCCACGACGGTGTAATAGGCAACAATGTTAAGGCACCAGTCACTTCATATATAGACAGGGATGTCTCGGGAAATCATCAAGTTGAACGTTGGTGGTGTCATCTACCAAACCACGAAATCTACGCTGTGTAAATATCCAGACTCCATGCTGGGGGCCATGTTTAATGGCTCAATGTCCACAGCAGTGGACAATGCTGGCTGCCATTTTGTTGACAGGGACGGGGAGCTGTTTAAGTATATATTAAACTATCTTCGATCTTCAAGGCTGGCCTTACCTTCAGACTTTAAGGAACTGGACCAGCTGAGTGCAGAGGCAGACTTTTATCAGATCACGGAACTGATTGAGTGCATTGATAGCCTCAAACAACCGGTTGTGGATAAACCAAAGAAAATGCGCTACCTTGAGGTCATTGAGGTCAGGACTGGTAACCTAGCAACCATGCCCACTATGAATTCTAGAATCAAAACGATCATATCAGGACGCAGGGATGTTGTTCACAAATATCTGTCCTTACATCAAATTCATCCGGCAGAGCGCGAGAGACTTCAGGTTAATTTAGGAAAGGACTACACCGAAATTGCTCTTACGGGGAGCAACGTTCGACTACAGGTCGGGGAATGCCTGCGTAATCAGGGCTGGGAACTGTCCGAATCTCAGATGTCAACATTTCCATCAGGGGAGGCAATTGTCCACAACTATAAAGATCGGTGGTGTTTGACTTTGGTGCAGAATGATCCGATGAACGAGAGTCAGAGTAACTTTTTGGATGATGCGTCTGTGGAGGAAATCTCTTTACTTAGTAGTGAAGATGATTAACCCATGCCTAAAATAGGAATTCTGAGACTTTCAAAATGAATGGATCTCTAGGGTAGCATTTTGCTATAAGAATTTGGGAAATTATTTACATTTATCAAAACTGATATATATGGATAGTATCTTAAACAAAAGTACATGTATATCTTATATTGCAATTTGACATGTCTTGGAGAGACAATTTACCTGATGTGTTTCTTTGAAATATAAGTTATCTCAATTTTGACCAAGTCGGAATGTGTTTTGATGTTTAGTAAAACGGTACCCAGTGTTCTATACTAGGGTTGTATAAGGAACTTTCACAAACAGTATTTCAACAACTATTTACCACAGCCCATATTGTGGGGACCCATTATTATCGTCTTGTTTGAACATCTCTCTTGTGTAGACAATTCTAATGTGTTACTACAATATAGAGTTAACCCATTATCAAACAGTAATGACATTTGACCAGTTTGTTGCATACACTTCTGGAAAACATTATGGGAAAAGAAGAAATTGCTCCCAACGAGTAGTTTCTCCTTTTCCCACAATGTTTTCTGCCATATCAGAAGATTATTTTTCAATTTCATCACATTTTGAAATGTCGTCTGCAAACTCTGTCAATTTGAGACAGTCAAAAAATGGTGTTTGCCACAGTTTGGTAAAGGGTTAAGCATTGCCTTTAAGAAGTTACCTTTTGGGAAATGCCCCTCATATCTTGACCATAGGGGTCTATATTTATCCTGGGTTCAGTACTATATAATATTACATAGTATTGACCTCAGTATAAATATAGACCTGTATGATCTGGACCATAGGACACAAGTGTCTGTTCTTCACTTCAGTGTTAAGTGAAGTAATTGTTATAATCTGGTATTGAACCCTCAATCTGTTGGAAGACATGGGTCTGTTTATTAAGAAAAAAAATGAATAAGAGATTATGATGAAATTCAGTTAAGCCAAGATTATGATTTCTTAGTAAATATTTTCTGTAGTTGCTGAGTTTAGAATTAGAAATATCTTCAGACAACATTTACAAGTCTTCAAGAGTCTTCAAGTCTTAACAGAGAACATGAATAAGAACTTGAGTTTTTTACGATATACTTAACATGGAGTAAAATTTCTCCTTATATGTGTACCAAAAGATGGCTTGAATCAATGTGTCTGCTGCTGATAAAGGTTGACATAATTGTTGAAAATAGAGAATTTGCTAACAAGACATTTCTGATATTTAGCTCAGCTTCTGGAAGTATAAGAAGAACAAGGATATGGAGAGCATTACAACTCACTGAACTTTGGCGTCTGTTTCACACAATGGTTAATCTGATTACTTCTGAAAGGAATTCATTAAAACTTCACAAATGTCTTCAGTCAGAAAGTAAAGTCACTGATCAAGTAGCACAAAGAAAATCACGCCGCATTTTGTAATTGGGAAATCTTGTTAGATTTGTGCATCCAATTTGATGTCTCTTATTAATGAAGAGAATGGGTGGTTACCTCTCACATTTACTTTTTTCTAAATCATAATATCAGAGCACTGACAAAGTATCATAGCTCTGGTTATGGCTTTAAGCATCATACTCCATTTGGTTCTTAAAAAATCATGGGTTAGCTTTTGCATGCAAGTTGGTATCTTAATAATTAATAGGAATTAATTGGAATCCTGACGGTTATACCTATTTGACCAGCCCTAATGGCCAGTAATTGCAACAAATTTGAAATACTTTTGACTAGATGAAGAGACCCAATTCACAATACAATGTAAAAGACACTAAAAGATAGTATGAAAATCTTGATGATATTAGGTGATACCCTTGTAAAAAGGATATAGTTGCTCTTTAGGAGTAAAATATTCTTTTGTCAGAGCAATTTCTAAAGATTTCTGCAACAGATATATCTAATTAAGGTGAAATGGAGTCAACTATCAGTATGGTATAATGAGTTGTAAGTTTTAAGGTTTGAATTAAGAGTATCATTCTGTGGGCAGCATTAGTAGTATAATGATGACTATTATTTATGACATCAGTTGGGATTCTGCACTGGTCTTGTTTTGTGATCAATCTTGATGCCCATCTGATATCCAGGGGTTCTTTTTTAAGTCAAGGATATTAAACATAATTATCTTCTTGATTGAATGACAATCAACGAATTTAATTTTCTTTTGTTGGCCTTAAATAATGTTACTTGGATAATGTGAAAACCCTACTTGTTATATGTCATGTTCTATTGTTAGTACATGTATTATAATAAGATTTATAAATGTATTCAAAGAATTAGCCATGGTTCATCTTTAGTAATTATATATGTATCTAGATAACATATTTGTTAAATTGTTAACCCCTTTAACCAAAATGTCCCACTTTTATGCTTATACTACAAAATTCTTCAGAAACCTCTGTGAATGCTGACACAAGGTTAAATTGCTCCCGTCTAGCAATTTATCCTTTTGTCACTATGGATTTTAGCCAACATCACATAGAAAAAGTTTTGCCTTGTGTCATTTTTGCCATCTGCTTTTAATTTGAACCAAAAATAAACTTTTTTGCGAGGAAAATGTGTTAAATTGCGTATGGTATGCAAACAGGTTCATATTTGGGGTCAACTTTGACATATCCCATTCTTTAACAGAAATTACCGGACATACCTTGTTTGTAGATGGATTTTTTTTACCATAGAAATAAAATGAGATTTTGCTTATGATATACAGTTTGTTTTTCTATTTCTGACTTGCATTTCCTTTGAGGATATTTCTACCTAAAGTGTATTTTATCCAATAAATATCGAGAAATGGGCTATCACAATGACCATATCCTAATGAAATCCAATTTTGATTACAAGGAAAGACCTATTTTAACCCTTTCCCATACACAAAATTTTCAACTGTCCCAAATTGAAAGAGTTTTCTGGAGTCGTCAGGAACAAAATGGTCAAATGTCTACTGTTTGGGAAAGGGTTAAGGCAGTTTCAAGATAGAGTTTAAGTCACATTAATTGCTGAAAATAAAATCAGGTTATTAGTTATCACAATATTTTCAAAATTATTTCATGTGAATGAAAGCATTTAAAGATGTTTGAGCAGATACTTCCTTGTCAGACTGCGCAATCATCTTCCAAAGCCACTGACTCCTTTCCCACATGAACACTAGGATAAGTGAGGTCTTGACCTTGAAACTGGGACAGCTGCTTAAACACAATTAGGAGATTATCCACATACAGTCCACTTTGTGAAAAGCAACCACTATTTTAAGCAGCCAATCTGCCTTAAACAGCCACTACAGAAAGCCCCATTGTTATATTTATAGTGTACATCAATTTATGTGGGCTAACCTGTCTTAAAAAGCCAATTTACTCGGTCCCATAGGCTGGCCTCTTAACACAAGTTTGACTGTAATGGGTTTTGTCTATCAGTAACAAGGTTGCACATGAACTTGGTACATATCTACCCGTTTTCAGGTTACAGATGACCTTGGGAAACTTACTGTGAAGTCAGGAGACCACACAACGAGGGTTCAGTGCAAGACTAGCGAGTGCTTCATAATTCATGCTTATGAAGCACTTGCTATATTCTTGCATTTAACTCTCAATTTGGCCTTAGAAAATTTGTGTTAAAGTTGGAACAGTCTTCCAGACAACACATGACCACAGGAATTAAACCTCAAACATGGTACAAATTATGAGTAACTGTGTCTAAATTTGGCCTCTGGAAATTTTCTGGAATTTGGAAAAGTGTACCTGTAATCAAGCCATACAAGGCATTGGGAAATTCACCACAAGTTGGTACAATATAATGGTAACCAGGCCACACATGGATATGCTTCTATATGGGGTTTTACATCACATCAACATCATTTCAGTAATGTTGCCATACCTGAATGTTAATGATGGGAGGAAGACCCCATTTTGAACAGCTCATAAGGGCTGGTTGAGCAGGGTAGAACCAACAGCATTCCATAAGTCAGTCGGGAGACTACCTGTCATGAAAATTCAACTACCATCATCATGTTTTGAACCCATACGGAGGCAGGCCATGTGATATCAAGTTCCATACTCTAACCACAATTATGCTTTAAAGTTGGTTCTGTGTGTAAGTAGCCTGGCCATGCAGGGCTTTCCAAACTCTGTGAAGGAACAAACTTCTATACCCACTCCTATATATGATATTTAACAAATTGTCCTTGCATGACAAATAAACCAATTCATTTTCTCCATGATATTCTGAAGGAAAATTGTAGTACAAGGAGGAATTGCTCATTAGGAGAAATATTCTTTTGTCACACATTTATAAAGACTGTTAGAGCAGATGTTACAATGTGAGGTAATATGTAATAAGGTGTTAAACATGCTATTTAGCATTTTTGATTCACAATCAAACCATCCTCTCCATGTTGCTGAAATACTCGGCAAGATATTCAGGGAGGGGGTTGGTAGGTGTCTCTCTTTTTTTTTAAATGGGTTTTACATTACATCAACATTATTTCAGTTATGTAGCAATGCCCAACTCTTAATAATGGAGGAAGACCCCATAAGGTGTGTCTTTAGTTCTAGATACTCTAAGCTTGATGTAACTCTTGTAGGTAGATCATTCAGTGTCTTAAAGTTATTTGTACACACATGAGACAATTTGCAAGACCAAATAAAGTCATTGAGACAATAGTATACTTAATGAAAAATTGCTGCTGAATGCAAATTGACTTAGAATGTATTCTGTCATATAGCTTCATATGTACAGATGATATACAATGGATCTCAAAACACTGCAACATTTTTGGACCTGAATACATAAATATGGTGTATAGACTCTATTTACTAACTGATTTCTCTTCCAATAGCTATTCTCCAGTATTGAAGAAACAATATTTTAATGTCCAAGTGCTGTCACATCATTCTGTGAACAAGCAGCTTTAAATTCTGTGTCCATAAAAGATTGGACCTTCTGATATGACTGACTACTTACCAGTCCACAGAGAACACCCTATAAGTCTCATTATGGCCTTGACATTTGGATCTCATAAAGAAGTGTGTGGCTTATGAACCAACTAATTGCAAGCTCTCAAGTTTAAGATTAATTGAATAAAAATGTGTGTTACTCTGATAATTCATTAAAACCAACAAATTCCTTTATACATGTACAATGAACAAATGAAAAATACAAATACATGTACAAGAGGGATAGAAATGGCAAAAAAATAAATAAGATTAAAAACATATTCAAGTCATTACATTTTTATTCACGTTTCACTATAAAAGGAAGATTTGAAATTGTTTATGTTAATCACCAATTCAATTCTACCAAGGGTAAACTGTCACAGCACAAAACACTGTTGTTGACAACTCAACAATTGTAACATAATACACCTTAAAAGCATACTAGCGCTCAGAAAAACTGCAAAACTGGGCAATATGAGTTATAGATAGTGAAAGAATATGTTGAAACAGTGAAAAACCACAGGATCATGACAATATAACGGCTCCACTATTTATTATCTATTTTTCAAAGTGAAATTTTAAAAAATTTGGTGCCCACCAATTTCACTTCATTGTTGACATTCGAGTAACATCTAAAAGAGCAAGGAGCACTCGGATTAATGTGTGGCGATCACCTGGTTAGAAAAATTACATGAAACTACTGTCATTTATTAAACTTTAACAACATGAACATTCAAAATGGAGACTTACTTGGGGCTTAATCATTCCCAATATTTCTTGGATTACCTTATTTTATCGCTAATTGTAAACAAACCTCATAATATTCACTCTTTTAAAAGCATTATCATATGAATGTGTTACAGTCTCAATTCCTCTGTAAAAAAGAATTTAAAGTCCTTTTAAATAAATTTTCAATTATTTTAGAACTTTCACAATTTTAGTGTAAATGAGCGCAAGTATGGCTTTAAGACAGAGGAGACCTTCTTTCTGTAATATCCATCTAAAGGGCCTTTTGCAAAACCAGTGAACAAAGTTCAACAAAACATTTAACCAATCTTCTTCACTTTACAAATGTCAACATCATTTTCATAACTCAAGTTACCGAAAACCTTTCAATTCATTAACTCTTTACCACCGGCAGACTACATTTTTCTTACTTGAAGCATACGACTTTAGAAAACCTTTGTTAACATGTAAAATACCTTTTAGTTCCGATATGTAAATAGATTCAAAAAGCATTGTGTGAAAACGGAGATATTGCTTGTGAAAGCAATTTCTCCTTTTGCCACACTGCTTTTTGAAAGTCATCTGCTGCAAGATGCAAAATATGGCATAAGGTGGTAATGTGTCAAGAAAAGTGGAAAGACCTTTAGTCACTTATAGGTATTTGATGGAGAACTTGGTTTGTAAATATTTGTGAGTCTGCTATCTGATGCACATTGCTGTTACCATGTGATGAGAGTGTACGCTGATGGAAATAAGGTATTAACATAAAACGTTTGCAAAGACTCAAATAAATGACCTATCTGAGAATATGGCCACTCACATCATGGTGAATTCTTGTAAAAATCATTGTGTTTACAAAAAAAAACAATCAAGTTATGATGGTTCACAATAACTTGAAAGATAAATCTTGTATATCTTTACCATAAAGCTACAAACAGGGTTGAAAAGCATATCAATATTTTAGTTTTTATTTATTTGATAAATCAAGTGGATGTCATTCTACCATAAAACCCCAAAATATAAAATATTCCACTAAGATTTTAGACTTTCTACACTTATAACCCAGTTAAAATAAATCAGTCTTTTGTAAGTTGTTTAACAAAATATCTTTCAAAAAAGCCCAGCAATCTTTCCACCTAAGTTTTAGTACATGTATAAAAAATTTGCTGCTTTTCAAGACCTCTGTATCTATAGAAACAATAGATGAAATTAATAAGAAATGAGGTAAAAACAAAAACAATTTCTTTTTTTTGGTCATCATTTTCTTAAAAATTCATAAGCGGTAAAAAAAGAATGCATATAGGCAAAGCTTAACCTCTTGCTTTGGGGAAACTCTCTAACTAAAACAATACTTTATGATAAAACATACAAGCAGCCTAAGCAATCAATGTCAAAGTTTAAAGAAGTAATTCAAACTTTTTTAACAGTTGAAGGTATAGTCTAGCATTAATTTTGGGGAAAAAAAAAATCTTTTTAAGCTACTTGCATGTTTTCTTTGGCAAATAGATCTTGTTTTCATGTCCCGCTGACTACAAAGTGAAGTATGGATAACTTAGCATTTCTATGACACAATTCAATGAGAAAGGCATTCAATGGAGTTAATGAAGCAAATCAAGGGCTTAAGATAGAATACTCATTATCTACCATTTTGATTTCTTTCCTTCCTTAAACAACTTTGCTTGTTTTCGGTATACATCGGTCTGGTTTGGAACTATTCCTTTTGCACCGAATAGTTCCGACCGCGACCAATGTCTACCGTGAACAAACGAAGTAATCCGGCAAAAGAATGAGTGTCAAAAATGCGGATTATGGGTATTCTACCTTATAGCAAGACAAATGCAAGTCATTCACCAAAGTGAAGACCTTTCTTTTATCTTACACCAAACCCTTGAAATATAAATGATTTGATGAGGAGTGATTTGACAATATTCTATGAAGGGGTGGGCGATCTTTCCTTCTCCGGAGATTTACTCGGTGATTTTGAACGGGATCGTGACCTGGATCTCGACTTCTCACCTCCATTTACTTCTTTGGTGTCCTGGGCCGGAGACCTAAAAGATGTTATAGCAGGAATGATAGCTCTTTAAACTGGAATTGCCTTAATCAATACATGCTTTCTCTATTAACCCTAATAGTGTTTGAACCGACTTCATGCAAACAGGTTGGATCAAGGCGAGTCACCAAGTAAATTGGCAACTTGCCTGTGATCTAACCCCTTTGCTACTCAGAGTGTCTTTCCTCATCAGAATTAAGCAGATATATAAGGTTTTGGAAAGCAGACAACACAAGAATCTATTTTTAGAAAATCACTGCAATTGGTGTTTATAACTGTTTTCTTCATATGTCATTCTTGCTTCAATCTATACAATGCAAAAGAAATGAAGAAAAAACCCAACAACATTGTGTCAGGATGAATAACCCATTTGGTAACATTTTCATCTATAATGCTTCTGGCAAGCAAAGTGATGAAAACTGTAGTAAGGTAAGAGTGATTAATTGAAACATGTATATGTGCCCTCCATGCCATAACCCTGTTGAAATCAACTAAACTTTCTAAGCAATATTCATTGTTCTCCTTAGCTTGGACAGCCCCTTTGGGCAGTCAAGGTTTAGGTCTTCATCAATCATTGCATGCAAGGCATATTGCAACCTGACTGAAGTAACATAATTGCCTGGTTTTTGTTTTTGTTTAATACTGTGTCAACAGTATTTCATTTATCTAAAATTTAGGCCCTAGAAACCCACAGTGCTTAATGGGCCTGGGCAAGACCCTGAAAACCTAATGTATTAAAGTGTAAGAAGTAACCACCAAATCTCACCTTGACCTGCTTTTCGACCTGCTCCTTGATCTGGAGTGTGAACGCTTTCTATCATTACTGCGGCTCCTGCTGTGACTTCTACTGCGACTGTGTCTCCTCCTTCTCCTGTCTCGGCTCCTACTTCGTGATCGGTGCCTGTCTCGGGACCTAGATCTTGACCGGGACCTTGATCTCGACCTTCAAGCATTAAACTCATGGTCAGATATAAAGTTTACAACCCCTCTAATGGGATAATGGGATTGATTAAAAATTGACACAAAGACAGACTTTCAAAATTGTTTGAAAGCAACCAAACATTTACTTAATAATGAAGGATAAAAAATATGTCCTAAAATGAAACTTAGCTCTGCAAAGGTGGTTTAAAAAACCTTAGATGTAATAATGTTTTATCGAATAAGAAAATAAGTAAATAAAAGGGGTATGAATCTGTTTGCAAGGTTCAAATCCATGTAATTGGTTGCGAATTAAAAAAAAAAAAAAACCAAGCACCAATTTGTTCATGTTTGCTATGAATGGATGTTTCCTATAAACCATCTTCAAGTCTTCAGTCTTGGTGCTCTCAATAACAGCTCTCAAAATGACCCCTTCAACTTATGTGTTGGCCAGTTCAGATTCGTGGAGATGATAAGAACACCCCTGGAACCCTTTCAAAGTGGCCTGTTCATATTTTGTTTTGGCTGGTACAACCAATTCTTGTTGAGAACACTGCAATGTACTTCTTGAATAGCCCCTATCACAATTTCCAACCAGCTACAAGATTTTGATTTAGAGCTACATTTGTCAATTACTTCTATTGAACATCCTCTCATCATAAACATGTTGTATCAAGAAAGGAACAAGTGCATTTACAATGGGACAATTCATCTAACTTAACATAAGTCACCAGTGAATTAATAATATGTTATGCTATCATTCCTATAAAATATTTGTGGGCAAAGCATCTATACGTACCTATAACTACTCCTACGCGGTGATCTTCGGCTTGGTCGACGGAACCCATAATGTCTGTCATCTGGACAATCTCGCGCCCAATGGCCCGAGCGATGGCATCTATAGCACTCATCCATGCCCTGGTAATTAAGATGTTTACAACATTCACAGTATGCAAAGGTTTCATGAAGAGTCAGGGGCAAGGGCACTGTTTTACTAAGCGACTTAAGGAAAATATTTGCGTAAGTCAAGACTGATTAACATGGATAGCATCATAAATGAAAACACAATATTGTAATGTGACACATCATTGGAAGCATCTCGGAGAGATGATACCAATGATGTGTTACTTTGCAATATTGCTTAGCCAGATATTTAAATAAGAGGGAATGTTGTTTTAAAATTACGCAAACTCTTAGCATAAAATGTTTAATAAAACAGTACCCAGGGATTTCACCTGGCTACTCTGACCAGAAACCCAATCTTCTTTGCTCAGTTTTATGATACATCTACTATTGAGGTCCCCCATACCTCCACATACTTTTACGAATGACCTTCCTACTTCTCATATTAATGAAACCTCTGCAGTATATCTAGTTTAAAACATTAGCAGTTAAACTCCCAAATGTCTAGATTTTTTGAGCATGTACTTTATATCTTTTCACAAGCCTATTGGGAAAACCGAATCAGAATTTGTAGTTTTGAGGGTAATTGAATGTTTTGCCTGATTTAAATATTCATTTTCTTTAATGGTGTTTAACACCACACCAACATTTCTTAGTTATGTTATGGCTTCCCTGGACCCATCAGTAATAGGCTAAGGCTCTGAAGTGACTGGCCAAAGGCATAGGTGTCTGTTGGGCTTGAACCCGGAACCCAAAGTTTACCACCGTAACCACTAAGCCACGCAAGGACACATAAACAAGAATTTTACTGCAACAATTTCTGTGAGATACAAATGAGTTTATAACTGAACAAAAATCTCAAACATACAGTAAAATTATTAGTCAACTCACTCAAGAAGAAACTCACCCTTCCACCTCGACTATCCCTCATATCCCTGCTACTGCCCCTCTCACTCCCACCCCTGCGTGGGTTTCCTTTAGCCCATTCTACTATAATGGACGATCCAGCCACATCCCGACCATTTTCATAGCGAATCGCATCCTGTTAGAAAGACAACATACTTTATTTTCAAGAAACTTAAGGCATAAATTTAGTCATGCATTAAACAAACAATTTTTTCCTTGACAGATTATACATGATACATTTACACGAATTAGTTCTTAATTGAAGTGTGGCAAATGTTTCTTGAATAATGCATCACCTTTATTATTATATTTGTATTAATCATTTCTAATAGATTTTTTTTCTCAATATTGTCTCTATTTTTCTACATTACAAAGAAAGCATAGCTCCACTTCATACGCAATCTATGTGTAGAAACAACCATGTGTAATGAGCTTGCATGATGAATTATCGCTCAGAAAGTCTGCAAAGTTTTATGAATATTACTTGAACACTTATACAAATTTCTTGAGCCAATTTTCATCCAGAATTCTACAAAACAATTTAACACGCTAAATCCAAGATAACAATGACTACATTTTATTTTTGATATATACCAAAATTCACAAAATTTCTGAAACAGAACAAATGAATTCAATCACCTACACTTTGCAACAAAGTCGCTGACACAAGCATGGTACAAAGGGGATACGGATTTAGACAAGAGAGCCTGTAGAAACTTTTAACACGGAGGGCATACATGGCAAGGCACAGCATGGATAAAGCCCACAGTGTTGCAGTGTTTTAATGTGCCACCAAGTCCATGGTACAAGGTTAGAGCATCTTTGATCTCCGGTAGGAATGGCTAGGGATTTCGGTCACATTGCTCGAAATGGAACTACGAAACCCGGCACGGTATTTTGATCAAGGTGCGTGTTGAACGGAACGGCAATGGTTATGCCTTGGACTGGTAAAGGTGACGGCTATGGCTACCAGGCTAACTCTCGGTTTACTCCATTATGTGGCATGGCATGGGTAGGAGGGCTCAGGTATTTGGGCCTCCATTAAGGGACGGTTATGGACTCATGGAGCGGTAAATGGTCAACTCACTGCAGTAGTGATATAAAACATTCAGTATTATCTAGGCAGTGACCGAATCAAACACTTAAAGCAATAAAAAATCTTGAGAAAGAATGTTGCCTAATGGAGTATTTAAGGTATAAAAATTCAATATTTCAATGCATAACTCTTGTAAGTTCTTCAATCTTGCGAAAAACTTATATCAGATTGTCACTGAAATAATGAAATGATCTTTGCCAAAATGCATAAGTGTCTCACCATTATTTTGATGAAGGAGGATCAATTTTATGTGACCAACTATCTGACTTAAAAATAGATGGTTTCTTATCAATATTGTCTCCTGTAGCTTTCAATTTGAACAAGCTTAAAATTATCATGATACTATTTCGGATATGAGTGCAAAAGCTCCTACCTCCCACAAATTCAAAGCATATTTTCCCCTTCTCCTTTTATATCTAGCCATTACCCCCAAAGAATCCTAACAATGAATCCTTATGATTCTATTCAGTAATGAGTACCCTGACTACAAATTGGAGTTTATCTTACAGATTTTGTATAGGTGAATGTTTACAAATAACCTCTGATATGAACTGTGACCTCGAGATTTTCCTTTCAACACATCATTTAACAAGTTAATCCTCTTTTATCCAGATGAATAAGAGCTTGCAGTAAAAGAATTTTTTCAAATTTAGCCAGAAAAAAATATTATTTTTTCAAAAGCTACTTCTCTTGTGTTCATAATGATTTAACTTTAGAAAAGCAATCTTGCTGCAGTTTTGAAGTTTGACAAACAAATGTTTTTTATGTTGTCTACAGTCAATTTATCAAAGGATTAGGTTTATGACACCTGTAATAAAACAATTTTAGCATGGATAGAAATGATCCAAAATTTAATACCTCAGCATCCCTTTTATCTTCATAATCCACAAATGCATATGCTGTGAAAATACAAAATACATGTGTAACATGTCATTGTCAAAATTCAGCAAATGTATACATACAAATAAGTTTTAGCTATGACTCATTTCATATACAGTGGACCCGCGATAATCCGAACGTCGTTTATCCGGAATATTCACCATCCGAACAGAATTTTGAGGGAACAGATCTTACCTTCATCAATTTAACTGTTTAATGCGGAAAATCCGCGTTCCGGAACCGGACAAAAATTTTCGGGAACCAACAGTCACTTTTCATAGTATATGCGTATGGCTAGTCCGGAAACCAGTAAAATCGTTTATTTTGCGGTTACAGTCGCGAATGCAATCGTATCTACTCGGCAATCCCCGTAACAAGTCGGTAGATATTTTAAGAAATGGCCGAGGTGTTCCGATTGTCGCGAATGAAGGGATCGGTCTACTGTTGTAAACGGCATTCACACGTTTTGCAAACTGTCACGTATGCTTGACCATAACATGTCACCTAGTGTAGTGTATTGGAAGGTGTTGATTGTTTGTTAATCGGTCATTCTGTCAGTTGATTGGTCTTACATTATTGTAATTACGGTCGCATGTCGATAGTTGAGTTTGTAAAAGGTGTTGATTGGCTGATTAGACAGCGATCGGGAGACAATGTCTGGCAATCATTTTCAATTATTACTCAATCGATATGCTTAACTGCCCTTTTAAGGGCCTTTTACCAAAAAGCCCTCTTTTGTCACTCTCGTCAGAGAACCCATCCCCCAAGCTGCTATCAGCTAATCAAAGAGTTCTTTTTAGAGCTATTCTAAGGAAATTTAACTTCTCGAAAGACATTGCTTCAAATTGTCATTTTTTTTAAAAATCCGTTTTGACAAAATAAACACTTCCTTAACACACTTTATATTTCCCTTCAAAAGAAATAATTGTGTATTTCTTACTTCATAGTAATGATCATGATACACCGACACCGTGTAAAGGTAAACATTTCGCTGTAACTCGCATATTCTTTATTCCGGAAAATTCGTTAATACGAACATTTCTCCTGGGAACAAAAGTGGTCAGATAAACGAGGGTCCACTGTAGTTACATTGTTTATTTGTTTTTATAAATAACCTTAATTTAAAGATATAGCAGTTGGCAATCATAATGTATGGAAAATATAGTTTGTGATATTTCAATTTGAAAGATATGCTTCTGTAATAAAATCTGATAGGAAGCTGTGCAATTTTTTACTATGCATCTCATATATTTTTTCGTATGCATGAAGTTGAAATCATATGTCAGCAAGTAGAATTTTCTTTTGTCTCAAAGAAAATTATGTTGAATTGTAAATTTGATCCCCAAGCAAGACCCCTCTATTAAACAGCACACTCATCTCACACAGTCAGTAAAGTCTGGAAATATTTACCCATCTCAGCACCTGAAATGCAAAAGAAAGAGATTTTTGTAAACTTTAATTGCAATTAACATATCCAGGGCATCCAAAAAAAAAAGTATTACAAGGATCGAATCATTAAATTAAGTGATGTTCCTGAGACTTTCGCATGCAGTACTTTAGAAAACAATTGATAAATCTTAATGAGCAGGTATTCATAAGAAGGAACAAGGTCATTCGGATTAGGACGTAATAACTTGGGCAAATTTTACTCAGAATTTTGGGAAACTCTTTGGGTATGCTGTTTCTGGTTGCATTGACGGATTCTGATGAAATGAATTGTTCTTGAAAATTCTTCTTGATATTATCGAAGATTGTTTCAAGCACTTGTGACCCACAGGGACATATATCATAATATAGACCTTTATTAACACTATATATACACAAGGGAAACAACTTCAAAGAAAAACCAGTTCTGACGTTCTGCGATTATCAGTCCGTAATTCTTAATACCATCGCTAGTCTGTCAATTCTCTATATGTCAATTCTCTAGTGCCAAAACATCGGCTGGTTCTGTTCTCAACGATCTATTCCCAATAAACCATATTCGGAAAAATATCGTGTGTCATCGCAGTTTTCTCCGGGTTGACTGGACCGATCTTGTTGAGAGAGGTATCGTTGGACGCAGAAATCATTTGGCTATGCGGGACATGTAGAGTATTGACAGACTAGCGATCGTATAAAAAAATACGGACTGAAAATCGCAGAACTTCAGAACTGGTTTCTCTTTGAAGTTGTTTCCCTTGTGTATATATAGTGTTAATAAAGGTCTATTATGATATATGTCCCTGTGTTGTGACCAAGAGGGTCTGCAAGTTCGAAGAATCTACTACTGGTCCCCTGGAGTTAAAGGTCACAGACAGGCAGACGTAAAAGACAATAAATCACATTCGGGAATCCACTGCATGGTAGCAGATGCAAGCCTGTTTACTTAAAGACCGTCGGTACGATTAAGGTTCGCATTCATTGTTTGAAAGAGCAGTACCCCACCCACAAAAATATCACGCTGACCAACGGCGACCATAGACATAACTCCAAAGCTTGGTGACTTACCGTATTTAATTTCACATCTTGCCATCCGACCGTACGGTTCGAATACATCTTCTAAGTCTCTGTTTCGACAGCTTTTGCTCAGTCGCCCAACAAAGAGCTGGCCCTCTGCCCGCCGCGACATTTTTGGATATTTTTAGGTCAAAATGGCTTACGGTCGCGTTTCATTCATAAGTCGGATAGCTGCGCAAACCAAAATAGGATTGTTTAATCGAACAAGAATATTTAATGAGTTTACCGACTTCGATTAATTTCTCTCTGGAAATGTAGTATGTTTTCTCCAAATAAACAATTATAAATCTAAAATGAAGCAATAAATATGTGTTTAAAATCCTTATAACCATTAGAATGATTGTTCACTTTCTAAAAATAGATGTTTGTGTTGTCTGCTTTCCAAAATCTTATAAATCTGCTTGATTTTGATGAGGAAAGATACTCAGAGTGGCAAGTAGGTTGGATCACAGGCCAGCCGCCAATTTACTTGGCGACTGGTCTGGATCTTACCTGTTTGCATAAGCATGAAGTCCGTTCCGGCACTTAAATGGTTGAGAAGCGTCACATACAATCAACCATGAAATGAATGGTCGCGGAGGGTACAACAAGGAAGGCAACAAAAGATTGGCACTCTCAAGAATAAATTTGGAAGGTTTCCCAAAAGAAATAAAGGCCTAGTCATGTAAATGCTCGTCAAACCTGCCCTGAACATGCAAGTTCATTTTGGGACCCTTTGACATCATCTGCAATACCAGTTCAAACCCTAGGTTTCACATTTTTTTCAGAGGCAGCTACAGCTCTTAAATAGCACTCCAGATTTTTGTGTGCATTTATATGGATTTCACATTGCAGCAACAAATTTTCATTTATGTTGATGGAGGAAGACCCAATACTCAACTGCCCATAAGGGCTTAATTATCAAGCCAGGTAAAAACCATAGGCATTTCATAAGTCATTCTGAGACTACCTCTCATGAAAATCAAAACGCTGTCACTGGGATTTGAACTCATGGGGTCCATGTAGTCAAACTAATTTGAAGAGATCGGAAAAGATTGAGAAATTTTTGTATCAGACAATATCTCCCATCACAGATTGCCCAATCAGAAAATAGATTTATTTTGGGTAGGGGTCCATGTAATTACAAGTTCTGTACTCTTACCACTAGGCCATGCAGCATATCCAAAACAATCATCCAAACTTGTAAAGAATAATGTGAAGTGCGAAACCAACAAGAGTCCTGTGTGACCCTGTGATTAAGTTGGCGGACTCAGAAATTGGAGATCCAAGGTTCTCCAAGGTTCGAGTCCCACTGACTCCTCTGGTTTGACTGGGCTCTTGGTGGACTTTGCACTTGGATGTAGATTTTTTATCCCATTCTGTAGAACAGATATTAATGATTCCCCCTGCAAAGGATCCTAGAAATGTACTCTTGAAATTCATGAACAGACAGAAACAATGAAAGGTCATTCATGAACACAAACCTGTTCTTGAATTCTGAGAAGATGTTCATGAACCTGTTCTTCATGTACATGAACCTGTTCTTAAATTTTGAAAACATGTTCATGAACATCAAGAACATGTTCATGAATACAATCATGAACCTGTTCTTCATGTACATGAACATGTTCTTAAAATTCATGAACAAGTCCAAGAACAACAATGTTTTCATGAACAACCATTTGTCTTTCATGCCTGTTCATGAAATCTATGAACACAGTTCTTGGAACCTTTGCAAGATTTAGATAATCCTTAGCTCAAAAATCAAACAGGGGAAAAAATAACATACTCAACTAACCCTAGCAGGAATGATTGTGATTCTCATTACTAGGTTAGGATATCTCCGAAATAGTGTCTTGTCAAAGGACAATTTACAGTTAAAGTATTAGCTGATATTAAGAATAATAAACCAGGGCAGTCCAATTTAAAAAACAAGATGCTATTATTGGTATGTCTAACGGCATTGGTCCCTGTGGATGGAACAGGATTAATCTCCACAGGCGCCAAACAGTTTTGACTGAACACAAATAATTGTGTTGATTTCCTTTTGGAGACATGGTAACTTATCAATGGATTGTTACCATGTCTTCAACCAGTACAAGTTAAATTAGAGGAAAAATACCACCATACTAGGTAATTGACATCATGAGCAAGTGCAGAACTATCTTGTGTGTCAAACAAGCAACATTGTTTGTTTGCCCTATCATATATTACAACTTGACCAGGTCAAATGACCTTCATGACATGACCATTTGCATGAAAGGTCATGAGGAAATGATGCGTTTCAAATGTGTTATTCTTATGCCAAACCTGTGTTGGGGTTGTGAAAGGTAGACTAATTTTCAAATTGGACAAAACACAATTACCCATGTGGAGGAATGGCTATTATACCAGTAACAATCTCTTAACAAACCCTCCAGAATCTGGTATTTTTCTAAAGATTTCTACTTTGGAAGATATTGTAGTATAAGGAGATATTCATCATTTATCAACAAAAATCTTCATAAACAATTCATATTTCAATTCCTTATACAAAGCTTTGTTTTTTCTTCCCCCAATTTTTTTTTTGAGGGACAGGTTGGTAAAGGGTTGATACAGGAAATAGGTCAAAGCAGCCTGGAGCCATTATTGAGGTTTAATTGCAAGATTATAGCTAGCCTGTCATATTGGCCAAGGAGTTGATATCGTCTTGCATGGGACCATTGCTATGTATTAAGCACAAGATCACAACATGGGCTTTAAGGTTTAACTAATCAGGAGTATTGATAAGTTCTTTTTATTTCATATGATATTTTAATCGAGACAAGCAATTATTAACAATATTTCTGCAAATTGATAAATGCAGACACAAACAAGACTATGTACCATGGAGTCTAGCTAAAGGGTTTTATGCTTTATTGGTTGTTTCCTATACATCAATAGATTTCAGTTATTTTGAAACACTTATTGGTTACTTAGATACTCAGAGAAACTAATAGTTTAGATTAAAGGCCAGCTGCCAATTTACTTGGTGGCTGGTCTAGATCTAACCTTAGCATTAAGCATGAAGTCAGTTCCAGCACTATGAGGGTTAGGAGCAACCAAGCATAAGTTATCACATGTAGAGTTTGGCATAGACTGATTATTACATTCATATGGAAGGTTCAATAGTAGGTACTTCGCATTTGTGAAGGGTTTTCTAAAGTCTACAGTTAAACCCTCAATATACAGTCAAGTAACTTTCCAGCAAATCATATCACAGGGTTCAGTCCAAGACTTCACTAAATCCTTTACTAATGTAAAGTACTTACAATAGTTTTGCCTTCAACCCTTGATCTACGGCAATTGGTACTTGTCAAAAATAGTAGTAGAAGTAAAACATTCATAAAGAAGAAAATGCAACACAAAAACAGATATGATAAGAAACTGGAATTACGTACAACAAATTAACGTTAAATGGTTTTGGGAACCACAAAAATGAATTTTACAGGAAAACGTAATGACAACAACATGTATTGGAGAGATGAGTAACAAATATATATCATATACTAGTATATACAGTAAACTACAACAATAACAGTTACTGGTCTAATTAATATAGAGTGAAGAAAATTTAGCAACAAAAAATGTTACTATCAACCTGTGTGTAGCACTAAATTAAAGTAGTATAAAGGTCACTAGAGTGCAAGCCATTTTATTAACCCATTATCAAACAACAATGACGTTTAACCACTTTGTTGCAGACGACCCTGGAAAACATTGTGGGAAAAGGAAAAATCACTTGTACTGAGATTAATTTTCAATTTCATCACATATTGAAAGGTCGTCTGCAAACTCTTTCAATTTGGGAGAGTCGAAAATTTGGTGTTTGGTAAAGGGTTAAGCACTTCTGTATTTTACTAAAACTGATTGAAGAAAAGCATTTCAAGAAAAAAAGCTTTGAGATAATCTAATAAAGATGAAAAAAAGTTGAAAACAGACATTGCTCATATAGAAAAAATAAACCTGAGAGAGACATCATCAAAAATATCATAATTCTGCAGGGTGAATAACGAACTACGGGAAATATTGCACTCTTTTAAGCATGTTTCTGTATTCAGTTTGCCATAAATGTTTTAAATGTCACATGTTTGTTAGGCTGGACCATTACTATATGGATATACTTTTGAAAAAAAAAAAAGCCATGACATTGACTCTGCCGCATGCAGCTTTCATAAACACATAAAAAGGTATAACTATAACAAATAACTTCTATATATCGTCTAATTATAATGTTTTAAGACATAATTTTATACTAGTTTTGGATTATCAAAATGCTTTTATTCCCCCAAAAACATCCAATCGTATAATAAATGTCCCATCTAAGCGGAAATATAGAGCTTTTTTTGAGTAAACAAATGTTTTAATAATCTTCAATGTGGACAATACAAAATGATATAATATATGGGGACAAACCAGGAAAATATACATGCTATGCATTCTCACATCATATATGAGTAATAGGTCAAAGGGTTAGATGGTGCTGTTTGCTATTTATAACAACAATTTTTTTAAAACTCTTAACCACCTGCAGACAACATTTATTTTACCTGAAACAGACGACTTTGGAAAAGTTTTGTAAACATATGAAAAAACGTTCAGTTCTACCATTGCGATCTGTGAACAGGTTGAAAAAACATTGTAGCAAAAGGATAAATTGCTTGTGACAAGCAATTTCTCCTTTTGCCACAATGCTTTTTAAGAGTCATCTCCTGGAAGACGCAAAAAATGTGGCATTAGGAGGTAATGTGTAAAACAAGGAATGATTGTTACATTTAAATGCAAGTAACAATTCTTTTCTTCAAACACATTCATTAAAGTTAGCTTATTTTTTAAATCAAGTTTTTTACCAATGACTCTGGATATTTTGTGAAAAAAGATCAGGCTTTTTAAAAGAAATTATGGTAGGTACTCTGTTTTTTTGAGACATTGCTTTCGAAAAGAAGAGTTTGTTTGCACATCTTTTCCAGTTATAGTTTCAGAAACAGTCTTCAGCCAATAACAATTAAACATTAGACGCAATATAAGTATGAACAAAAATTGTTCTGTAAAAACAGGGAAGTATGACTGAAAGCACAAGTATTACAATCATGAAAGAGAAAAGGACTTCACAATATATGACTAAACAAAACACATTAGCCCTAAGTACAAACTACTTGAACATTAAACTGCAGAACACTGAGGCTTGTTTACCCCTTATACCACAATACCGCACATTGACACATCTGCTCCTTGACTTTCATAATCCACTGTGACAAAAGGAAAAAGTTCTCCAAATGAAAAATTCTACTTTATCTATCCTTGAATAAATCCAATTTCCTAAATGTTTTGTATTTTCTGTTGCTTTCAATTTGGATTAGTCTATTATTCCCTGAAGAGAGAATGGATTAAGTGAGCTTGGTTCGGTCAAAGTCGCCTTCAATGAAGATTACATTTCCCTATGTACATAAAGAGATCAGAGGTTTAGAAATATAGCAACTTCCTCTTAATTTTTATTGTACATATGTCATGTATGTTTTAAGAACACAAACCCAGGTTTTTGTAGAAATCATTCATATAAGAGTAAATTTCTATGTTTGAGGCTGCATATAACTTAAATCAGATAAATTATATATCATAGGGTAAAAGAATACATCTAGAAACTGGCAAGAAAAAAAAATAACTGATGATGAAATGTGTGTTAAAACAGATCATATTTGATATGCGTTTTACCATTACCAAACAGTAACAACATTTGACCAGTCTGTTGCAGATGACTCTGAAAAACATAGTGGGTAAAGGAGTAAAGGCCCCTTTTCCCCAAATGTTTTTTGCCCCATCAGAAGATTCTTATTTCAATTTCATTACTTTTTGAAATGTCATCTGCAATCTCTGCCAATTTGGGACAGTCGAACAATTCGACGTTTGGTAAAGGGTTAACAGGAATCAAAATCAGTCTATACAGACCTGCTGTAGGACGATACATGGGTAATCTTTCACTACACAACTTTAACCCTTTCCCAAACAATAACGACATTTGAATACTTTGTTGCAGACGACTATAGAAAACATTGTGGGAAAAGGAGGAATTGATCGTAATGAGCAATTTTTCCTTTTCCCACTAGGATTTCTGCTCTATGTGAAGATTATTTTCCAATTTCATTACATTTTGTCGTCTGCAAACTCTTTCAATATTGGACAGTCCAAAATTTGTTGTTTGGGAAAGGGTTAAGAAAATATTTGTGTTAGTGAAAACTTATAACCATGAATAGTATATTTAATGAAAACACAATATAGACATGTAACACACACAATTTGAAGCATCTCTGAAAGACAATTCGAATGTTGTGTTACTTTCCTTTATTGCTTAGCCCAATTCTGAAATATGAGGGAATGTTGTTTTTGACTAACAGAATTCTCAGCAAAAAATGTTTAGTAAAAATGTACCTATTTTACAGGGATCAAAAGAGGCCAGAAATCTCAATGACTAAAGAAACAAACAAAAATTCAAACAGTTCATTTTTAAAAATGAATTTTTCAGCTCTATCCCTCGAATACCACTAATTACCAGAAGACGATAACAAATTCAATTATCCAATTAACTAAGCAGTGTGGAATGTGGTCTGCTTCAAAACTGTTAACCCTTAAAGTGCTGGAACTGACTTCATGCTTCTGCAAGCAGATTAGATCACAGGCCAGCTGGCAAGTAAATTGACAGCTGGCCTGTGATCTTACTTATTTGCTACTCTGAGTATCTTTCTTCAACAAAATTAAACAAATATTTAAGGTTGTGGAAAGCAGAAGGAACAGAAATCTATTTTTAGAAAATTACCCAACATTTTAAGGGTTGAGTTAGCTTCTGTTCCAGGAAAAGGGGGGGGGGCTCCTTGGCCTAGTGGTTAGAATACTTAACTTGATTGTCATGTGGCTGATTCCACCTTCAAATCTAAGTGACACCATTTTGATCTTAATGAGACAATTTCCAGGATGACTTACAGTACGCCTATGGTTCTACCCTGTTCTATCAGCCCTTATGGTTTAGGGGGCTACATCCATCATAATGAGACAAGCATTACAATAAACTTTTTTCTTATCAAAGTATTTGATCACACAAATTAATCTCATTTTAATATGTATCTAATATTTCTTCTGTCAAAATCTACTTCAATAATTGAAGATCATTATATTGACATGTAAATCATTTTATGAAATTCGCCTTAAATAAAAACAAAACAAAAAAGTATAACACAACAACATTGCATTGCTTTGTGCAGTTTTCAACAAATGACATGATTTTACCATCTCTCCAAGAAATAATAAATAATACCAGAACACATCTATATTGACTAAAATTGGCGCAACAAGTCCGCCATTCAAAACATTAATTACAGATTTTCACATATCCTCTTGTTTATTTTTAGTAGAACAATACATACCATTCACAATATATACCGGTATCATTTGGCCTTTTTAACTTTTCAACTTTTTAACACATCTGCTATAAAAGTTTATTTCAAATTGAATATAATACATTTTGACAAGAAAAATAATATGAAAACAAATTATTCCAAGCATTTTCCCTCTTTTTAAGACAATAGTTGCAAGCATTCCTGCAATAACTGAACAAAGAGAAACAATTTCAAAACTACATCAAAAGTTGCTAGGTATATAAGACCCTGAAACTGTTTTCATTGTAAATAAGCCAAGAGACCACTGACAAAAGAAGGGATTTCTCTCATTCTGTGGTTTACAATGGTTCCCAAGTCTTTTAAAATAGAACATATATAAAGTACTGGGTTAGATGCAAGAGATGGCAAGATCACTGTCTTTTAACGACAACCCCTCAAACAACCTTTACAATCTTACACATGTTATACCAACTACAACTCATAAAACATCACCGAAAATACAATTTCAACAATTTCAAATTCATAATTTTTTACATATATAAATAGAATGTTTATATCTTTAACAAGTCTCTTAGTTTTGCAGGGATGATAAAAGATTATATCATGACAGATATTAACCCATTACCAAACAATGACAACATTTAACCACTTTGTTGCAGACTACTCTGTAAAACATTGTGAGAAAAGGAGAAATTGCTTGTGACAAGCAATTTTTCCTTTTCCCACAATGTTTTCCTATCAGAAGAGTATTTTCGTAATTCATCACGTTTTGAAATGTTGTCTGCAAACTCTGGGACAGTCAAAAATTTGCTATTTGGTCAAGGGTGTTATCAACTTTTTCACTACCTGTAACCTGATCATCAAAAAACAAAAATGGAACAATCATATCAGGGTTTCAGTGCAAGACTATTGTTAGTGCTTTATATTTGTGAAATAGTTGCTATAGTACTGCATTGATATAATATATAATATATATCAATATATTGTCAATGATATAATCTTTAATCATAATGTTCCTATAACATAAACCCTGAGTTGCAAGATCTTGTAATAACATAAGACCTGTATCAAACAACACATAAACTTTTATTGAACCTTAAACAACCTCAAAACATTCTGCCTCACTTCAATGAGCACCTTTAAAAATCAAGTCTTGATTTTTAAAGGTGCTCATTCACAGATGTGAAAAATTTGGAAGTTAAAATGAATTTCTTTCAAACTGCAAAACAGCTGTACTTTTATATGATACACACTATAGAATAGTCATTGACAGCGAAATATGATGTTTTCGAAATTCTTTATACTGAGTATACAGTCATATTTTAATTAATCTGAAAGAATTCTGCTTCTGAGATCTACCACATATAAGTTGTACACGCTTAGACAAATTGACACATCCGGTATAAATTCTATGCTTTCAATAGCTATTTTTATTTGTATATCAAACAACAATACAAAAACTGTATTGTTTTAATGTCATTTAATTTTGACTTTCAAATTTTCTCTTGTGCAAACAAGCACATTTAAAAGAATTATTTATTTCAATTAATAGGACACAATTAGCAATGATAACTGGCATTTTTCGAAACAAAACTAGATAATGCTTCATCAGACCCTATGCTGTTGATTGTCAGAAGAATCGCTAACTCATGAGAGTTGTAATAAGTGTCAAAAGCATAGGATGTGATCAAAGTTTATAATTTACATCAGGGTACCGTTTTACTTAACATTTTATGCTTAAAAGTTTCATAATTTCAAAACAGAATTCCCTCTTATTTCAACATTGGACTAAGCAATATTGCAAAGTAACACATCATTATAAACATCTCTCCGAGACACTTCCAATGATGTGTCACATTGTAATATTTTACTCTTATATTTGGTTCAATCCATGCTAAACAGTTTTGACCTATTCAAATATTCTCCTAAAGTTGTTCAGTAAAACGGTACACTAGACCACAAGTCTTTTTCCCATGTAAAGACAGACTGACAGACAACACACTACTCATTCAGCATGTGGCCGCTCGTTTGCCATGATTAGATTTCTGTTAACGGCTACATTATTAATCTCTGTGTTATCTGAAAGACCATTTTTCTCATATTTGTTCAAATCATGAAGAGAAACTTTTTCCTTCTCCTGTTGTTCTCGTTTCGATGATGCAATTATTTCATCCACATGACAGTCAACGCACGAAAGGGCAATTCCAAACTGGGCAGCGTAATATGTTACCATTATAATAGGGTGGGCAGACTGAAACTCGCAGATAAATTTGTCAAAAGCAAGTGTAAGGTCCGACACGACGAAGACGATGGCACCAAGACATCCTGACAACTGTGTCCATGTACATCTAGCATCAAAGAAGTGGGGCCAGTGTACCCTAGCACAAGATCTCCATGCCATAACACCAATGACTCCTATGTATGCCGCCACCATGTAGATCATGATACCATGTAGTCCTGGCTTCAAGTAGGAATACACTAACGATCCAAGTAAGAAAAATGCAAGGCCAAACAACGGCCTCAGTGGGCGCCAACCAAATGCTTTCGCGTAGAAGATCTGGCCGATGGCAAAACAACCGATGCCGACCTCGAAATACGAATCCTTCCAGACAAGAAAGGCGTCTCCCAAGCAACAGAAAATGAGTCCAACAAGAATTCGTCTGGCATACTTGTAGTATTCTGTGAAGTTCATTCCATGTAGAAGAACAAATATGATCAGAGAAATGACGGGTAGACACTTGAACACACAAAACAACCAGGGTTGTGTGGTTTCACTGGCTCTTGTGTCTGCATACAGCACGAAAAATATTGCACATGTCTTGAAGAAGGGCACCAGCTTTGGTCCACAACTCTTCAACTGGAAAGAAAAGGAGATAAGAAAATTATATGTTCATGTATCTTTCAGAGTTTTTTTTTTAAATTTCTTAAGACTGTCTTGTTTTCACATTTAAATTGCAGAAAGGAATATTACTTTACAAGAGACTAATCATCATATATAAGCTACAAGTGCATCTCTTTGACATTCCACTATGTTATCATTAGTCATATTTAAATAACTACATAGTCCATTATGCATGGTTCCTGAAGACACCATTCAAACTAGTAATCGAAGTGTCCATGAAAATTGCTTTAGTGAAAATATACCCGGTAATACAAAATTTAATCAAAGAAAATAATGTCAGAAAAGAGATGATTAACAATTTCTCCATTCATAACATTGGTTTCAAATGCTGTCATCTTCTAAGATGTACAGAAGTTATTTGCAGAAGGGAAAGTTTAATTTGCAAATTGCAAGCTGACACAGGGATTGTTGATTTCATGCACAATTTATAAAGGAATCTGTATTCTTTAACATGTGCAATTGACTAAAGATGGTAGATACTTATTACATTATAGACTTACTTATTAGTTATACATGTAGATTAGAGGCTCCAAAATATATCCAACTTCTTTAATTAATATATCAACTCTATAGTGTGGGTACTCATAAAAAATAAAGAAGATGGTTGAAAAATGGTTTAATTTGATTGTCTTTTCAAATGATGAGTGAAAAATCTCTAGAACTTCATAAATATTTATTCTACCTCTCCTCACATTTAAAAGGGAAAACAAACAATTTCTCAAACATAATGATGCTTTTAATTGGTTAACAACATAAAATTAATGCATGTCTTCATGATATAAATGCTACTGTATATGCTTACAGCTTTAAGTGTTTACAAAAATCGTGACACTTAACATCACTTAAGACCATTTTGTTTCCTTAAAGGCACATCAAAGGAGAGGAGTACAAATAAATTACTGAAAAAATATATGAAGTTCTTTTATTATTTTCATAAAAGCCATGACAATTAATTTACAATGCATTGAGACCCTATGAATTCAATCATGTTTATCAACAACCTCTTTGTTTACATATTCAAAATAACGAATTCTGATTGGTCGGTTCAAACATTTGTGTATCAACTGTCAAGGTCAGGGGTGAAGATTCACACAATTTAACTGGTTAATCTGGGTTAATTCTTGTTGGCTTTCATGTTTAAGTTGTGCTGATGGTTTTTTTTGGTGATAACTATTTGAATCTGACCAAAAGTTAACCAATTAATGTAGTTTTATATAGCATTAATCTCCTTTTATGTGCCTTCAATGTGTTTGCATAAGCTTTAGTAAAAACAAGTATCTTTGAAGACCTAGTTTTTAATGCGTAAATTGTCAGACGGAAAACACCAGCTGACAGGTTTATATCAACTGTCACACAGCAAGCACTCTGAGATTTTAATAAGACCATTACGAGTAAAGGACTTGCCTTAGTCTCGCATTGGACCCTGGACTCGATATATGTAACTTTGTACATTGTACTGCACAAGAACATTTCCATGGTTCAGTGCAAGACTAAAGACAGTCTTTCACAGAAATGAAGCACTTAACAGAGTGTTGCATCAAACCCTTGATTTACAATATTTTTTGTAAAAACCTTTGCTACATCATCACCTTAATTTAGTTGAAAATCGACCAAGATCACCAAGAATTCCTTCACCAAAAATAGCTGTGTACTTTTATAACCCACAACTAATTTTTCTAATGAGATTGATTTTGAACAAATATGTCACCTTTTCTCAGTAAAATTAGGTAGAATCAACTCAGTACCAGTCAACCAGTGTATTCTCATTTCAAGTTTTGATTTTCTCCTTTCGGCACAATAAAGTAGGAGCCTCTGTCGCCTATCAGTACAGAACTTCATAAATCCATTGATTATTACAGATTAGACTCATTAAATGTCGAGAAAACAAAGTAGAACCATAGTAACAAATATCAAGGCCACATAAGATTGTCTACTTTTAGTTCACTGCTTTGAACTCAAACTCTTCATAGCCATTTTGAGATGAAAGTGTAACCTTATGGAATTTTCTATTTTTTGTCTGGGGAATACATTAATGTAATGAGATTATTCAAGCCTTTCAGGGGTGTCCTTTTTTAGTTTTTTTCTCACTTAACCAGTTCTATCAATGAAATTTATTTGAAACTAATGTTACATTAGGCTAAATTACTCAATTTTTCCATTTTGTCAAAATTATTTTTCAAGGATTTTGCTTGCAGCAGTCGTGTCAAAGTGAGACATTATGCCATGAGGTTTTCTCTAGTGCATTGTTTCAACCCATTACCAAACAAAAACGACATTTGACCAGCTTGTTGCAGATGACTCGGGAAACCATTGTGGGAAAATGAGAAATTGCTCATTTTCCCACAATGTTTTCTGTCCTATCAGAAGATTATTTTTCAACTTCATCACATTTTGAAATATCGTCTGCAAATTCTTTCAAATTCAGAGGGTCGAATATTTGGTGTTTGGTAAAGGGTGAACCCACGACCAAATCGTATTTTCTGTCAAACCAGCTCATCCATAACTAGTATAAGACAGCCATCCAGAAAATGAATGACAATTCCATACTCACCCCCAAAAAAAGAATACAGTACACTGATTGATAATTTATTTTGTTTGTTCTACGACAATATAGAAGTGATCCTTAAAATCTTAGAGGCAGACAGCATCTGAAGTTATTTGAAAAGAGAAATTGCTAATCAAGACACCTTTTTCTATTTTTGTCCTATTATGATTTTCATAAATCATGTCATACACTGTATCCTAAATATACATAGACTAGTCACATAATTAATCAGAACGCCATATGCTGAAAGTTACAGAAAACAGAGACATTGTGACACAATGTTCCTGCTATATATGTAACAGACATAAATCCCATAAAAAATGTAATTGTATCCTTGTTCTGTCCACCCTCCTTTCTCTTCTTCTTTATTTTCACATCTTTACAGAGGGCTGAACATTTCCATCTGTCAGGTAAGAAAATTGACGAAACCATGGCTCTGGGTCTATAATACTGTCAGCTTGATCTACAAGGCTTCCACGGATGGTATACTGTAAGTATGATGCCCTTTACCTTCATTCCTCCTTCATCCAATATGCTCACATGTATGCTGGTATGAAGGTTGCGGTACTTTTCCTTTAGTCTCTGGCAAACTTTCAAAGTTTTTTTCAATCCACAATTTTGTGATTGATCAAAATTGAAATCATCTGCAGGTTACAATTATAGAGCATGATAAATGACATTTTACTTTCTGATATATTTAGTCATGTAGAAACTATTGTGACAAAAAGAGAAATGCTTTATTTTGAGCTACTTCTTCTTTAGTCACAATCAATTCTCAATTCCTTTTTGATGTATGATTATAATATGTTTGGAGGAAAGAGTGTTGCAGTAATGTGACAGCCACACATCCAAAAGCTGACTGATAGTATAGTTCCTCATGACAACCTGTTTGTCAGTGACTGGCAACTTTCCAACTTCCATTCCTTCATAGTGTGTGTAGCAGTATTTCGTGTGGCACTCACAAATATCCTGTTCTTTGACATCTTGTATGTATATGCTGCTCTGTTATGGCTACAATAGCTAATTAACTGATTAAGCATATGCCCCTAGAAATAGAGACCCTGTAAAAATAAAGCATATAAAAACAGTTTTAATCACTCACAAAACCCAAAAGATAGTGGAATAATGTTTGATAGGAATTATGAATAAAAACCAAAAACTTACACTGAGCAATCTAGCCTTTTTAACTGAATGTCTTAAAAACAAAGCTACTGTATTTTTTTGATTTGACTTTCTGTTGTGTGCTGCTGGTTAATCCCTCTAATTTTATTTACTAGTTTGGTGTGAAAAAACAAGTCAACACACACAAAATAAATTTAAGTAATGATCATTAAATATTTACTGTAATAACGGAAATATAGTTCAAACATTGCTATGAAGATCTTGTCGCATCTGTCCCTCATTAAATGAACCGTTGAAAAGTTTGACATGACAAAAGATATTGCCCAATGCAAATATTTCTCCATATGTCCCAATCATGTCAAATTAGTTAGACCACCATTTACCTCACAACCTACATTAGAGAAGGCCTAACAGTCTAATTATTTATAAAATAATTAAGCTTTTACCTTAGGGGCATGAAATTTAAAGCAAAAAAGTGCTACATTCTTAGCGTCAAAAATAAAAGTTCATACTTCTACGAGTTGGATAAAACGATATTGAAAAACGTAGACTCTAACCCCTATCTTGGACTACTTATATCAAATGATTTAACCTGGTCGAACCACATAACAAACACTTGCAAAAAGGCGAACTCAACACTTGGATTTCTAAGACGGAACTTAAAACACTGCCCTTTCGAATGTCGTAAAACAGCTTTCATCGCATTGGTCAGATCTCAACTTGCATACGGCTCAATAATATGGGACCCCTTTCTTAAAAAGGATATTGACAAAATCGAATAAGTCCAACGTCTTGGTGCACGTTTTATCATGAACAATTACAAGTCCAAAGAAGAAAGAAGAGTCTCAAGTATGCTCACTACCCTAAAACTGAGATCTTTACAAGATCGGCACAATTATAATCGCTTGGTGATGCTCTACAAGATTGCAGGGGGCATGGTGCCTGCAGTGGACCCAGATGAATACCTGACATCTAAACCACAACGCAGAACCATGAAAGTCAAAACTTACTCAGACTTTACATCGTCAAACATTTTGGATCAACATATTTCGAATAATTCTCGCACTTTCAAAATTCCTAGTGCTCAAACAAACCAGTATAAAAACTTCTTCTTCGTAGAAACTCTGGTGTCGTGAAACCATCTTGAAGACAGTGTCATGCCCATGCAGACAGTTGAGGGCTTTAAACACGCCCTCCTAGACCACTTCTAAAGACTCCTCCCCCGTAGAAATATACCAGAAGTGGTCCTTCTACGTAAACGAACAGGTACAGAACTTGTTTTATCAAATAAATTAAAAAAAAGAATATAATAATTTTAAATATTATCTTATCATGGCAATGATTTCAGTTATGTTAAAATGTTTGACAAAGGCTTTTGTTGTGTGTGGGATGTGTAGATATGAGACAAAGGCCAGTTTGAGAGATTCTTTTATCGAACCCCTTTTATCACAATGCTTGAAAATGAAGCCTGCTAAAAAACCAAAATGTGTTAATTCTATTTTGTCCTCCTAAATGCCACAGCTCATTTCAGAAACAAACAGATGGGTTTGGGTTTCAGACCTAAACAAAGCCTTGTCGTTCCGCCAGGAGTGATCAGAGCAATCACGTGTCGAATAATAATGATAAAAACCAGGAAAATTTTCTGAAAAAAAATAAAATTATGTCATCATTTCTACGCTTGATTTCCCGAATTCATCTTTATGGACTACGAGAAGAACGTTGACTAATTGAGTTCTTTGTTTTTAAAGCGAGCGTAAATGTTAACATCTGTAACGTTATGACGCAGAACCACCAGATCTACAAAAGTCAGTGGTCTGCCTCATTATCTATGTGAAATTAGCGATCTATATTCATTATTTTTTAAAGAAAATGTATGAATGCAGGATAAAACTTACCACTGTTATTGGTTTTGTCATCTTTACAGAACGAAGATATAGTCTAAATATATGTTCCCTTGAATAAAATTCTAACAAAGGTCTCCCCTCTATTCTGCGTTCTTCACTTTGTCCGCTCAACCTCAATATGTTGTTGTTTACATCTGAGGTCTTTCTATTTATAAATTATCAAATGTCAAACGTCATGTGAATAATTTGTATTAACATAACTGATTCGTCAAAATAGGAGGTGTGTTATCATTTTACTCCAATCAAATATATGCTCTCATTTGACAAAAACAACCGGATAACTCTCGTCTTTTCCTTACAGTGATGATTGTATCTTGGAATCTCATTGGACCAAAATTTTGCTTGTTGACGAATGAAATACAGTTTTACATCAATAATGTTGATGAAAATGGTGTTGAAAAGAAAAACAAGGAAGTGACCAAGATCAAAATTGTAAACAAAACAGCTAAATCATGTCATTTTTTGGTCTCGGACCAAAGATTGAAAAAGTCATCGGCAAGGAACAAGAACTACTGGATTCATCGCGAAATGGAAATATCGATGCTGTTGAAAAATTGCTCGCAAATCGGTCTAAAAAGTCGACAACTGGAGGAGCCTTCGGTCAAAAGTTGACAAGGTAGGTCCACTACATGCAAATTACAAGGCAACACCGGTTGAAATTAAGCCGAAAAAAAAAATGCCTTCCATAAAAAGAATGCTGAATTGAATTAATTGACAGGGTCTAGATATTGTCAAGCACACTTATCGAAATGACAACTTTCTAGTTTCATTTTACTTTTGGCAAAGAACAAGTGTGAAATAAGAAATCAAGTGTATGCCACCACTGGTATTGCAGGTTATTTATGAAGGCCTGGCATTATGTGTAGTCTTCTTTAAGCTTTGGAAAGGTCATGAACCCATCTACCAGTTAGCTAATTTGATAGAATGCCATTCTATTACTGAGGTAGTCAACTAATTTGATGCTATTTGGAAATATTGAGATTTGGCCAATATCTCCGTTAACATGAAACTTTCCAAAGATTCATTCAATGATGGATGTTTGTCACTACATTTGAACACCGATATTTCCATTAATCCTTTTTTGATCATTCAATACAAATAGCATGTTGATATTGTGCAATTGGACTTCGAATGAACAGTTCAATTAACACTCAATGACCATTTTCTGCTTGCCTTGCTTACCAATTAGTCTATATATAGAAACTATGCTAGAGTTATCAACTGTAAATTCCATTCACATCTGTGTGTAACTTGTATGTTTTAATGACATCAATATAATGACAAATCTTCTTCAAGTATTGAAATAAAGTCTTACTCTTAAGTTACAAAAAGTTACAAACTTTACCAATATTTATCATTATTCAATTTGGACATTATTCTTTCAATTAGGGATTAGGAAATCTCCAAATCCCAATCGGTCAGAGAACCGGCTGAAAACCATTCATACGTCTTCACACCCCTCCCCCCATCTAACCGAGTAAATGCTTCTTGCAACAATATTTAGATAAAGCTTTTATAAGGGATAATAATAATTATTAACTTCATGTTTCTTGATTCTTGGTTTCAATAATCCTATTATAAAATCGTCCGTTCACAATGAAAGGTAAACAGGATCTGAGATCTATTTGTTATAACATCACCAAGAATCCCTTTGGTGATTCCCCTGATGTCAAAGTTGTTGAAAAAAGTGCGTTGTGTCGGGAAGCAAATTGTCAATATCATCATACTTTACACACTTTTAACCTCTTTGATGTCCTGCAACCTAAATAGTAACTTTACACATCGGAACGAATGTGCTTAATTTGATCGGTTTTCCCGCAATAAGGGTGTCACTTGTACTTCTTAATCAAGTGAGCCTGTCTGTTTACAATTAAACTTCTACTAGACTATACACCCACCTTGGGCATTGTTTGACATGGGGATAACAATTAACAGAATAATTTTATGAGTCTGGAGCTATTGTTAGTGTGTAGAGTGTCAGATCCGTCTATTATCTGGACTGATTTTTTCATCAAATCTCAACTTGTAAACGATCCAGTACAACCAAAATCAGTCCAAAATCGACAAAACCGGCCTTTTCCTGATCCCTGCTTTCAATATTCCAATTTGTTTCAGTTGAGAGGTTTAGATAGTTATTCATTGTAAAAAGTTGTTTCATTTGTATTTCAGTTTTTTAAAGAATGTTCATGTGAACTACACAGACAAGAATGGCTACACAGCATTACACCATGCAGCTGTAAATGGACACAGGTAAGCTCAAAATTGTTTGTTATGTGTTTAACTCTTTATCAAACACAAATTCTACTGTCCCAAATTGAAAGGGTTTGCTGATGACATTTCAAAATGTGATAAAATTGAGAAATTATCTTCTAATAGGGCAGAAACATTGTCAGAAAAGAAGAAATTGCTAGTTAACCCTTTACGGTATATAGCGCCGTTCGGCGCCTTATCGATTAACGCTTTTCGCCGTTATACCTATTACTGTATAAAACCTATTTTGACGTTCTATCGATGACCACATAGAATGCTTTTTGAGAGCTGAAAATTGATTCAACTTTAACCCTTAATTACACAGATTAACACAAACCTTACTTTCTCCAAATTTCATTTTCTTCTTAAATAAATATGTTTTCTTTCATTTCCGATGATAAAATGATAGGGTCAAAGTTTAAACTTTTGCTCTAGAGAGAATCTTTTGATAATGGTCCCACGACACCCTTCTGAAAAAGACGCTATCAAATTGAGATGGCGGGATTCCAAATTACCAACCCAATTAATTTGAGAGGCCCTTAATATCCGGTCATAAAAGATCAAAACAATGCCCATTTGTAAAGACTCGATAAAGATTTCATGCAATTCTTTAGAAAATTTACACATTTCTAAAGATATTATCCAATTAAAATCAGAGCAAGCATACGGCACGCAACCCGTAAAGGATGATTATGACTCGGAGCTTGTGTTCAAAGTTGAAAGGCAAATGAAAATAAAGCCGTCGAATAACGGACGTTATAAATACTGCTACTAAAAGTATAATGTCAATTTTGGTGCTTCGATGTATTAGAGGACCAGGTTTGGCTTCTTTATGAAGCAATATTGCGTTGAAAAACATTTTTTTAATTTGGAAACGGTTTTAATGGAAAAAGAAGAAAAATGATTCAGTTTTGTTGAGAAATATACAAAGACAAAGCATGTTTCTCTGTCATTAATGGCATTTTTCGTCAACAAAATTCCCTGCAATTGATGACAAAACAGAAACACATATTAGGGATCTCTCAGGGGGAACACATACGTCATTTTATTACTTTTGAGTTTGTATAATTCACACCGCAATATAAAGTTTCATTGTTTGTCTAATTTTCTACACCTTAATCTTAATATGTATGTATCACTAAAAAAAGAAAAAAACACCAACTTAAAGGAAATTTTGTTCTCGTCGTCCTTTATTCTCTGTGAAAATCTATTTGATTAAAAAAATTACATTAATTTTGGTTTGATTAACAGTACCCTAATTAGTGACAATCATCGGAGATAATCCTGTGCAAATAGGTACCTAGGGTGACTGATTATGTATGCGTTAATGATCTCCGATAGTCGGATGGTTTATACCTATGGTGTCACTGATAAGCCTAATCTCTATACCTTAAAGGGTTATGAGCAATTTCTCCTTTTCTCACAATGTTTTCCAGAGTTGTCTGCAATAAACTGGTCAAACGGGGTTATTGTTTGGTTGTGGGTTTACCAATTTCCAGTAAACTGCAACTAAAAAGTTGAGAGAAAACTTGACGGAAACATTTAGGTTGAAAATAAGCTTGAAATTTACAGTTTAAACGAACATGTAGGTTTATGTCTCTCAGACAGGCAAAAGTGAGAACCATTTGTGTTTACTTTGATTCCTAAAACTATATCTTCCTTTTTATTTTTATTTTATGACTTTATCTGTGATAAACATATTATCATTGTCTAGAACATGATGATAAACTGTAACAGCTGTCATTGGACAGAATGAGTTTACCCTTAAATGGCAGAACCTCTAGGTGGCCAATAGCCAAGGCCTAGCATCTGAAAGGCTCCCCTTACCATTATCAATGTATATTGCTTCACCCATTACCAAACAATAACGACATATGGCCAGTTTGTTGCAGACGACTCTAGAAAACATTGTGGGAAAAGGAGAAATTGCTCTCAATGAGCAATTTCTCCTTTTCCCACAATGTTTACTGCCCTATCAGAAGATTATTTTTTAAATTTTCATCACACTTTGAAATGTGGTCTGCAAACTCTTTCAAAATAGGACAGTGGAAAATTTGGCCTTAGGGAAAGGGTTTAATATGAATGATTATAGGAACCTAAAAAAAACGAGCAATTTCTCCTTTTCCCACAATGTTTTCCAGAGTCTGCAACAAACTGGTCAAATGTTGTTGTTGTTTGGTAAAGGGTTAAAAATGAGTGACTGTAGGAACCTACAGAAAATGAATATCAATTATATCATTTTTCCCATACAGAGATGTGGTTGAAGCCCTCCTCAGAGCTGATGCTCAGCCAGGCCTGGTTGATAACCAGGGATGTACACCTGTCCACTTGGCTGCCTGGAATGGAAATGCAGAAATTGTAATGCAGCTTTTAAACGCGGGATCAACCAATCAGGAGTCGGAGAATTCTGCTGCCTGCGTGCAGCCTGTCAATGTGAACCATCAGGTAATCTATTTACAACTATAATGGTTAAACCTTACTAGCCTTACACAAAATTCAACACATTTGATTGCATAAATGCAATTGCAAACATTTAAAGAAACCATGACGTAAGAAGGATTATGATGAAAAATGACATTTATGAAATGAGATGTTAATGTAGAGCAACTTGTCAATGAGTCAAGTCAGAAAGAGTCTGGTAGGTGTCACATTATATCTGAGTTTCCTTGCTATATTTTATGGCGAAAATTAAAAATCCAAAACATGGTTGACTTCTATGAGGAAAATTTGAATAATATATTCATCTCATATCTTTAATTTCCTTCTTCATAGTATGCTGTTTAGTTTTTCATTTGACATACTTAATGATGTTGAATGAATTGAGACTTTCAGCATGTGTAAAACCTGAACCTTTTCCCCTCTTTGAACACATTCACTGTTGTGGGTGCTGCAGCAATTTTAGTTTGTTCAAACATTTATTTCTCCAATAAAATATATAGTGGAGAAGTGTAAATACTTATTTGAGAATTGAATTGAACTGAGAGCTAAAAGCATATCAAAAGTTCTTTCAAACTTGTAATAATGTGATTTATCAAAAACTTCCTTATAACAAATTAGGAAATTAAAAGATAATATCTTTAAAAATACACATCAGGGTACCGTTTTACTAAACAGTTTACGCTTAAGATTTGCGTAAGTCTAAAACAACAATTCATCCTATTTTAATATTGGCCAAAGCAATATTGCAAAGTAACACATCATTTGAATCGTCTCTCCGTGACATCCAATGATGTGTCACATTGCAATAATGTGCTTTCATTGAAGATACTATCCATGTTATTCAATTATGACTTACGCAAACATTTTCCGTAAGTTGCTTAGTAAAACGGGCCCCAGATGTACTGTTATATGATACATATTGAAGAATAGTCATTGGAAGCATTAACTGATTGTTTGTTTTTTTATTAAAAAAAGTGTGTATACAGTGAATGAACATGTTAATCCCAAAGCTCGACAGCTGAGATCTACAGCAAATAAACTGTGCATACTTAGAAAAATTGATGCTTCCTGAATTAATCATGTTTTTAATTGCTACTTTTATTGTATATCAATTCAATCATCAATACAAAAACTGTATTGTTGCAACAAATGACATTTTATCTTGACTTTCCAATTTTCTCCTCCTTGAACAAGCACTTTTAAGTCAGCATTTTAAACTTTGACAAAAAATCTGATTGTGTTTGAAAGAAACCTTTATGACAAAAAAGTAAATTGCTTATAAGGAATTGATGGCTGACAGTGGTTTTTAAAGTTCGTTGCAGCAGATGTGTTAAATGAAGGGGTATTTTGAAGTAAAAGGTTACAAAACACATCATCTAATGGCAGGATGCGATAGAGCTATGTGGGCTTTTCCTGACAGATACCTTTTTGATCAAACTGTAACTGGACACATCCATTTATGATTGCAAGGGAAATTAAATTATATAAAAATCAGTAAGATTTATAAATTTGCATCATAATCAATTAATTAAATCATGGAGAAAAAATTTAGATTTTGTCAACAAGTTTTTCATTGTCATTTCGAATATTTTTTGTTAAAGTAAGAGTTAAATGTCATTTACTCATTATCATAAAGGTCAATGCACCATGACATATCAGTAAAGGTCCATGAACCCTTCTTGTGTACATGTGACTGATGGCACTTAGTAGCAGGGTACTTCTTGAGACACTGGGACAAGGTCAGAAATCACTCAGAATTTCGTAACAATATTTCCTATGTTGTTTTATTACCATCAAGAGACTGTCCCATACACAGGGGTATGATCAATGCATAACTCCCAAATCTATTTAAATATACTATATGAGATACAGTACACGTATATGTACATGGATTTTGGGGTTATGCATTGATTATCCTGTGGTTCAATAGATAATAGAAGCTAAAATCCATATTATTTCAGACTTGAGAATACAAGGATATGAATTCTTGCTAGTGTAAATTGAAATATTGGGAGAAGAAAAATGATAGCTACTCAAATTAAAAAAGTAATGGCATTATGAGCAGAAATAAAACATACAGAATTTTCAAAACTGCATTCTTAACACTTTATCGTTTTATCACAATGAAAAATAAATGTGGTGTGGGGGCCAAGCGTAGCCCAGGGGTTAAGATCCCATCTTAGATGCAGACTAAGAACTCGGGGGTCGCGGGTTTGAGCCCCACCCACACCTCTGGTTTCATGCAAGTCTCCTTTGGCAAGCCACTTCAGAGCCCTAGTCTAGTACTGATCCATCCAGGAAAGCAGTTACACAGCTGAAAAATTGTTGAAGCAGAGTTAAACAACATACAAACAAACAAATGTGGTTTGGTTATCATGAAAAGGATAAGTAACTATTTATCTGATGTCATGTTTAATATGACGATTGTAATAAGTACTATTGACATAAAATTCGGTTAGAAAACAATAATAAGGTTAACAGTTGAAAGACCTATTATCAAGGTCGGTGACATCACAGAATAAACAGTAGATATGATAGACATTGGGTATCATGTTGATATCCCTCATGAATTTGTGTGTTTATGAAATACCAGAGCAGTTAATGCCATTACCATTTAAGATCTTCCCCAGATAAACAAGTCAAAGGTGACGTCTCATTACAAAACATCTCTTGATACACTAAATCTTGTGTAGCAGGAAGAAAACCACTGACTAACAGTAACAGATGTCAAAGTCAATCATAGGATGGTCCATCCAAATAGTCAGCCTCTGTGAGATAAATAGTCACACTTGCTTAACCCATTACCAAACAATAACGACATATGACCACTTTGTTGCAGACGACTCTGGAAAACTTTCTGGGAAAGGAGAAATTTCTCTCATTGAGCAATTTCTCCTTTTCCCACATTGTTTTCTGCCCTATCAGAAGTTTATTTTCCAATTTCATCACATTTTGTCATGTCGTCTGCAAACGCTATCAATTTGAGACAGTCGAAAATTTGGCATTTGGTAAATGCTTAGACCATTCCCTCATAAAGAATTGAAAGCAACAGCAGGCTAAAACTGAAAAGTATTCAACATAAATAGTTCATATCGATAAAGGAAAAGAGAAACAATTATTTTGATAAAAGGAGAAATTGCTTATTTATTCACAGTGGTTTATTTCAAGTAAAATGGAAAATACTTATCCTTTGCTCTTGTCTTCCATTTTGTTCAGTACATGTACTACAGTAGGAAATACTTTATACCATCCTTCCATTTTGTTTAAAAAATCAAGCCCCAGAAAATTCCATTTGAGGCAATTAGTTGAATACTCTAATACCAGCTTATGAGTTTAAGTTATTCTTTTTGAGACTTATCATAGTATGGTAGTAAATTATGAAACTGCTCATAACAAAAAATGTGTTCTTTCCTGGATATAATTTGAGAGTTTAACTTTACAGGAGGTTTAAATTTAGGGAAATGTGAAGTAAAAGAAATGGCCTATATACAAATTGTGTTTTTGTATGATTGATGAACTACTGTTTCTGTGAGGCTTACTTGCCATGTACATACAGCACGAGGGTTCAATGTAAGCCTATATTGTTGGTACATCACAAATGAAAAGCACTTTCTAAAGTATTCTACAATAGATACAGCTAATGTTAAAGGTCTTTAAAGCTGACCCATTTATATGAATGAAAGAATGGATTAATGGTGTTTTAAGGCATATTGACAGCAAAGGTCATTTAGCGTGCATGATCCTTTTGAAAGGCTTTAGGGCAAGTATAACCTATTAAATACATAAACTTAATGATGTTTCAATGTTTAAAGATGTGCTGCATTAATTGTTTAAATCAAAGCTAATTTAAGTTTCACTTGAAATTTAGAAAGATTAAAAGTAAAAGCCTCATGGAATCTCCAATTTTAAAAGTATTGAAGTATATTCCATGTTTTTGCTTTTGACATAATGGTTATTCAAAATGTCTCTCTTGGAAACAGTCAAGCAAGTTGAGTTTAAAAAGTGTATTCTCTCTTAGTATAGTAATGAATGTCAAGCTGTCATATTCTTCATATTAAATTATAGCCTTTTCTATGTCTACTGCTAGGAGTTTACACCATCTTTAATGAACTTCCTAATAATTTTATGTCATGGCTAACTGCAAGAACAGCAGATGACTTCTGAATGTAGCTTGCTGAAGGCATCATGAAGCAAAAATTGTAATATGAACCCACATTGTGGTAATTGGTAAATTTGTGAAAGAGAAAAATACTAAAAAGTGAGCATTGGAAACAAATACACATGACCCAGGAACTTATTATCTATGAAGACGGTATTGGTGTATAAGGTCAGTGCGAGTAACCATGTAACCATTGGGCTGTCAGGCATTGAAATATCAATGTCAATACTCTGTGATCAGTTCAAAGAGAAAGTCTGTCTAGGAGTTCTAGTCTGACCCAATATATTGATTTGTGATGAGTGCAGCAGAAACTGCCCATCTGCCAGCTGTTATAATCCTGTTTGTACTAAAGGTATGCTACTTCATCACCATAGATACATACCAAGAACTAGATAACACCTCTATCCCTGTTCTCAACCCTGTTCTGTGGTTACTCATTATGACATTAGATGCGATGATGATTTTAATGAGTCTTTGAAAATAGGACTTTTCAAAAAGATGTTGAAACTTTGCTCTAAAAGTTCTCCAATAATCCCCTTACAATGACTATTGAATATCTATGGGGGAGAAACTCGCCTTTAATTATGCTGTAAACGCATAACTATTCATCACTTGATTCAATGAACATGTAGAATCATGTCTGTGTTCTTTGAACATCCTTCTACTGTAGTTAGTAAAGCAGACTGCAAAGTTCCCTATGTTTGTAATTGGTTTTATAGCCAGCTCATACAAACAGATCATTGTTGAACATTTAGACAATTAAAGTTTTTTTCTTCTCATTTTCTTTTGAAAAACTGGTTTCATTTATACATTGTTTAATTTTCAAGTAATTTAAGTGATTTCTATTTTTCTTCAATTCATTTCAATAGCCATCTGTGAAAGATAAGTTAAGTCAGTTATGTTTTGGTAAGGGAAGGTCATGAACATGTGATGTTATTGGGGTTCTAGTCTGACCCAATATATTGATTTGTGATCAGTGCAGCAGAAACTGCCCATCTGCTAACTCGGATGATCCAAGCTGTAACTGCATGACAGCTTGGAGGCGCCCTGCGATAAAAACGCGTCAGCATTCCCCCTCTGTGTGTGAGGGGTCCAATCGGCGTCGAGGAAAAATATGGGCACTAATCAGAAAGAAGGTGGAATTTACCAATAAGATTGCTTATTGCTTCCATTTCCGGTGATTTACAGAAAAAACAAAAACATGAACGATTACTAACATTTGATCGACGGGAAATATGAAGTAGACAAAACTAGGCCGTTTGGGTCATTGATTGTCAAGAAATCTTTCTCCAGTCTATTTCCTTGAATCTAATTCTTAGCTGCTTGAAACCGTAATTGTTCACTGAAATGCTGTTTTTAATTTTGTTGAACTTGGATAGCCACTTAAAAGTTTTTGATTAAAATTCATTTATTTTCCGCACATATTTCAAGATTTGAAGAGGGACAGGGAAGCTTTTTCTTGGTTTGATCAATATGAATGTCCTAATAATTTTCCGTCATTACCAAAATTCATAAGTGGCAAATTCTGCAATTAAACACACAAACTTATCGATTAGGTAAAATACAAACCATTAACTATATCAAGAAAGTAATCGATATTGTATTGGTAAAAAAGGATTTGGTTTTGACAACTACCATTTCGCTGCAAACATAAATGATATTCAGAAGAAACTTGCTCTTAAATCTGTAAATTTGATTAATATCAATGTACTTTAGAAATAAAAATCTATGTCAAATGCGTATTCTTTGAGGACAAAACTATGATGCTATTAACAGGATAAAGGGTAAGGCACGTGTTGTGTGATGTACGGCGGTGTCTGGATTAGTGTCTCTGTGTGAGGCGCGTCGCTCCCGTCTGGGGGTAATAAAACTTGGCGTTTCATATTTAGACCAACAACCCGAAAGATATACTTTGATACTCCCCCTTTATAGCATGCCCAAAACTGTTTATATAGCTTATTTAAGCTTTTGAATACTTTGTTTAAAAGACATAGCTGTTACCTATGTCTCTGATTTGTTTCCATTCCCGCTCGCCCAACCTGCAAACAGTATACTTTGAAATAGTTTCTAGATTTATATTTCAGATTAGATCCATACTGCAGATTTCTATAATTCAGGAAAATATCAAATTGAGAGTCCATTTTCCAATAGAATCGGCCATCAGAAATGATAAGCTAAAGGCTTTTTGTGTGGCTAAAGTTTCAATAAAAAAATTCTCTGATGGTTTGAGTGTTTTCTAGATTCTCGCAATAGAGTCACAAATATCTTTACTCAATGAATGAATATCTACGTATTCAATTGAAATCAACTGTTGCAATACTTTGGCAATTGACAAAATTCATATGAGGGAAAGGGAATCTTGGATTTAATGTAAATAGATATATATATATATTCTACCGAACGAAAAGGAGCCGATACTATATTCCCGCCAGACTTTACCTGTAATTTTAACTCCGCCCCTTCCTACAGATTTCCTGACATGCACTACCTCGAAAAATCGATATCCGCTTGACGCGCTTTTATATCGAACACATCCAGACGCAGAGTGAAATATCTACGTCTGGATCATTCGGACTACCCATCTGCCAGCTGTTATAATCCTGTTTGTACTAAAGATATGCTACTTCATAACCATAGATACATACCAAGAACTAGATAACACCTCTATCCCTGTTCTCAACCCTGTTCTGTGGGTACTCATTATGACATTTGATGAGATGATGATTTTAATGAGTCTTTGAAAATAGGACTTTTCAAAAAGATGTTGAAACTTTGCTCTAAAAGTTCTCCAATAATCCCCTTACAATGACTATTGAATATCTATGGGGGAGAAACTCGCCTTTATTCTGTAAACGCTTAACTATTCATCACTTGATTCAATACACATGTAGAATCATGTCTGTGTTCTTTGAACATCCTTCTACTGTAGTTAGTAAAGCAGACTGCAAAGTTCCCTATGTTTGTAATTGGTTTTATAGCCAGCTCATACAAACAGATCGTTGTTGAACATTTAGACAATTAAAGGTTTTTTCTTCTCATTTTCTTTTGAATAACTTGTTTCATTTATACAGTGTTTAATTTTCAAGTAATTTAAGTGATTTCTATTTTTCTAAAATTCATTTCAATAGCCATCTGTGAAAGATAAGTTAAGTCAGTTATGTTTTGGTAAGGGAAGGTCATGAACATGTGATGTTATTGGTTTTATGGATCATCAAAAGGAGCAAGTTACTCCCCAGTGAGAAATAACGGCATAACAGAATTATTTTCACCATGGATACCACTACCCCTTTCACTCATTATAAAGCTTTAAACTAATTCTATATGTCTCAGGGTGACTTTATTGACTAGTCAACAAATTGGTCTAAATAAACATTATTAACTATTTCACTAATGAGATGAATAAATCTCTGACAAACAAAATGCACATTGATGTCATTTTCAATAGCCCCTATTATGAGAAGTCCCTACAAATGTCAGTGCAGGAATTCCTTGATTGGTGAATTTGAAAAAGATTGTAAGAAAAGGAGATGTTGCATTCAAAGTTCATCATATTCAAACCAATGTTTATAGTAGGGATGGGAACGAATAGTGAAATCACTATTCGAATATTCGACTAGAACTATTCGAATATATTCGAATATTCGATTTTAGAATTAGTTTTGATGTCCGAATGTCTGCATGAACGAATACTAGTACACTAGTCCTCTGTTCAAACCTTTTGTGTATAGCCGATATCTGTATACATGTACGTGCATGCAATATCAAATATTATATTTCCGACGTCAAAACGGATGGATGCTTGCCATTCAAGTGATTCAGTAGGTTGGATGTTGTATTCTTGAATACAAAGTCCTGGTTACACAGGTTACAGGTCGCCTTCGACTTATCGGCAGAACGAGTAAAGTAATTCCAGACACGTGATGGAGACATTGTGATGTTTATCGAATAGATGTAGAAATTAGAATGAAGATAAGTTTGACAAATTATTCTGAAGAAAAATATACTTTCTAACACATTATTTGATTGGTCTTCGTGCATATGCAATCATGATTACGATTGGTTATTGAAAGAGTAATTGTTTAATTTCAGGACAAACAAGTGACGTGATTGGTTGACTCTGACAATTGTCAATTAGCGTGATTGACTTGTTTGGGATAATAAGGAGCAAGTGCAGATCATTAAGGTGTTAGATTTAGCGGCTTAAAATCGACTGTTTTCACACTTAGGAATTAATCGTTTTGCAAACTGTCAAAAGATGTGGTAATTTGTCACAGGTGTTTTACTGTGTGACATACGTTGTAAAAACATCGTAACTGCACCTTGGAGCTAGGCACGTTCTTCGATATTTGGGATCGGTTTAGAGGAAGAAAATGAAAATAAAACAACATTATTTTTGAATAAAATTTATGGTAAACATACAGTAATATGGGTTCATTAAAATCGAATATTCGAATACTATTTTGCTATTCGAATATTCGACCCACTATTCGAATATTCGAATATTCGTTCCCATCCCTAGTTTATATTCATCCAGAGGAATATCTTTCGGTTCCATTTGATTTTCCTTTTGGACTGCAAAGTATCAATATTTGAAGACATAGAAAGATGTTTGGTAAAAAAAACTATCAAGCTTTAAAGGTTTACCGGTATCTCACAGTCTCAGCAGATTAAGATTTGAAGATTTTTTAAATGAAATTTCTTTTATGAGCAAATCAGATATAATGAATTAAAAAAAACCCAGACGTTTGACCAGTTTGTTGCAGACAACTTTGGAAAACATTGTGGAAAAAGGATAAATTGCTCTTATTTAATGAGAAATTTCTCCTTTTCCCATAATGTTTTCTGCACTATCGGAAGATAATTTCTCAATTTTATCACATTTTGAAATGTCTTCTGCAAACTCTTTCAATTTGGGATTGTCGAAAATTCGGCGTTTGGTAAAGTGTTGATACTTGTATTCACACTGATTCTTCTTCCAATTGGCTATTCTCAAGTACTTCTCATTCGACAGAACAGCTGCTATCCAGTTTTCAAGGAATACATTTCAATATCCAAGTTCCTTCATATCTGTTGTAACAAGCAGCTGTAAGGGCGATGTGTAAAACGATTTGTTTTATGCTCAATGAAGTCAATAATTGCCACTAATTCATTTCTAAAGAAACCAATATTGTCCATGTTTTGGATGCTGTTTATCGAACTAGTAGAATTATTTTTATAGCCTTGTAGGCATTTAATAATACATAATTATTGTTATTTCCAGAGGTTTTAGTTTCCTGTTGATGTACATGTATGATTCATTCATGGATAATTATTGACCCCTAACTATTTTTCATGCTTGTTTTGACCAATTCCCTCACAATGGAGCTTGATTACTATGCTGAACTTATGATATTTGGCAACATTGACCCATTACCAAACAAATGACATTTGACCAGCTCGTTGCAGACGACTCAGGAAAATATTATTGTTGGAAGAGGAGAAATTGCTCTTAACGAGCAATTTCACCTTTTCAAACAATATTTTTTGCCCTATCAGAAGATTGTTTTTCAATTTCATCACATTTTGAAAATGTATTCTGCAAAATTTTTCAATTTTGGACAATTAAAGAATTTGGCATTTGGTAAAGGATTAAATAAGTATGAGTAGGGAAGGTTTTATTGTGAACATTTTAGATACCATTCTAATAAAATGGGTAATTGCTCTAAATGAGCTCTCAATTCTTCTTAGTAAAGTCCTCATTTTAATGCTGTTTGTTCATTTCTATCTTTTATGACATATGTATGCATGAAAGAGGGTCCAGTAAATGCATGTGTAGCTGTTGACTATGGAAACATTTTTGAACATTTTCAATTGGGTTAATTTCTATTTGGAATCATGATTTAATGCATATTTTACTTTACCATAACTATATTATGATAATTGTCAATTCTAACAACCTACCTTTTCATTATCAGGCAGAATGAGGAGCATTTAGTCAAACTGGTAAAAGCACTCTTCATGCACTATTCATTAGATTTCTTTAAAATTGAGCAAATTGTCCAAAAAATTAGTGTCATACCAGCTTTTGGGTTCTAATTCGTCAGTTTCAGCAATAAAACCTTCCCAAATCTAACAAGCCTAGGCCCCTTCGCAATTCAAGGAAAAAAAGCGCTGTCATGAGAATTTCTTTTTATATATTATCAATGTTGTATGAGTGATTTCTTCTTGAACGCATTGGTTTATTGAATCTTTATCTGCATTTACGTTCATGTATAAAGCAAGTTCTGATTTTGCGGAACATGATACAAGAAAAATCATATAAATTCTTTGTATTGACCAATCAGCACATCATATTTCAGTGTTAATAGCAGCAGATTCATTTTGTCTCTCATTTTTATCTGTTTCAGAATGGTAATGGAGATACAGCTCTGCATTGTGCCGCCCAGTATGGTAATGTGCCGGTTGTTGATGTCTTACTACAGGTAGGTTTGCATTGTTTGTCTGTTTTATGTAAGTTTTTATGTCCCAATAGTTTAACAATTAATTCAACATTGCCACACTTGTTAGCAAAAAAAGATAATTTCTATGCTGATATGTCAAGGTAGAATGTTTCAAGACTTCAAGACAAGATAAGACTATTAGAAGATAATGCACATTAACTAGGGTGTCCTACTCATTCTGTCTGGAATTAAGTACTACGCTTGTTTGATTTTGTGCTATTTTATAACTATTTCATAGAGTAAAAAGCTATGAATAATATTGCATACATATGATTACATTTTAAGGGTCATAATATTTTCTAGCGTTTAAGACCCGATTTCATGAAAATACAAAATGCGACACAAGTAAGTATACCAAATATTTATATTCTTGTGCTATTTGTAGAAAAATGCGAACCCAACGATTCGCAATTTGAATGAAGAATCTGCCCTTGACCTTGCTGCACAATATGGCCGTTTAGAGGTAGTTCAACTGTTGCTGATTGCATTTCCGGAGCTGTCAGAGAGACCTGCATGTACACAGTCTCCACTCCATCTGGCTTCAAGGAATGGACATAAAGATATTGTTGATGTGCTATTGGCAAACAATTTTGCAGTTCAAACTGTGGTTAGTATATTTTTAATTCCTATATAAACAGACTTGGTGATGTAGACTTATAAAGTTGCATGAACACAGATTAATGGTTCTTGAATAGTTTGATATCAAACTAAAAAAAAAATGGCAAAGTGGGTGGCTACTCATTTATTATAGCATTTTGGTAGCCAACATGTTTCGGTGAAGCTTTAAAATACGAATTGATACTGAAATAAAAGTGGTAATTTTGAATTCAAACCATCAATAAACTTCATAATGAAATCATACCTGATAACATACCCATTTAAGATTTAGTCCTAGACTTATGATAAAGAAAAGAAAGAATTGATTAATTGCTTTACTTTTTTTAAAACAATTTTAACATATTTGCTTTATTAGACTCTTGTAAATAATTCAATATATGTTTATCCATATCATCATAATACATGCTAAATGACATTAGCTCTTGATATGCCAAAGCAGCATTCTTTCATTCATTCATTTCTACATTAATTATTTAATTAATTAATGCATTCATTCATTTATTCATTCATTCATTCATTCATTCATTCATAATTAGACTCTAGATTTGATAAATGCTTTTGTCTCGCAGACTGAATCTGGATCAGCCTTACATGAGGCAGCCTTACACGGTAAACTGGACGTTGTTAAAGCCTTACTAGAGAGTGGGATTGACATAAACCTGTGTGACAAAGATGGCCGAACAGCGCTGCAGCTATTGAGTGATCACCAGGCCCAGCAAAAATCCTTTACTGAAATTACACAGGCAATCAGAGGTACAATAAAACTGATGGTTTATAATCAAATGTATGAGTGGTCTATTAATTGATATAGGCTATTGTTAAATAAAACTCCTCATAGTAATCTACCCTTGCTAGGCTGCATCAATCACTGCCACCACAAGATTTTCATCCATATTTGGATAAAAATTTAAATGATGTTTTTCTTTCTCAAGTTTTTACCGGATAAAGTCGTAGATATAGTAATAATGTCTTCTTGTGTTGATTTCTGACCATTTAAGTCATCTTTCAAAACCTTTCAAAGCGTTCATGTACTTTGTCTGCAGTCTGCAATGACACTTTAAATTCATTCATTGATTGTTGTTTCATTTAATTTTCATTAAAGAAGAAACATTTTATCAAAATGGTATCATAATATTTCTGTTATAGATGAATTTTAATGCACAGGGGTTCTAAAGTTATCCTGGTGTCAGAACTATGTTATTATGTTTTAATGTTCATATGCAATTATTTTTCATAAGATCTATTCATAAATGAATTGGGAAACCTTTAATTCACAGATTACAGGATGAGATCTGATGAGATCTGATGAGATCTGATATCTGATGATCTGATGCTAGAGATGAGTTTTTACGTTCACATGTAGTTTGCTTTCATAGGATCTATCTATAATCAAATTGGGAAACTATTATTCACAGATTACATGATGAGATCCGATGGTATACGCACTGACTCAGAGATGTACGACAGAATCTCATGTTTTGCCCCTGGGAGCTCAGATAAACCAATGGCCACAGTGCGACCTTTGACCCCAGACAAACCAGCTGTGACCGATAAACCAGCGACCCCTGACAAACCAAGCCCCTCCCCAAGGCTATCCAGATATAGCCCAACTCCACCCCCACCAGAAGACACTCCCTCAACCCCTCCATATTCTAAACCAAATAAGGACAAGTCAAACTTTCCTGATAGGTATGTATCTACATTATTATAAGAAAATTTTAAATCTTTTTAACATGGTCATTAAACTGTAATAGAACCTAAAGAAGGCCAAAATGAACCAGGGCACACCCCAAACCCCTCCATATTCTAAACCAAATAAGGACAAGTCAAACTTTCCTGATGGGTATGTATCAGCATATGTAAGAAAGTTTTAATTCTTTTCAACATGGTCATTAAACTGTAATAGAACCTAAAGAAGGGCAAATGAACCAGGGCACTCCCCCAACCCCTCCATATTCTAAACCAAATAAGGACAAGTCAAACTTTCCTGATGGGTATGTATCAGCATATGTAAGAAAGTTTTAATTCTTTTCAACATGGTCATTAAACTGTAATAGAACCTAAAGAATGGCAAATGAACCAGGGCACTCCCCCAACCCCTCCATATTCTAAACCAAATAAGGACAAGTCAAACTTTCCTGATGGGTATGTATCTACATTATTATAAGAAAATTTTAATTCTTTTCAACATGGTCATTAAACTGTAATAGAACCTAAAGAAGCAGATATCTTTTGAAACTAAAGCATGCCTGTTAATAAGCAAGATATAAAGTATGTACTATCATTGGTATAGGAAATTCTTGAATCTTTTAACATGGTTACTAAACTGTAATAGAACCTAAAGAAAGGTATAATGAACCAGGGGTTCTATCCAGAAGAGGAGTTATGTATTTGGAAGCAACTATCTTTAGAAAATAAAGCTATGAATTATCCACCAGTTATTAATCAAGATGTTAAGTATGTGTCATCATTGTTATAGTAACATCTTGAATCTTTTCAATGTGATCACAAAAACCTAAAGAAGGACATAATGAAATAGAATTTCTATCCAGGAGGGGGCACTATGTATTTGGAAGCAGATATCTTTAGAAAATAAAACATTAAATGATCAAGATATCAGTGCTTTTATTATGAAATTAAGGAACAAAAACTAACTGCTCCTTTTAATCTTCCATGTAATGGTAATGAATGTTTTGGGCCACCATGGATAGTTGTATCTGCTAGCATTGTCATTTGCTGCCTTTATGTATCATGTATTTTATTACTTGAGAGTTTGCTGAGGAAGTCCATACTTCTTGTTCAAGGAATAGCTTTTAGACCTCTGATAGGTCCTTACCATAAAGTTGAGGGTTCAACTTAGTTCTGTAGTATGTGCTTCACATTTGTGCAGAATTAACTTTAGACTTGCATTGATTCCATTAAGTGACCGTCTGAAAGACACAAATTGACTTTGAGGATATCTTGCTGTCGAGTGAACTTAGCCATAAGATGATCAACAGCACTTATAGTTTGAAATTAGGGCTGATGTACTTGACTTGTGACTAGTCTTATGCGAATTGTTAAATTTTTCTTTTTCATAAATAGGGGAAAAAAGCTGGCATATTGTTGTTTGGAGTTCTTGTTTGATATTAACAGAACTTTTCAACTAAGAAACCAAATTGTGTGTATACAGGGGATCAGGAAATGTGTAGAACAACTGACTTTGCCCTAGGGTTGTAGGAATCAGCAATATTTCCGCTGCATGTAACAGGGACCATTGTCGTTTGACATACCTATATTATCAGTTTATGCACATATGTTTATATATGTGTATATATTGATAATAAAGCTATATACATATGTGTGTATGGTAGAGATTAATTCTTTCTTTATTTCTTTTTTTCTTTTTAGGGTTGTAAGTGGAGCTAGTTCTGTTGGAGATGGGGGACCCCCACCCCTTCCACCCCGTATATCAGTGTACCCCCAGGAAGACAAGGGTCCAGTTACAGGTAAATAATTTGTATTTGATTGCCTAAAGGACTTGGTCTTTTACCTTCAGTCAACATCAGTTCCTCTTTATACCACAGGGGTCTATAGTTATCCTGGGGTCATTGTGAATTCAATGAGAGGTTGTCTTCGGACTGTCTTGCTAAATGCCAATTGTTCTACACTTCTTTACCAGCCCTTATGGGCAGTTGAGTATAGGGTATTCCTCCATCATTTAGAGGCAGCTATCGCAACATAACTGAAATAATGTTGATGTGATGTAAAACCTATATAAATACATTAAGATAAATGTACTGTATTTTTATCATAGTTACTCCCACCATAGATACCGAGAGCCCTGCAAAGGAAGATTCTCCAGGAACTACACCAAAGTCAATGGTAAGTCTTGATCATTAAGTTGTATGATAGAGGAAAAGTAAGGGGCCTAGTAGTTAGAGTACAGAACTTGAAATCACATGGCCCCTCTCCGCGTGGGTTCAAATCCTGAGACTGATATGGATTCTCATGAGAGGCAGTCTCCCGACTGACTTATGGAATGCCGATGGTTCTACCCGCCTTGACCAGCCCTTGTTGGCAGTTGAGTATGGGGTCTTCCTCCATCAGTAAGAATCGGGCATCGCTACATAACTGAAATAATGTTGATGTGATGTAAAAACCCATATAAAAATTTTAAAAAAAGAGGAAAAGTAACACTTGATATCATTTGGTTTTTATGTCTTATAGCAAACATGAACACTTATAGTTATTTTGATACATAAAAGATAGTGTTATTTTAAACATTACTCAATAGTTAATCAATGTTACATGATTGTAGCAGATAAGTTCATGAGACACTTGGACAATAAATAAATGGCCATTTTTTCCTTTTGTCTTTTTATGTTTGTTTTTTTTGATAAATTACTTCTGATGATGCAGTATGGACATTTGAATTTCAGAAGAAGGGACAGATTTTTACATAATATTTGTATCAGATAAATGGTATTGATTAATTAGTGTATGTACAAGGAATAACACTAGAGTGTATATTTCAAACTGTTTAAGAGGGGACACAATGGCCTAGTTAGAATACAGATTTTGGTCCTGCTTGGCATGGATTCAAATCCTGACAGGCATTGATTTGACTTTCATGAGAGACAGTTTTTTTTTGCAGACTTAAGGAATACCGATTGTTAGACCCTGCTTGATAAACTCTTATGGGCAGTCAAGCTTGGTGTTTTCCTTCATTAATTATGAGCTGAGTATTGCTTTATAACTGAATTACTGTTGATCCAATTTAATAAAATCTTAACAATCAAACAAATGTTTGTGATATTTACTATTTAGGTTGTGCCAAAGAAGCCACCCCGCAATAAGAAATCTCCAGTGCCTGTGAAACGTGCCACAATTATCAAAGCTTTGGAGTCACCTAACACCTCGTCTGTATCACCCCAGTCTTCAACAAATATACAGTCTTCTCCACAACCATCTGCAATTGCAGAATCACAGAATTTCAAAGAAAGCGTTTCCTCTACAAACATTCCTGAAGAATCTAATAACATTCCGATAGCATCAGTGGACTCATCTAACTCTTCCAAGCCATCCGCTCTCTTAATTGACCAATCAGAGGAGAAGGATGAGACAACCAATAATCCAGTTGGAGAAATGGACAAATCACAGGACAAAGACAGTTCACATGACTCAGTAGGGATGTGTGACCAATCAGGTTTAAGTACCAGTGTTTCCTCTCTGCCTGATTCTAAGCATTCCACAGGCAAACCTCCTGTTAGCCCTAAACCATCCTTACACCACAGATCTAGTGCTGTTAGTGTGGTTAAAGACGATTCAAAACCTCCCCAAATGGATCAACAAGTTGATCAGACTGACTACGTGGAAATGAAACCAAAGCCCAGACCTGTAACAAGCACTGACAATGAAACTAAACCTGTTGTTACTTCTAACATTAAAACACATACTGACCTAAAGCCTGTTAATGTAAAAGTGGACAACTATGGCATTCTATTCCCAAACTTAAGGAACAGTGTTCCGATAAAAAGTAAACCTCCAAAGATCACCCGCTCAAATACAGCTCCTGAAGAAAATGTTTATGTGGGACCATCATCAGCCGCAGAAAAGTTAAAAGAAAAACATGGAGTATTACGTAGAAATAACACGGATCCGAATGAGCAAACTTATGTGCCAATGACAGGGCCGTCTGATTCAACAGACCAGGATCCAGGGAACGAAAATGAATATGCAGAAATTCCAGAAAAATATGGATCCCCAAAGTCTCCCCGTTCTATGGAGGAAAATGTTTATGCTACCATTCCAGAAGTGAAAAGAGATGTGGAATCAAGTGTGAAGATGGATTCAGATCAAAAAGGATCTCAAGGGACTGAATTATTGGGTTCCAAAAAAGATGATCCTTTACAAAAGAAGATAGCTGATGATCAAAATGTCGTCCCAAAGCTTCCAAGTCGTAATGGTTCAGATTTTAAAGGTATCTAATTCATTGTTACATCTTTAACTCTTCACCACCTGCAAACAAGATTTTCTTTTAAACTTGAAACAGACGTCTTTAGAAAAGCTTTGTAAAAATATTATGATATGTGAATAGATTGAAAAAGCAAGTAAAGCAAGCAAAAAGCAAGTAAAGTCAAGTAGTGGCGGCTGTCCTGTGATATAACCTGTTTGCTACTCCCAGTATCTTTCCTCATCAAAGTTAAGCAGATATTTAAGGTTTTGGAAAGCAGACAACACATAAATCTATTCTTAGAAAATGACCGAGCATTCTAAGGGTTAAGAACAAGTTTATTGTTGGCCTGTTTTTTCAGGTACCGTGAAGCCCACCTTGCTTGATTTTGTGAAGAAGCAGACGTCTGGGCCCCTAACACCCACCGGGTATCCCCAACCCCCCACACCAGACTTCCCACCCCCCTCACCCGCTACTGCCATGATGGGTATAGAACAAAAAATACAAGAAATGGTTAGTATCAAAATACATCTGTTTTAGATTAGACATGCTTTTCATCCTGTATTGCAGTGTTGAAGCATTAAGCTATGGGAACATGGTTTAAATGTGTTGCTATAAACCCAAAACCAATGCTAATTGAAAGGGGTTTGGTGGCATACTGGTTAGAATAAAGAATAGTATGGCGTATTCATCCATTATTAAGAGTCCGTCGTTTTACCTTAATTGAAATAATGTTGACCAGATGTAAAAGCCCATATTGATAAATAAATGTCAACTTACGAAGAGGCTTGACCTTTCTGTACAATGCTATTTATTCTCCCTAAGCCTATGTCTTTGGCATTAATCAATGGAGGCCAACAGTATATTTGCAAACATGATATAATTAGTGCTAATTGGTCTTTAGCTATCTACATTGATGCATTTGATGTTGGAGTTTCAGCTTCCTTAAAGAATTTGCCCTTTTGCTGTTGCTTACAATAAATACATTTAAATGTGGCATCGGGTAAACAGTAACTCACCTTCAATGTAGTTAATCATAATTTAATTTAGCAAGAGAACATCGTTAATTGAAAGTTTTGGAATAGCATCTATATTTTGCTTTGAGACAAAATGATATTGAGGGTTCATTGCAATACTGTAGTAAGTGCTTCATATTAATCATAAACATGAAGCACTTACTATAGTCGTGCGCTTAACCCTCCATATGTGATTAGTCAAACATTTGTGTGTGTGTGTGTGTAGCATTGTTATATGTTTTCATGATATATGACTTTTGATGTTTAAAGAAGAGACTGTGGATTCTGTATATGGTAAGGATATTATCCATAATTAGCTGGATGGCTTACTCTCTATGGAGATTGGTGGGGAGAGGGTTCTTTGAAACTACATTTTTTTTAATTCTGTATATATATTTGAAAAACAAAGATATATAACAAAACTGAACATGAAACAATCACTAAATATATCATATGTAACATTTAATTACCGGTAATCACTTTTTTTTTCTTCGATTACTTACTATCTATTTCTTTTAACAGCAGGCTTTTATATTTTTTCTTTCTTTTGAATAACTGTTTTACATGTGCATGTGCAATAGATATGACAATCTAACATTTTATCAAATCTAATATATCACAATTACATGGATTACTTATGAAGAAATGAAAATAAAATAAGATATTATATATTTTGCGAAAATGCCATTTTTTTCATGAAGGGAAAAAGAAAAATCATTACGAAAGAAGGGAACCAAATTCAAAATTCAACTACATTGAGATTGAATAATGAAATTGTATGAGGATGTATTTTAAATCAACACATTGCCCCCATATGAGACTTTTGTTTTATTTGTCCAAATTTAAAAATAACAGGAGATGGTAAAAAATTAAAGCTTTTGCCTTTATTTAAAACTTTTTTCTCTTGAATGAATATTGCAATGCAAACTTTGCATGTTAATCTTTAAATTTTTGCTTAACCCTTTACCAATTGCCAAATATTCAACTGACCCAAATTGAAAAAGGTTGCCGACGTAATTTCGAAATTTGATGATAGGGTAGAAAACATTGTGGGAAAAGGATAAACTGCTCGTCACAAGCAATTTCTTCCATCCCTGCAATGTTTTCCAGAGTTGTCTGCAACAAGTGGTGAAATTCCGTTCGGGAAAGGGTTAATTGATTTTATTCTGAAGATGCATTAACTTTTAATGGAAAATCATTATTTTGATTGTTTAGGTTTTCTGTTTCATAATGCTTCATATTGATAAAGCTTGGCATTATAAGACGTAATGTGATTGCTTAAAACTTTGGAATACAATTGTTGAATCTAACACATATTTACATGTAATCAGTAGTAAATAAGAGGATGTATATGAATGTATTTCTTTTGGTCCATTCATTTATTTTTTTTACTGTATGACTTCTATTTTATCACAGTTGTGGAGTCTAAAAGAAGTGCTGAATCTCCATTTTTTTCAATTCAATGTTTTGAGCATATGTCAATGCATTTCTTTACTTAAGATTGAGGATCAATGCAAGACTAGTTAGTCCTTCACAAACATGAGATCTTGCATTGAACATTAAAACTATCCACAACAGATTTTATCAACAATGAATTCAAAATGGGCTTGAAGGAAAACTGCCAGTAAGTTTCTATGTGTAAACTGCTAAAGGGTGGATATTTTTTATAAGGCAATCACTTCGTTTTTTTCTAATGTAATATAGATGTGATGAAACATGAGATGGATTTGACTGTCAAAGGGAGATAAGAAATACTTTCTTATTCTTCTATCAATAAACTAAACCAACTGGCTGGGTTTGAGCTGAAAAGTTTGTTATCTTTATCTTTAAAATTGAATTGTGTCATAGAATTCATATTAAGACTGCCTATTTAAAACAAGATTCAGAGGTTAAATATGCTAAGCAGTTGCCTAGCTGTACTTCTATGAACCTTTTCTTTATACTTTTTTTTTGATTTTGTACACTTGCACTTGAATATTAACGTAACTAATGTGACTGAAGAAATATTTGCCCAGAAATACTTTCGCTTGTCACATTTATCTTAATTTATTGAATAACACAAATAATTTTGTTAAGCTCAATTGAGTACAACATATTCAATGTGAGTGGATATGGTGCATCTGTCTGTCTGCCTTCCAGTCAGTGTGACCGTAACTTTTTATTTAACAACTCCTCCTTCTTAACTGCTCACTAAATTTGATTTTTCTTCTACAATTTTTTTTTTTCAAAATATGTTCCCGGGGTCAGAAATTGTCCCGTCTGAGGGATTGTATGTTTTACAAAGACTTTTATAAGCTTATTCTATAAAGCCTCTTTTAGTTATTAACTTATTTATATTACGTTTATTGTAATAGAAGCTTGAAGCTTACTAAATTCTGTGTTGATGACGGCTTCCTATATAAGTGACTAGTACTTGCCAGATGGTTGGGTTAGATGCAGCATTTGTGCCTCCCTTAAAACAGGGATCGAACCCTGGTATCACAGGTCAATGCTCTTCCTCTAAGCGTCTTTTATAAAACTACCTAGAGTATTCATGTTTAGTACACTGCAGCATTAGGAGATCCTGACCAAAGATTGTCTAACCCTTTCCCAAACAATAATGACATTTGACCACTTTGTTGCAGAAGACTTTAAAAAAAAATTGTGGGAACAGGAGAAATTGCTCGTAACGAGCTATTTTTCCTGTTCCGACAATGTTTTCTGCCCTTTCAGAAGATTATTTTCCAGTTTCATCACATTTTGAAATGTCGTCTACAAACTCTTTCAATTTGGAACAGACGAAAATTTGTTGTTTAGGAAAGGGTTAAGGTGACCTTGGAAACAGAACCTGGACAAATATTATGAACTGAATCAAGAAGATGTCTCAACCACATAATGGTTAATGTTATTTAACAAGCCTATCTTATGAAAGTGCTTAAGGTAGAATACCCATAATCCACCATTCTAAAACTCAGTAATTTGTCGGATTTCTTTGGTGATTTGTGGTAAAAATTGGTCGGAAACAGAACTATTTGGTTTAATGCAAATAGGTCCACCTGCGACAGATGTTTAATGCCAAAAAGTTCCTTACCATACGGATGTGCACCAATACGACCAAAGTATTCCTACGAAGGAATAAGTTTCAAAATGGTGGATTATTGGTATTCTACCGTAATAAAGTTAAGTCAAATGATATAGATTGCTGTGCTTGAAGCAAGATGATGTAAGATAATCATTTTGCCAAAAGGAGAAGGTTTTGAATGCGCAAATGCTTTTATTGAAACAAATTTTTTATGAGGGGTTGTCGGCTTCAAACTTGTGGACAATTATTTTTGATGATGAAACATTTCATGCTTTCACAGTATCAGAGGTACATTGTTTTTTTTCTACACTTTTCTTTGTTACGAGATATGGGTTTAAAGAAGGTAGAATTGCTCAAATCAATTAATCCTTTTATCTCAATGGTTTATAACAAAACGTCACAGAGGCAATTGTTTTTTCGTGTCAAACTTGTGAAATTGGAATATAAAAAAAAGGTCAATGCATAGAAGCACAAGAAACTCTGTGTAAAAGTTAGAAGCGATGTATCTAACTATTCTTCAAATAGGTGGTAATCTCAGGTGAGCGGTTCTAGGGCCATTATGGCCCTCTTGTTTCTTAATGCATTATATTTGTATTCCACTGTTGCCTTTAATTTGGACCAGTCAAAAAATCATGTATGGGTGTTCCATTTGAATTACATTTTACTTGTAAGCCTTGCAATTTTTCAGTTCAGATTTCCATCACCATGTCCTGAAAAAGTGAGTGGCCGTAAAAGTCCAACCTGCATTTATATACATGTCCGTGTATCCCTGTCATACATTTTAGCATTTATCATTCAATCACTTGGTAATGGTAGTTTGCATCGAAGAATATATCCATGGTTCAATGTAAGACTATAGTAGGTGCTTCATTAACATGAAGCACTTACTATAGTCTTGCACTGAACCATGGATATAGCTCTTTAAACTCTTTGAATGAATGTTAAAATCAATCTTATTCTCGATTTTTTGCATACAATGAATAAAAGGTGTCACAAACGGCCTCAAGGGAGGTATATTTTAAGTAAAAAAACAAATTGTCTATCAGTCTTATCAGTGATAAATGGTCAAGTATGTCAGATGTCTTATGTAGTGCTAGTCCCTCTTCTTCACTTCCCCCTTGTTGATCTCACGCAGTCCAATGTGTTATGTTTAATGTCCCCTCAACAAATGCTGTGCTGGTATCCCCTATTTGTGTTATGTCCTGTTAACAAATATTGTGCTAGTATCCCCCATTTGTGTTATGTCCCCTCAGGAAACATTGTGCTGGTATCCTTCATATATGTAATGTCCCCTCAGAAAACGATGTGCTGGTATCCCCCATATGTGTTATTTCCCCTCAGAAAACATTGTGCTGGTATCCCCCATATGTGTTGTGTCCCCTCAGAACACATTGTGCTGGTATCCCCCCATATGTGTTATGTCCCCTCAGAAAACATTGTGCAGGTATCCCCATATGTGTTATGTTCCTTTAACAAATGTTGTGCCCCTCTCCCCATTTGTGTAATGACATGTAAACAGTGTGCCCCTCTCCCACTTATGTGTAATGTTCCCTCAAAGAACATTGTGCCTATCCCTGCATGTTTAAATCAAATCAACAAACAGTGTGCTCTTTTGTGTACTATCACCTTAACAAAGATTGTGCCCCTCTCCCTCCTTATGTCTTATGTCCCCCAATACACATTGTGCCCCTCTCCCCCATTTGTGTAATGTCACCTAAAAACATTGTTCCCCTCTCCATCCTTATGTTTTTTGTCCCCTAATAAACATTGTGCCCCTCTCCCCCATTTGTGTAATATCACATAAACAAACATTGTGCCCCTCTTCCTTCTTATGTCTTATGTCCCCTCAATATATATTGTGCCCCTCTCCCCATATGTGTAATGCCACCTAAACAAACTTTGTGCCCCTCTCCTTTCTTAAATGGAATATTCCTCAACAGACATTTTGCCCCTCGTCCTTCTTATTTGTATTGCCCCTCACCAAACAGTGTGCCCATCTCCACCATTTGTGTAAAGCCAACTCAACTAATGATAGTGTGTCTGACATTTGAATATATAGGTTTTAAGTTTCTAACCTTGATAAACCAATATTTATTCTGAATTGTAATGAAGTCAATGTGACATGATTTGTTTCTCATTCACCACTGATCAATTGTGTTCATGGCAGAAAGTAGTCAGAGCTTTGGAAAGAATATTGTGGTAGAATATTGGGCACATTAAGTGGTGCTCTGACCCCCATGATATAACAGAAATATATTTGTTGAAAATCACACATAATCCAAATCCATTCCTGTCACATGCTTATGATATCCTGTCCTTAACATATGAACAAGTACATGTATACGTAGTTTCGTTTGATTAATCAGGATTCTTATTATATGTAAGTAGATTGCCAATCGGAACTACTCGGGTATTTCCGTGAGCTGTGAAATACACCTCGGATATAAGTGTAGGGTTACAATTTTTCGGGTAAATCGGCATCCGCCAATTAACACATTTTCTAAGCGTGCACGTTAAGTAGTTCAATGTGTATGGAAGTGTTGGACATCCTTTTTAATCACTTTTGATCAGTAACTCATACCAAATGGAGAACTTGTTGTTGTGACATGTATACTTGTTTCCTCAATCAAATTTAACGACTTTTTGGATTTTACATTCAAGATCTATTTTTAGAAACGAAAGTAAAGTGACGTCATTCTTGCCGGAAACAATATGGCGTCATCCCTATTATTTCAGAGGTGTTTTCATTGGATAAACCCGATGTGTTCAGATTGGTAGATTGCTAGTCATGCTCTCTGAATAAGATATATATATTTAATGCTAGAAGGCAAGTGTATAGTTATTTGTAAAGTTTTGGATGTGTTTAAATAGGTGTGTGTACTATTATCAAATTTTCTCATGTGTTATCACATTGTCTATTTTGCTAAGGTCATTTGCGTTTTCATAAAGCTAAATCATAAAAGCATGATATATCTTATCTATTTTAAACAGTTTGTCATCAAAAATGTTTGATGTTGGGTACATTTATATCAATAATGGGTGCTAAGATGAATACTTACCAAAGTAGTAGTTACCACAAAATGTTGAATAGAGTATTCATGATGCATAATGGGCCTTATCACTGTTGGTTGAGAAAATAATGGTGAACAAAGAATTTTCATGCCATTTTAATTCATTTTGTTAATATAATTTAATGTTGTCTTAGAAGAAAGTCTGAAAGGGGAAAGAGTTAGATTTCTGTAAGAGGTTCATTTGTAAGGAGGAAGTATGTCAGTTTTATCAATTGACAATGGACAATTATACTTCTTTAAAAAACCCTTTCATGATTTAGAATTTTATTACTTGTCCCATTTGAAAACATCAGAGTTGATAATTGTAAGATATTATTAGCATGTCATTTTTAACCCTTAGAATTCAGGGTAATTTCAGATGTTTGTGTTGTCTGCTTTCAAAAACCTTAATAAAATGTCTGCTTAATTATTGATGAGGAAAGGTACTCATAGTAGCAAACAGTTAAGATCACAGGCCAGTCGCCTTTTTGCATGAAGTCGGTTCCAGCACTATAAGAGTTTGTTACCAAATGTATTTTCAAAATATAGATAATTTTCAAAACTTGTTTTGATACATTTATGATTCAGAAAGGCGGGGAATCATTTGCATCAGGGAACACAATAATGTTATGCTCTGCTTAAACTTGTCACATTTATCGGTGAAGTGAATTATATCTAAGATTTATTGCATCACTATCGTAAGTCCTTCACACATGTAAAGGGCATACTGTAATATTACCCTGAATGTTCGCTTGCTATATCAAGTGTGTGAATATTCAAATTGTCAAATTGGGTTAGCAAATAGTGAATACATCAACTTCTATTTTTGAATTGATATTTGATGTCATTTGAACAGAGTTATCGGCATTCTTGTTGTATTGTAGTTTTCTTTTTGAAATTCAGTGTATTTAATTTGTTTAGTCCTACACTTTTCGTGTATTTGTGGATTAGCAAAGTTGAAGAAGTAATGTAAGAAACCATTTATTTTACCATTTTAACATATGTATGATGAGAACATAAAAATCTTTGTGAAGAAAAATAATTTTCTCCTTACGTTATCCTTTTGTAAATGTTTGAATACCAACCTTTGTCAAGTAAAGGCAGTCATAAGATTGAATTGTGAAAAATTTATTGTGTCAAACTGATTAAACCCATGTAAATCTGCAATTAACCTGTATGGGAAGGTAAACGTTTATACCAAGTTTGGTTAAGTACAGTTTTCAACAATTTTCATTGCACTGAAATTGTGGTGGCTTTTTTCACATTTTCAATCCTTTCTAGGTAATGTTATCTACAAATACAGGCCTAGAAATTAGGTTTTGCCTAAGGACACTCAACAATGATATAATTAACTGCTCTTGGGCATTGAACCCTTAATGACTTGGCTCAAATCTCTAATTTAAACTGCTTCCTAATAAGGTATCCCAAAGATTGGAGAATAGTTGTGAGCAAATCAGAGACTATGCCATTTGGTCTATATATTTCGCCCGTTACCCTATATGAAATTTAATGACCGGATGACCCCAAACACCATTCCCAGGTATGGCATACAGCCCCTGCAAAACATTCAAGAACTTATTTGTTAACATCATGAACATTCATGAACAATAAATGGCGATTCATGAACAAATAACTTTTCCTTGAAATTCTAGAACAGGTTCATGAATATTAAGCACAAGTTTATGAATGTATTCATAAACCTGTTTTTTATGTTCATGTACATGTTCTTAAAATGTATGCTGTTTGTATATCCTTTAACGGAATATTTTCTTAAGTGTTTTTATGAAGTATGAATGGTGAAGGAAGTTAAATAATGTATTCAAAGGTAGCTGTGTATGTTATGTAGATGGACTTTAATTATTCTCTGCTTTGGATGTGTAATGAGGCCACACTACTTGTTTTCTATTCAATGAGGAAAATATGGATACTGTTTATAAGCTAATTTGATTTGTTTTTTTACAGAGACAATTTTGTAAGGATTCACTTTTCTTTCATATATAGAAGAAGTTATATGTAGGCTGATAAAAGGCTAAAGAAGGTTTTTTTTAAATTTATTGATAGTTGAGCCCATAAACTTCTGCATGTTTTGATAAGCTGATCTTTATTCTTCCGTACTTCCTTCAATCAACAATAGAATAATGGTGTCAAAAACGGTGTTGCGATTGTAAGGTATAGTGTGTTGAAAACTGTATAGTTAAGAATGATAAATTTTGCATGGTTATTGTTTCATAAATTTTCAGTGGTGTTTGGAACTGTATTTCTTTTTATTCTCTTTATTTGTCAAATTTGAACAATGTGTTGCATATATTTGTTTCTATAGTTCAAAGTGTACAGTTAATCAGAACTTAAATAGTCCTTAATTCTAATGTGGAATTGATTTCTCTGAAATTATTGAAGTTAACGAATTAAGTCTGTGCATTTCTTCCTTGTTATGGACTTAATTAAGTGAGTGCTGCTGCGGTAACTGTAAGTCTCTCCTTATTCCCTGGGTTGTTTGAAAGGACTGATATTTATTTATACATTCAAACAGGTAGTCTAAACTTGAAAATGCTTGAACCTTCTATTTATACTTTATCTATTCATTATCAAGTACAATTTTTTTATCACTTAGAAATTAAATGAGTTCAAATAAAACACTTCAATTTCGGATCAAGTTAAGGGATTTTAGTTAAAGTCTGGATATATGTTGTGTTATTTTCTCCTTTTCTAATTATAACTTCAATTTTCTGTTGCTGAACTTGACAACCTAGGGATTGTAGTATATTAGGATTCTTTTAAGCAAATTAAGTGTTGGTTTGTGATGTTATCATCCGTTTATTCTCATATCATTACAGGACTGCAAACGCAAGTCTCGTGATATGACCACAATCACAGACGACCTTCTGGAGCAGATACAAGAACAAAGTCAACAGAAAGGTCAAGAGGTCAAGGTCACACCAAGTATTTTTAGAAGCGAGTTGAACATTCCAAGTGATAGACTGTCAAGGGAAGTCATAAAGGAAGAGGGAGCGGGTGACTGTGTGCAACTTTCCACAGAACCTGGGACCAATTTGTCTGATAATAGCACTGTCAAACAGGAAGTAGACAAAGTGAGTGAAATATCTGTGGACCAGTCTGATAAAACAGATAAAACTGAAATCAAAACCAATCCAGAGTCTTCCATTCCCGATTGTCCAACTGTGATAGAAGACAGCTCTACAAATATGGCTGACAAGATGGCCGACAATCTGTCAGCCAATCAGAAGGAAGAAGAGAAAGGAAATCTGACTGTATCAATAGAGGGGGCTCCTGCGGGATCTCCTGTGATGATGAGGAGAAAGAGTAGTGTTACTACTCCAGATATGGATGTATTCAAAGGTAAATGGCTTTTCTATTTAAACCATTTACATAAAGCTTTCTGTGAAATGTTTGATATAAGATCAGCTGCAATGGACTTCCATGGTCTGTGTTAGTGTTACTACTCCAGACATGGAAGTTTTCAAAGGTAAGGATCTATCCTGTTTAAACCATCAGCATTCTGCCTACTGTGCAATGTTTAACAATAGATCAGTGCCAACAGAGTCTCATAATCTGGAATCCACTCCAAACTTACATAAATCTGTTTTTTATTTATAACAATATCTTTTGTTAAACAAAACAGTTTTTTCTTTGTTTTATAAATGCTTTGTATTTAGCAGCTTATGCTTTGGGTTTTGACCTTTGAGTATTAAAGTTTAGGGTTATTGTTTACAAGCTATGCATTGCTTGCTTTTTAAACACAGCAGTGGCATAGGGGTAGAGACTCCGCCTAGAGTTTGTACACGGTGATTGGTTAAATGACATGTAAGATCACACTAACAGACACAATGGTAGAAGAGGCTTCCTTCCATTGCACTTAAAGTGACAGGGATATATTAAGGTCAATAAAAGACAGTTCAAGGTCAAATGTTGGATTGCTAAAATGACATGAAAGGCCATACTTATAGATGCAGTGGTAGAAGAGGCTTCACTCCATTGCACTTTAGGTAACACAGATTAATTTAGGGCAGGAAAAGAAAGTTCAAGATCAAAACAGGGTGTTACTGGTTTGGATCGGCATGGTGACACAATATAATGCTATAATCGTTATAATAGTTTAGGATGGCATTTTACAACAAACAGAGGAATCATGGCTTGTCTAGTGTAGTGCTGAAAATACATAAGGTCTTTCTTTATTTACCAGAATAAAAGCACAATTTGAAAGTTTCTTGCTATTAGCCTTGTTTGAAATGTTGTTTTCGCAATGGTTTAGAATTTGTGAAAAAAGGAGATATTGAATACTATTGTTTCCTTACCTCACTTCAGGTAAACATAAAAGCTAATAGAATGGCCCAGAAGTTAGTGCTAGAAATGCCTTCATCCCTTATTGAACCTTCAGGTCATGACTGCTACAGCCAGAGGTCCAGAAATAAGAGACATTAACAACCTTGCTTCCTTTAAACTTTATCTCCAGTATTCAAGGCTTTTTTTCCTTGAATTAGGAAAAGGCCTTGACATGTTCATTTTGGGAAATTCTATCGCTGGAACTGTTGAATTGGGAAACCAAAAGTTAAATCTTTGAGAATACTACATGATTTTTAAGAAATTTCCAATTTAGATGGTGCTTTTTATAGACCCCTGCCATTGAGGTTACACATTGAAATTGCTTTGCCAAGACCTTTCTCACGAGTATCTACAAAATTGGATTGATTATATAGATTTAGGAAACTGTAAACCAAAGTCTCTTAAATCTGGACTGTTAACTTAGATTTTGCTTTTTGATGCTCCACCTTGCAATTAAAATGATTGTTCACAGCTATTCACAGTTAGAATTTGCTTTCACTGTTACCCTACATGCTTCAGCAATGTTTGCGTTGCTCCTGAATTTACTTTCATTTTCATTGCAGTCTTATTATTTTCTTTCTATTTTTTTGTGTGCTGCAAATCTTAGTTGAGAAAGAAATCTCTAGTAAGTTTTCTTTAATTTTTTGTTTAATTTCTGAGTTGTATGTTATTATCTTGTTTAAAAAGTGGATTCTTTTATTTCCTTCATTGTTTATAATTTTGATATATCTGTTCAATATTTTGCCCCATTTTTCAGTTGCAACAGAGATATGCATAATCTGAATTAATTAAATGATTGTGAGAGAAGATTTTCTGTTAGACATTCAAGAGAAACAGTGTATCAGAAGTAACATATTCTCCTTTAGTTACCATGGTTTCAAAAGTTTGCCAGACTCCTTTATTGAAATACCAATAAAGCTTTGGGTTAAAATAGATACAGATAGATAGAAAAATAATGTACTTGTTACATTCCATTAGTTATTGTTAAGTTTCTCAAAATAAATTCTGTAATTTGTCACTGGCATACTTTTATTATCTACGCCATTTAAAGAAAGGCGGCATATGATTTTGTTTGACAATACCTGAGTATTTGCATGGTTTGAAAAGTTTGCATGAAATAGTTTACAAATTATTGGCGATTATGCAAACGTTATAAAGTAAGCAATGTTTTTATCTTATATAAATATATTTATAATTCTAGATAAATGGGTTAATGGCAAGATGTTTCTATCTTAAACCTTATGTTGAAGGTGTTTATGAGTCATAAGCGACAGCTAATTAAAGGTTAAACAAAAAATTATCTCTTTTTTTGCATAAAAGGTAGAAAATTTGTTTTAGTGTGACAACAATTAAAGGATTCACTGCAAGACTAATGTAAGTCCTCAAATGTGAAGCAAATACTTAAGTCTTGCATTGAACCCTCAAAATATCGCTAAAAACACTATAAAATGAACAAAATAGCTTATAAGACCATTGTTACACAAGTGACCTAAAAGATTAAATGTATTCTCCTTGTATTGCAATATTTTCGACTGGGAACTCTTGCAAAGGCATTAACGATTATAAAAATAATAGAAAATAAAAGTTGAAGCTGTGGAGTAGTGATAAAGATAAGGTGGTGTATTGAAGTGACCTTTCCATGCATTTTTTCAACAACTAACCCATGATAAAACCTGTAGTATTGATGTCATTAGAATTGTTTTCTCAAGGCATTTCAAATAAATCCCACAGCATAGGATCATATGAAAAAGTTATAAAGGTAATCATTGAAATATGCGCTATCTCCGGATTCATGGTCAAGGTTAAACATCGTCTGTATGATTGTTGTCTGTGATGAAGGTTCAATGTTATAAGTAGACTTTTATGAAGTAGGGAGCTTTTGTTACTTGCTTGTTGTCATGTTTGTGTTGTTGTATTTCTCTTTTCAAAAATAAATAAAGAAATGAGAGGAAAAAAAAATAAAAAAGAAGTATGATAATCATGATAAGTTAGTCAGGAAATTAAATGTATTATAAAGAAAGGGAGATAAATGAAGAAAATGTTAGCATATGTGTTGTACAGAGTATTTTCCCTTGTACATTTAATGTCTATGATAATTTCCATAATGAGGAATTTATCCTTTTGTCAAAATGATTTCTCCCCAATAGAAGAAAGATTTTTTCTTGCCTTTATTGTCTTCTGCTGTTTCTTTCAATGTGGATCAGTTGCTAATCTCCATGTAGAATCAAAGCGCTGATAGCCCTGAAGGACTAAGGTGCGTTTAAAGCAAGATGATTGAGGATACATTTGAAAATTTCTTTGGACAACATCTCGTGGAAAACAGCTGCTCCTTTTCCACCATTACTATAATTATTATTTATGTGAACAGAGACTGAACCATAGTCTATTTTCGAACATCTGGACATTTGACGATTTCCCATAAGACAACAGTTATAATAATATAGGGCAAAACAAAGCGAGTAAACCCGGACTATATTCCTAGTTCCAAGAAGGTATTGGCCCGCACAGTGAAGGCAGATGTTTAATGAGTAATTGGGGTCAGATTGCTGTTTGTGTATCGATAAAGTACTGTCCCTCAAAAAGTGGTATGTAAATTCAATGGACTAAGGTGCTGACGCACCCTTAGTCCAAAAATTAGTTTAAGGGGCCTCCGTGGCCTAGTGGTTAGAGTACATAACTTGAAATTGGGCCGTCTCTACATGGGGTTCAAATCCCGGTGAGCGATATGGATTTACATGAGAGGGAGTTAGCTGATAGTTCTACAGGTCTTGATCAGCCCCTTTAGGTACTTGAGTATGGGGTCTTTCTCCATCGTTATGAGTTGGTCATTGCAAGATAACTGAAATAATGTTGATACAATGTTAAACCCATATAAATCTATATGGAAAAAAATTGAAATATCTCATGCATAAAATGGAATAACCAGGCAAGCTGATTATCATGTAGAGTTCTGATGTCATATTTTCGCATAGTAAACAATTTTACCAGAGAGCACAGTTACGGTTAGTCCATGTTGACATAGTACTGGTATGGTTACAGCAATCTTATCCAGGTCCCTGAATGTTCTTGGAAGTCTCATTTATATAATGGACAAATGTCAATGTGTCTTAACCCTTTCCCAAACAACACATTTTTGACTGTCCCAAATTGAAAGAGTTTGCAAACGACATTTAAAATGTGATGAAATTGGCAAATAATCTTCTGATAGGGCAGAAAACATTGTTGGTAAAGGAGAAATTGCTCATTATGATTAATTTCTCCTTTTCCCACAATGTTTCCTAAGCCATCTGCAACAATGTGGATAAATGTCGTTATTGTTTGGGAAAGGGTTAACAGGAAACTAAAGGAGAAACATGGTTTATATAATGATATTTGTATACAAAGCTGTAATACCTTGACAAGTCCATCAATTATGACAAGATTACATATAAGCTTATACATATTAGTGGACGAGGAAGTATTCATGATCACACCCTTCTTTCACTACAACATATAGTATAGGTCATTCTGTTAAATCAGTGTTCAAGCACTATAGCCCATGCTTGTATTTTGAGCGAATAATGTCCATTTTCTTTTGAGCGAATTGCGCCCATTTTATTTTGAGCAAATTGTGCACATTTTCTTTTGAGCAAATTATGCCAATTTTATTTTGAGCAAATTATGCCATTTTTTGTGTTTAGCATTTTATGCCCATTGTGTACTTAACAACTTTTTCATGCGAGTCTAGCTTGGATTTTAAAGCATATGTTGCCCCTTCATGTACTTTTCGTCTGCTTGAGGGTTTGGAACCTGTTCATCATATATCATTCTGTTTGTTTTTTAAATAAAAAGTCAACATACCTGTATCGGGAAGCCCAAAGCTATTGGAACATTAACTAGAGAGGTCCAGTGGTTCAAGATTGAGGGGTGCTTCATTTGGAGGGTTCAATGCAAGACTAAAGTAAGTGCTTCACAAACATGAAGCACTTACTTAGTCTTTCATCTAACCTTTGATTTGCTCTCATATCGATTTTGCGAAAAATAAGTGGAGTGCCATAAGCTGTACCTGAAAGAAGACATGTCTTCCCAGTTGTCTCAAAACCTTAAATATTTGCTTAATTTTGATGAGGAAAGATAGGCAGAATAGCAAATAGGTAGCAAGTAAATTGGCAGCTGGCCTTGATCTAACCTGTATGATAAACATGAAGTTGGTTCCAGCACTATAAGGTTTGTTTAACCTACCACCCATTGGCTTGTACCCTGGAATGATGCCTTTCTCATGATGTTTGAAATTCGATGCATTAAACATGTTTTATATGGTTTCGAAGATCATTTCCTCATCTCCAAAAACACAGCTAATGATGCCTGGTAAAGAAATCGATTTTGAAAATGTACTTGCAATTTGGCACCAAAAAGAGGAAATTTTAGTGAACCAGAAAATGAAAAATGCTCACATATTTTAACCCCTTACTTCATATCAATTCACTTTGAGGTGATTGCCGCAGATGACTTTAGAGAACACATTGATTTTGAAAAGTATAAAGTTCATGTGACAAGCAGTACTTCCTTTTATCACCATGGTTATGTTTCTTCCCATACCCATTTTCTCATACTCTGTCATTTATTGTCATAATTTTTATGCTCTTTGGTTCAAATTTTTGTTTTAATTGAGCCTATTTAAAATTTTTGAAAAGACAAAAGATTCAGTTAACTCTTTTGAGGGAACTAGCTGCAAGTTGCTGCATTTTCTTTTATTTTTGTTACTTTTTATGCACCTACCAATCATCTTTCAAAAAGTCAGCGTTTGTTTCCATAAATATTTCAAAATGTGTTTCTGAGACATGTACTAAGAAGGCATCAGCTTTGGTATCTATCTCTATACAATCCAGGGTCTGGATTTACCATAATTAACTGGTAATTACACATTATAGTACACTGCCTTGTTTCAGACATGTAAGTGGAATTAAAATGAAAGAAGTAAGAACATGTACAACTTGCTGGAGTTCGTTTTCAAATCTTATGCTGGTACACGTTAGAGAAGTCTTGAATATATTTGTATTTATTATGTTATTTTAATTTTGAGATGACGGTAGCATGTTATGAAAGTAATTGCAAATATATTTTGTATATGACTAGAAGCTGTGCTAGCTTATGTCAACATAATTTGCCTATGTCTATGTCTTGATAAGTCTTCTAAATCATATATACAACATTTGTTTTCTAACAAATATTATCTTGAACTCTTGAACCAGACTGAAAATAAAGCTGAGCTCATCCATCAAAGAGTAAAATAAAACAAAAAGAAATCAATGAGTTTACCAAAGATGAGAAGCAAGAACCCATATTTTCTCCTGTAACATAACCTTTGCCAACTTTTCGTTGGGAATTCTTTTGAAAGTTGAAACGCATTATATTTCACTTTGGATTATTTGTATTTATGACGTTACTAATGCCCTCGGACTGAAATAAAGTCATGATTCGTGATAGTATATCAGTCCCAGAGCATAGGTAGTAATGTAATACTCGTGAAATATTTCATTTATTTGATACACTGTATTCATATCACTATAAGTATAAATAGAATGCAAATGATGTTGTTGAGCTGAATTACATAAAAAGAATTCATATGCGCTGTCAAAAAATGAAAACAAACTTTGAATCATTAGAGAATTTAGTTTTCAACATGATCAGATCAAGAATGAAAGCTGGCAATCTATGAGACTTTATCTTTATTAAGACAGCAAGTAATTGTGAAATCTTGCCATGCTTTTATTTTTAGTTACATAGGTAATGTAATATTTGATACATAACAACCACAATTACATTTGGAGTCAAAATATTCAACAGTATTCATTTGATACCATTGAAAATAATAATAAATCACTTAGATCAGAAAGCTTTTATCTTCCAAACAATAATTTCATAGGTCTTCTCGGACTTTCGACAGGCTTGATGAATTCAAGTGGTTTAGTGTGTGTTGAAATAAGCACTTGTAGAATTATAGGTTAATTAATGTAGGTGGTAAAGTAGTGCATGACTGTGATTAACATGACCTAGTCTAGTAGGGATAATGACATGGGATAACCTTTCACTCCTTACAGGTGTTATGTTAGAACACTTAGTACTACAAATATTTTACCTCATCACAGAGGAGTCCTGCATGGCCAGGTCCTGCTTGGCCCAGTGAATTAGGTGACAGACTTAAAACTCGGGGTCCCAAGTTTGAGCCCCACCAACACCTCTGGTTTCCTAGGAGTGTCCTTTGGCAAGTCATTTTAGAGCCCTAGCCTAGTACTGTTGGATCTAGGAAAGCTGTAGCATAACTGAATAATTGTTGAGACTTTGTTAAACGCCATACAAAAAAACAAACCTGCATGGCCATATAGTTAAGGTGTTGAGACTTGATACTCAGGATACCAAGATTGAGACCTGTCGATACTGCTGGCTTTGAGGGAGATTGTCTTTTGGCAAGACACTTAAAAGCGACATAAGATCGTAAACATTGGTCAAATCATTCCTCCGCCTGCAGAAGTATGTTCATTTACCCTTTACCAAATGCCAAATTTTTTGATAGTCCCAAATTGAAGGTTTGCAGACGACATTTCAAAATGTGATGAAATTGAAAAATAATCTTCTGATAGGGCAGAAAACATTGTGGGAAAAGGAGAAATTGCTCATTAAGAGCAATTTATCCTTTTCCCACAATGTTTTCCAGAGTAGTCTGCAACAAAGATGTCAAATGTCATTATCGTTTGGTAAAGAGTTAGAGAAAGGTAAGGGAAGTGTTGCAGTTACTAACGAGAGATGAATATCCTCCTCCAATACAGGAGAGTCTAAGTGGGTGACAAGTAGTAATGGAGGGTATCACGGGGACTTGGTATTCAGTTTTCATCACTTGTAACTTGAGGATACACAGCTGAAGTGACATTCAGTAAAAACTTAGGATTTTATTTGTCTGTGTATTGATTGTAATTAGTGACGGAGATTTATAGTGATGATAAAGGCTTAGTTGTGCAGGTTACCGTTAATTAGACATTCTAACATTTCTACTTTCTAAATAAGTGTGGGAGAAGGATATTTGTCTTAAAATAGTGTGGAAAAAGGAGATTTGTTTGATTAGTGTGGAAAAAGGAGATTTGTTTAATTAATGTGTTGGAAAGGGATATTTGCTCGCATCACATTTGAAAAAGTGTAGTAACTCTGATAATAAACCATTTATTATAAAGAAACTTTGGTGTTCACAGTTGAACATTTTGCTTTACAGGTTCTATCTCTACTCTCCTTTATTGATTGTCATACATGTATAAGACAAGAATTTGTTAGATACTTCTAATTACTGCTAATGACTTTTATTTTGCAACACCTTTCTTCAAATAGTTTAGTACATTCTTCTCTGAAGTAAGTTTATAGTGTATATCCAAGATGAGTTTAAAATTTAATAATGGAAAGGAAATCTTATACAGCCTTAAGGTATAATATTTGCTTGTATTGTAAATAAAGAGTGAATAGGAATCTATTTATGTCATTTCATCTTATTGGATTCTGGATATAAGTATATTGGATTTAAGAGTAAGAATAAGGTAAGTTGTGTTGGATGATTTTAAATGTGGATATTTTTTGTGTGCCATTAACCCTTTCCCAAACACCAAATTTTCGACTGTCCCAAATTAAAAGAGTTTGCAGACGGCATTTCAAAATGTGATGAAATTGTAAAACAATCTTCTGATAGGGCAGAAAACATTGTGGGGAATGGATAAATTGCTCATTACGAGCAATTTCTCCTTTTCTCACAATGTTTTCTAAAGTGGTCTGCAACAAAGAGGTCAAATGTCGTTATTGTTTGGGAAAGGGTTAAGTTACTACATATAAAAATGATTGCCAATATGGCAGAGTAATGTCGTTTTCTTGTATCATATATCAAACAGCGACCAGGATATCCGCTGTATATCTGCGCTTTGTCACAACTGTCCTTTTTACTGCAAATTGATTGATTGATTGGTTGATTGGGATTTTATATATGTATGGTATTTCAGCTATTGTAAACAGTTTAGATGAAGACAAAATGCAGGGTGATTGCAAGACTGTATTAACCCTTTAACAACGCCAAATTTTCGACTATCCAAAACTGAAAGAGTTTGCAGATTGCATTACAAAATGTGATGAAATTGTAAAACAATCTTCTGATAAAGCAGAAATCATTGTGGGAAAAGGAAAAATTTCTCATTCTCCTTTTCCCACAATGTTTTCCAGAGTCGTCTGCAACACACTGGTCAAATGTTGTTATTGTTTGGTAATGGGTTAAGCTGCTCTCAAAAGTGGAGAACTTAATACTATATAGTCTTCCATTGAAGCCTCAATAAGCTCGTTATCAACCCACAAGTCATGAATCAGGCATGCTAATTAATAGATCTATCTACCTTTGACAGTCAAGGCTTATATAGACATACCATTATTATCCTTCACAATGTCAGCAAAATTACCGCAGTGTTGTTTTAACCCCTTTCTAATCAATAACGACATTAAACCACTTTGTTCCAGATGACTCGGAAAACATTGTGGGAAAAGGAGAAATTGCTCGTAACGAGCAATTTTTCCTTTTCCCATAATGTTTTCTGCCCTATCAGAGGTTTATTTTCCCATTTTATCATATTTTGAAATGTCGTCTGCAAACTCTTTCAATTTGGGACAGTTGAAAATTTGACGTTTGGGAAAGGGTTAAAGGAAAGCTTTAGACTAATTATTGTATCAGATGTGAGTCAGTTCTTCCACCGCCTTATTGATTGCATGTTGGGGAGTGAGTTAAAGATACACATGATCTATGACTGCAGGTAGCAAATTAAGATTCATAATAACAGTTACGTAAGAGAAAAAAAACTAAACCCTATATCAAACACCAAAATTTTGACTGTCCCAAATTGAAAGAATTTGCAGACGACATTTATTTCAAAATTGATGGAATTGGAAAATAATCTTCTGATAGGGCAAAAAAAATTGTGGGGAAAGGAGAAATTGCTTATTAAGAGCAATTTTTCCCTTTCCCACAATGTTTTCCAGAGTCGTCTGCAAAAACTGGTCAAACGTCATTATTGTTTGGTAAAGGGTTAACTTCCTAGACACCCAATACAGTATCAAGAAGCATTTACAGCAGACTTCTTAATTGCATTATGAACTATTTATTTTTCTGCCATAATACTCTTTAGCTCATTTATCAAACACTGCATTATTGTTTTGCTTCCTCAAATATATGTGTGTTGTGGTAAAATCCTACATGATGTTAACGATGGCATGGGTTAACCCTTTACCAAACAATAACCACATTTGACCACTTTATTGCAGACGACTCTGGAAAACACTGTGGGAAAAGTAGAAATTGCTCGTGACGAGCAATTTTTCCTTTTCCCATATTGTTTTCTGCCCTATCAGAAGATTTTTTCCAATTTTATCACATTTTGAAAATTTAATGTCGTCTGCAAACTCTTTCAATTTGGGACAGTCGAACATTTGGCGTTTGGTAAAGGGTTAAGCGTTTCGAATCCTGTTTGATGAGGTATTGATTTATTCAGGATCATGTTACATCACTTTAATCCCTGGGTTTGACCCTTTCACTATTTATCATTGAGGCCGATGACCATAGTTTGACCAGGACACTCATTGACCCAGTTGTATTTTAGAGTGGTTTGTGTTACATTTATAATTTTAAAACCTTTGTTACATATGAGAGAGTTGAGACTGGTCCAAAATGAAAGGAATACCAGAAACACATACAGGGTAGAAAGTATGAAAAGGTTCATGTTATGTTGTATCCGTGACTTATATACAGAATACATTGATAAAGCATCTACCTCCTATCAAAGTAATATGTTTATGTAAATGTAAGGTATATTATATTCATCTTGTAGCTAGGGGTCCTGCATGGCTCTGTGGTTAAGATGGCAGACTTAGAACGGGAGGGTCCTAGGTTCAAGACCCGCCGCCACCTATGGTTATATGGGATTGACCTTTGGCAACTCACTTAAGAGCCCTAGCCTAGCACTGGTTGATCCATGTAAAATGATGATATGGCGTTAAACACCATACAAACAAATAAACGAAGGAGGCAGAACCTTTAGCTTGAATGCTCATAAGGGCTGGTTAAGAATGGTATATCCTTCAGGGTTCTGGCAATGTTTATTAAGTAAGCCGGGAAATAAATGTTTAACAGAATTGACTGAAATGACTCTCTGTTGCATACAATCCAAAAACTTTATGACAATGCTTTCTTTAAAGACATCTTCGTTATTGCCTCCAAATGTGACTTGAAGTTGTCAAGAGGCTGTAAAAGCTCATTCATTTATTCATTACACCTCTGTCAATACATAAAGATTGGAATGTAAGGAGTGTAGAGGCATAATAAGGATATATTTTCAAGGAGAAGAAAATTGCCCAGGGTTCTAAATGATACCTATCTGTCTGGTACCCTAATTTATAGTTATAAACCTGAGATGGATATATTGCAGTTTAATGATTTATTTGAATTAGGCTTTCCCTTTTATTTCTTTTCTTCTGAGGCGATTTTGACTGTTGTAATATTTTCACCATTTGCAATGATTGCAATGATTGCAATGGCCTGATTAAAGCCAATGCAGACAGCATTAAAAATGTATTAAAGAAAGACATTTCCTTCATGATATTGGTGTGAAACCAGTGTGTTGAAAGAAGAAAAATGGTCTCAAACTCCTTCTTTCGTCACACTACAGTGTAGTTTGGTATTCATTCTGCTGCAGACACTTTAGACAGAATTGATATGAACGAACCAATATCAATGTAATGATATTAGGGAAACAGAGGGGTGTCCGTGGCCTAGTGGTTGGAGTACAGAACTTCAAATCACATGGCCCCTCTCCGCGTGGGTTCAAATCCTGATAGGGATATGGATTTTCATGAGAGGCAGTCTTACGGAATGCCGATGGTTCTTCCCACCTTGACCAGCCCTTATGGGCAGTTGAGTATGGGGTCTTCCTCCATCATTAAGACTCGGGCATCGCTACATAACTAAAATAATGTTGATGTGATGTAAAACCCATATTAAAAAAAAAAAAAAAGAAACAGAATCAATGTTTTGATATAAGGGAAACAGATTCAATGTCATAATATTAGGGAAACAGTATCAACGTAATTATAAGAAGGAAACAGTATCATTGTAATAATTTTAGGGAAACACAATCAATTGAATGATGTGAGAGAAATAGAATTAATGGTATAGTTTGGCTAGCCTTATTCACAGTCATAACCATGATTTCAATTGTCAAACGGAAAGTTAATAACAACATTATATCCAGTGCTCTAATTTTGAGAATTCCTATGGTCTTGCAACCCTCTAAATGCGAACTCTCTTGGCGTTAGACAGTCACAAGGTGTTGTTAAACAAAAAAAATATACATCACCACTATTTGTAAACAAACTTTATTTGCTACTATTGTTCTATTGTTGTAAAATAACTTACAATGTAGATTGTGAAGTAGATAGTTGTTGAACAAAAGGAAGAAAGGCTTGATGTGTCGCCTGACTTACGACTGTTTGAAGTGACAGCTTCCTTTTCAGCCCACGTATTGAGGGTTCAATGCAATACTATAGTAAGTGCTTCATGATTGTGAAGCACTTACTACAGTCTTGCGCTGAACCCTCAATATAGGACATAACAAATAGTCATTTGGTCCATTACCCCACTAGAAAACTTGGGAAGGGTAAAAACTAGAATGTGCTCACAGTGAACTGAATCTCTGTTTGAAACAATGTTTTCAAATCCTACATTCATGTTGAAGGTTAACCCTTATAGTTCGGGAACCGACTTCATGCTTATGCAAACAGGTTAGATCCAGGCCAGCCACCAAGTAAATTTACGGCTGGCATGTGATCTAACCTAATTGCTACTCTGGGTATCTTTTCTCAACGACATTAAGCAGATATTTAAGGTTATGGAAAGCAGACGCCACAAAAATCTATTTTTAGAAAATTACCCAGCATTTTAATGGTTAATGACAAATGGCTATTGCAGCCTATAACATATAAGCTTGTGATAAAAAGAAAGTTAACTTATCATGAGTTATGCTTAGATCTGGGGCCCGTTTTACTAAACAACTTACGGAAAATGTTTTCGTAAGTCATAATTGATTAACATGGATAATATCTTCAATGAAAGTACAATGTTGCAATGTGACAAGTCATTGGAAGCGTCTCGGAGAGACGGTTCCAATGATGTGTTACTTTGCAATATTGCTTTGCCAAATATTGAAATAAAAGGACTTGTTGTTATAGACTTACGCAAATCTTAAGCGTAAACTGTTTAGTAAAACGGGCCCCAGAAGAATGAATTACGTAAGCTTGCAGTTGGGCATTCAGGCTGTATTTCAAAGTTACTTTTATGATGCATTTTGTTACCTTTGGTATTACTTATGTAAATTTGTATCTGGGGTGGCATGTTGGTCAATACTATTGGATGCTGCTGCTTTTATTTCCAACAACTGCCAATTGTACAAATAAGAATCTCTCTGGATGACTCAAATACTGATTCACAAACTTAATGAATGTTTATAAAGGTTCATGAACATTAATTGGTTGTTCATGAACACCAAGCTTACTCATGAAATTTAAGAATATGTTCATGAACATCAAGTACACTTTTATAATGACATTAATGAACATGTTCTTTATGTTCATGAACATGTACTTGAAATCAATGAACTAGCAATGAACAACTTTGTGATCATGAATGAGTCAGAATGACCATTTAACATTAATGAATGTTCATGAATCAGTTCTTGAAACCTTCACAAGGGGATGTCAACTTACAACAAAGGGTTTACATTGAATTCAAGGCAAATCATGGAATTATCCCAGAAATCATCATTCACGTTTCACTATCAAGAGTGGCCATTTGGCCCTGCAAACGAATCAATAAGTTGTAAAGTAATACAGGACTGGTCAATATCCAGGCCAACAAGTCACTTTCAATAAATCAAACAGGCTAACTTAGAGACCTAATTCACCAAATCATTATGATAACACTCAATGGATATGGTCATGCTTGCTATAATTAGCCAAACGGTTAACCCTTTCCCAAACAATAACTACAGTTGACGACTTTGTTGCAGACGACTCTAGAAAACATTGTGGGAAAAGGAGAAATTGCTCGTAACGAGCAATTTCTCCTTTTCCCACAAGGTTTCCTGCTCTCTCTGAAGATTATTGTTCAATTTCATCACATTTTGGAATGTCGTCTGCAAACTCTTTCAATTTGGGGCAGTCGAAAATTTGTTGTTTGGGAAAGCGTTAATCTGTTCCTGTTAACCCATTCCTCCTATACACCATGCGATATATTTGTTTTTCATGCTATGTATGTATGATGATGTACTATGTACAAGTCGTAAAATAAAAATCTGTTCTGTTCTGTTCATAAGGGAATTTGTGATTGGTCCAAATTCAAAACAACCGCAGACGACAGAAAATTGCAAGAAATGAATACATTTCTTTTGTATGTGCAGGGTATTGAGTAAAAACCATTGTGATAAAATGATATATTGCTCATTTGAAACAGTTCATTTTTTAAGCATATTGTTTTCTGAAGTCTACTACTACCGGTGTGGTAAAGTGATGAATTCTGGGATGAGGGATTAATCTCAAAACATAAGGTTAAGATATCTATTAACCAAAACAAATACTTCAAACTCGGTAGAGGGTTGGGTAAACAATGTATCAAGAGTCCTGTGCAAGACTATAGGTCCAACGAGCTCTCGAGGGATGTTTATGTTCCAATCAAACTGTTTCAATCAAACGATACCATACCTGAGATAAGAGGTGATAGGAAAATCCGCGGTTATCTACCTACTGTTGCTTATAACACCTGTTTACCATATTTGGAATTCGGCCATATACCGCATTTGACATATATAGTCACTTCTTCACAAATGTGAAGGACTTGCTAAAGGGGAGGGGGGAGCTGGGAGTTCCCAGGTTTAAGACCTGCTGGTACCAGTATTAGGAGTGTCCTTTAGCAAGACATTTCAGAGCCCTGGCTACGTACTGGTGAATCCAGGAAAGTTGTAATATAATTGTAAAATTGTTACCATGGAGTATAACCCCATATTAACTTACAAATCTTAAAGTGGTCTAGTGGCTTTAGATTAGGTTTCAGTTTTAAAGGATGTGTGGTTCATAATTAGGATGGATGCAACATGCATTTGGCATAAAACAGCAATTACTGGTGTTACGGTAATTAAGATACTTATCAATCAAAACAAACACTGCATACTTGGTAGATGATGGGTAAACAACAATATATTGGGAGACTAGTGACTCTGATCGACTCCTTCACAAATGTGATTTAAGGAGTTGCTAAAGGGGGTGACTGGGAGGTCTTGGGTTCCCATTAGGAGTGTCCTTTGACAAGGCACTTCAGAGGCCGAACCTTGTACTGGTGAACGGGTGGTTTGTATGAGGAAGCATGCTACATGCTTTTGGCACAGAAACAGCAATTACTGGTGTTACAGTAATTAACTACTTAACCCTTTCCCAAACAATAACTACTTTTGACCATTTTGTTGCAGACGACTTTAGAAAACATTGTGGGAAAAGGAGAAATTGCTCGTAACGAGCAACTTCTTCTTTTCCCACAATGTTTTCTGCCCTATCAGGAGATTGTTTTTCAATTTCATCACATTTTGAAATGTCGTCTGCAAACTCTTTCAATTTGGGCCGATTGAAAATTTGTTGTTTGGGAAAGGGTTAAACCATCACTTTTTTTAAGGATGGCAGTGGTTGGTAAAGCTATTTACCCTTTTTTGTTTCAGTCAAATATCTAGTTAAGCGAATGACCAACTTTGTCAATTTTCATCGAAAATATGTCATATTTTTGTGTGTACTATTGTTTAGGAAAATATGGTTGCATAAGATAGATTTTTGGAGATGTTTGTTGATGAAAAAATCTAGAAAATATGTGAAAAGATTGTGACCTACAAAACTGATTAATATACATGTACAATATGTTAAAAGATGTCCAGATTATGAACAAATTCTCCTTTCATTATAATGCTTTCAGATATTGTTTCAAACATTTCTGCATAACAAAAGAAATTTGAATTGTTAATGCAAAGAGTTGACCATGACTTGATATCTGCTTGACCATCTCTGTTGTATTTCTTGACCCTTTGAAATCCTATCACTGATATAAAGAGGTTACCTGGCATTTCACCCTGGTCAATAGATGTCATACAGTGAGTTTAATTGTCACTTGACCACTCTATCTTGATTCCTCTATGAACAGTAATCCAAACCACATGGTTGTGAAAATGTCAAGGCAAAATGGATTATTTTTTCATTAGGTTTTGTTAACATATTGTGGTTATTCTTTCAAAATGTAAGTATGGTGTTGTTAGAAAATTGGAAATAATGTTTGTTAATTGAAAGATTGGCTTCATATGTTTAAATTATTTTTAAGGCTTATAGCCTCAGTGACAACAAATAGTGTCTTTAATAATGTTATTGAATTATTGTTAGAACGGGAAATTTTGCTGATACAACTTTGACAAATTGAATTAAGAAATGACTTCTGAGGTAACACAGTAGGAATACCAGGTATAGGTTATACCACTTAGTCTATAATCAAGCAAATGAATCTTTTGTTAGTCAAACAATTTAGAAGATGGAATTTATCTCAAAAGTTTGAGCAGATGGAATTTATCTGAGCGAAATTCCTGTGCTAGTTACTGTAATAGAAACCCGTTTTAAACAAAATAAACAACTGCAGTCATATGCCGCACATTTCTATCGACTTGTGAGATAAGCCTCGCAACTGACCTGTTATTCAACCATAATATATGGCCTGAAGCAACTTATTATGTTGAGACATGAGTAACCAGCTTTTTTTTTTAAAGATAATCTTTAGTTCATATAAAAAGATTCAATTTGCATTTCGGAGTAGTATATCTGAAAAAATTGTCTAGACAGTGTTATTGGGCGACAGTGGTGCTGGAGCAGAGCATCCACCTCTTGTAGCAAAGGTCCGGGGTTCAATCCCCTTTAGAGGCAAGGTGAAAATTGCCGGTACTACCCACAAATCACGGCAATTAGTACTGATTTAGTTTCTAGGAAATAGTCATCGGGAAGGAATTTGATAAGCTTCAAGCTTCTGTCACAATGGTTTAAAAAAAAAACTTCCTGTATAACCCTTTACCAAACGCTAAATTATAGACTTTCCCAAATTGAAAGAGTTTGCAGACGACATTTCTAAATGTGATGAAATTGAAAATACTCTTCTGATAGGGCAGAAAACATTGTGGGAAAAGGAGAAATTGCTCATTAAGAGCAATTTCTCCTTTGCCCACAATGTTTTCCAGTCGTCTGCAACAAACTGTTTAAAAGTCGTTATTGTTAGGGAATGGGTAAATACATGATGTGGGTTTTTTTCCGCTGGGAAATAGTTTATCTACCCCAGCTGCTGCACCACACATAGGTAAAAGACATCATATAGAAAACTTAATGGTTCTAGATAACAGTCTGGAATGGCCTGCTGACAGATTTATAAATCAGTGGCCGTGAAAACCCTTTACATTTCTCATGACTCCTGGGTTCAATGCAGAAGAAGCAAGTATTTCTGCAAACATTTTTACGATTCTCATGACTCGATTATTCAATGCAAGACTTATAGTAAAGTGTTCCATAGACATTGAGCATTTTCTGTAGTACTGCATTGAACCCTGGATTTACTTAAATGATCAACTGGCTTGTTCATTGACTTGGTCAACAATTCTTTCTGAACATCAAGACCAGGTTCAGGAATGTATTTATGAACCTGTACTTGATGTATATGAGCCTGGTGAGCTCTTGAATTTCATGAAAAAGTTCTGTGTTCATGCACAGCCATTTTATGTTCATGAATATTCATGAATGTCACAAGTAAGTCCTTGAATCTGTCACAGGGGAGTCATTGGTTTTATTAAGGGACTTAAGTGTAGTAAAATAAATGCATGATGTATGGATAGGTGCACTGACAAACCTTATCTGTCAATAATTGGGTTAATAGGAGCTGCAGCTGTATTAATCATAAATCAAAGGAATCAAACAACAAATCATCGTTTTGATGCAGAAGAGGTTAAAGTTAAACCCTTAAAGTGCTAGAACCGACTTCATGCTTATGCAAACAGGTTTGATCCAGGCCAGGTGCCGAGTAAATTCTCAGCTGGCCTGTGATCCGGTTTGCTACTCTGAGTATTTTTCCTCATCAAAATTAAGCAGGTATTTAAGGTTTTGGAAAGCAGACAACATATAAATCTATTTATATGTTGTCTGCTTTCCAAAACCTTAAATACCTGCTTAATTATTAGAAAATAACATAGTATTCTAAGGGTTAACATTAGCTCTGTCTATACGGATTTTTTACCATTTTCTCTGCTAATTAGGTTCATTCAAATCTGTTCAGTTTTCCTTGTAAGAATATCCTGTATTTTATCCCCAATACTGCACAACAAGTCTTAGTACTTGAATTGAGTGAAAAAGATAAGTGTTGTTGCATTGACTTTCAAGAAATGAGAGAATGAAAGTTTGCCTTGACATGAATTGAATTGAATATACCAGCAAAATTTATTTCAAATCAGTATAATGGTATGTTGCCTATGGTATTTGTTTTTTCTTAGAATCCCTTTGTTAAGCACATCAGTAAGCTTTGATTAGTTTCTTGCGTTTTTGAAGATGCTTTGCTATACCTTGATATCTTATTCTATTCATAAAAACAGTCTTAAATCTGGCTGTTATTAAGTTAATTTATTAAGTTTTATGTTAAAATGATGAGAAACCTAAATGACTAATACATGCATAAAGTATAAAAAAGATTTAAATGTATTGCTCTAGATATTTTGTGTTGGGGGATAAGTAGCCATCTCTAGATAATTTGTGGGAAGCAAGTAGACAAATAAAAAGAGTCTGACAGCCAATAAAAGCTTATCTGATTTTTGGGGGAAATGACTTTGGCCTGCCTGTTAATTCCTACTCTAGCTTCTGCCTGAAATACAAACCACCTTCCGGGAATGGCTTTAGACATTGTCAGCCGTCCAAAGATGGTCAATTGTTCCTATCCTTTTTAAAGCAAGGACTTTTTTGATACAATAAACGAAATATCGTGTTGTAATTCAAGGGGTCACTGCAATACTATAGAATGATTGTGCTTCATTAACCCCTTACCAAACAATAACGGCGTTTGACCAGTTTGTTGCAGATGACTTTGGAAAACATTGGATGAGGAATTCCTCCTTTTCCCACAATGTTTTCTACCCTATCAGAAGATAGTTCTTCAATTTCATCACTTTTGGAAATGTTGTCTGCAAACTCTTTGAATTTGGGACAGCACTTACTATAGTCTTGCAGTGACCCCTGAGTATGTACTCTTTATGACATTTCAAAGTGTGATGAAATTGGAAAATATTTTTCTGATAGGGCAGAAAACATTGTGGGAAAAGGAAAAATTGCTTCCTATGAGCAATTTCTCCATTACCCACACTGTTTTCATAGTGGTCAAATGTCGTTATTGTTTGGTAATGGGCTAACTATTGATGGGCTCCACAGAGATGACGTACCATGATCTCACTGACAAAATTTAAATTAATATTTAGAGGTCCTGTGTGTCCCAGTAGTTAAGGGGATAGACATAGAACTCCGGGGGTTCTGAGTTTGAGCCCCTATGACACCTCTGGTATCCTGGGAATGTCCTTATGCAAGACACTTCAGAGCGCTAATATAGTACTGGTAGATCCAGGAAGACGTTACATGAATGAAAAATTATTGACATTGTGTTAAACACCATACAAACTAACATATCAAATTGATATTTAACACCATTCTTGAACTTTGACAAAGAATAGAATCTAAATAAAGGATTCAATGCTGACTAAAATCATAGTTTTCAGGAATGCTACTTTTTAGTTATTTTTTTCTAATCAAGGGTTCAAGGTGAGACAATAACAAGTGCTTCACTAAATTCTCTGATAAGAATAAATGGAATGTTGTTACAAAAAGGAAACTGCATGTAAGCAATTTCATTTTCCAACAACCATTTTAAAATTCATCATCTGCAAAACTGAATATCATCAGAGTTTTCAGTAAAAAAGCCAGCTGGCTGTTAAGTTATTAATTCCCACTATACATTATATACAAACTCGGGGAGGTTATAAATACTTACTACAGTTATTATTGCCTGTCTAGCAAGAAGGTTTATGTGTGGCTAGTGGTTTACTGGTTACTCGGATAATTAGGCCAAGATTCTGTGAGTTGATTCAGTGGAACTCAATTATTCTGTGGCGTTTTTTGTGTGTTTTTTTTCGCTCTCCAATTTGAAAGCGTCAGTTGATGGTAGGGAATTTTTTTTATTTAATGCTATTTTCATTGATAAATTGTTGAAATGAAAAAAAATTGTGGAAGTAAAAATTTAAAAGGTTCATTGCGAAACTATAGCTAGTTCTTGACTATTGCAATTACCATCATAGATTAATGTCTATTATCTTTGTCTAATTTGTTTGATACTTCTGAGTGTTCTGCTGGATCATATTAATATTTGTTTATCTAAATCTACATGTAATAGAAAAGTAATAATTTCATTGTGTCTTTAAAAGATGCTTCCTTAGAGATATTTCTCTTTTTGTCGTAATGTTTGGGTTTGGTTTGTTTCTATTATTTTTTTATTTTTTTTCATTTTTTTATTTAAAAAAATTCAAAATTAAACAACACAATAACAGCATGAATTCTGTTGATGCTAAGATTCAATGAACCAAAAGGGTCATCCTCTGTTTAGTTCCATTTTGTTATTATCTATATTCTTTTATCTAATCAAAATTTAACTTTCTAAGACAATAAGGAGAGTTGGTATCTCTCAACTGTTTTATTTTGTCGATAATAGTTCTTTGTTTAAATCATTTTATCATTTGAAGGGAATTTAAATCTAGGATGGGCTATGAGAAAAATTGGGTTCAAAGTGGTTTGTGGTATTTTGTACTGGATTTTCTTATGTGCATGGGTAACCAAGTTCTTCATAAATTATCAGACATTTTCTTTCATCAAAATAAAAAAAGAACAAAGCTCCCTTTTTAAAGGCAAATACTTCTCTAGCACCACTGTTTTCTGCTGAGGTTTGGAAAAGAAGCTTTATTCTGTTGAGATCTCTAATTACCGAATTCATAAAAACCATCACCTGATGCTTTCAACTTAGGCGAATCATACAACTACAGTGAAGCCTCGTTTATCCGGACCCCGATTATCCGGATGTCTCGCAATCCGAACGAAATTGTAAGGGAACGGAATTATTTGACCAGTTTGTTGCAGACGACTTTTGAAAACATGGTGGGTAAAGGAGAAATTGCTTGTGACGAGCAATTTCTCCTTTTCCCACAATGTTTTCTGCCATATCAGAAGATTTTTTTGAATTTCATCACGTTTTGAAATGTCGGCTGCAAACTCTTTCAATTTGGGACGGTCGACAATTTGGCGTTTGCTAAAGGGTTATAAGTATAAACGTCATATAGACTGTTTATGTCTTGATGTGTATAAGAACATGCTCTGCTTCATTAGTCCGGATGATTTGGTCATCTGGACGATTCGGTCATCTGGACATTTTGTTGAGAACGAACGTGTTCGGATTAACGAGACATCACTGTAATTACAAAAGGGAAGGGTAGTGGCATAACTCGAAGCACACATGTTGCGGTGTTCCCAGCGAGAGTCTGAATGTTTTCATAATATGTAGATTACTATGTGACATACAGTGTGCAGGCTAGGATGTATTAATTGGTTTTTCAGTGTGAGAACCCTTCATTTAATTGGATTTTTATTTCGGATCCTTTATATTGGTACAGATTTATCAGGTATTTTTGATTAGTTTATTACTGTTCATGAATCTGTTTAAATCATTACTTTGTTCTTATTCGCATGACCTGTTCTGATTTGATGAACCGCAAGGCAGACCATGATGATGCAAGTTTTCATTTCAAAATAAATTTTGAATGTAATTTGCATGTTTTAATCCAATATTTAACAAAGATGTGATCGGTTCAAATTGACACTAAAAGCAGACAACTATTATAACTCCTTTAAACTAATATATTTATCAAGTAATAGGAAAGGAAAGACTTCAGTAGATCTAATAGGATATTTTTCTCAGCGTGATTTATCTTTTTCCTTTTATCATGTTATTTCTTACCAAAGTATACACTATTGGTTAATATGTTTACTAGAATACTCTTATTATAAAAAATAATGACTACACAAACCTATATCTTATATAAGAAATAATTGTTAATAGTGATATCTTGAGGGTTCAATGCAATACAATGGTAAGTGCTTCACGAATGTGTAGCACTTACTATTGTTTTGCATGGAAGCCTTGTTTCTGCATGTTTTCTGCTGCTTTTAGATTGTATCAGTCAATGCATTTCAAACGATACAAATCACTAGCTACTGATACAAATCGCTAGCCACCGTTAATGTTTTCTGTGTCTATATATGCTGTACTAACCCCACGCTGTGGCAGTTATACATCGTTCTGCCAGTCATGTGGAAAGCAACAGTTCAGCTGGGAATTCCATTCATACAGGTATAAAACATTCCTCCATAGGTATGGGGGTTGTGCCCAATCTTTTTTTATGGGAGTTTATGATTGGTCCGAAATGGAAGTAATAGAAGACAAGAAGTATGAAAGATGATGGCCTTTGGCAAGTCACTTCAGAGCTCTAGCCTAGTACATTGTACTGTTGGATCCAGGAAAGCCGTTACATAACTGAAAAATTGTTGATGTTGTGTTAAACACCAAACAAGCGAAATGTGAGAGATTTTTGAAAATGGGAGAAATGTTTAAAACAGCAGATAGGTTTAAAAGTGTTGTATGGAAATGTGTTTGTCATGCTCATTATGAGAAAAGTCTACTTTTGTTACAATAATTTCAAAAGCTTTCATGACTTTAGTACTTGTGTTAATCTCGTCTGCTGTAGTTAGCTTGGAATGAGGAAGGGTTAATATGGCCTATCATTGTAATAGGTGTTTTGATGGATACCTTTTCTGCTCTGTTTCCTGATAGACTAATTTTTACTGAGTTTGACAAAGCTGACTTTGTAAACTTCTTATCTTGGATGCTTTATATTCGTATTGTGGATAGCTTGCTATTTTTATGTTGTGAATGTTATTCCACACTGTGATTGATATCAAAAGTCATTTGTGGCACTATTACAGTGCAAATATCATTTTGTAAAAAGTAACCTTGAAAGATATTGTAAACCTATCGTACCTAATGGTTTCTTCTATTTGGTTCTTATATTGTATCAGTAAACAGTTGTTAAAGGAAGCAGTCATTTACCCGTTACCAAACTATAAAAACATAAACACTTTGTTGAAGACGACTCTGGAAAACATTGTAGGAAAAAGGAGAAATTGCTCTTAACAAGCAATTTCTCCTTTTCCAACAATGTTTTTTGATCTGTCAGAAGATTATTTACCTATTTCATCATATTTTAAAATGTCATCTGTAAAGCAAAACTCTTTCAATTTGGGACAATTGAAAATTTGGCGTTTGGTAAAGGGTAAAGATTAAGTAAAATAAGTTTAAATAAGTTTTAACTAGTTTCTACGTTATTTTCTTATATGGTGGAGGAAGACCTATATAATATTGCTGCCAATTAGACTTCAGGAAGCAATCTGAACACATCGGGTTTATCAAATGAAAACACCTCTGAAATTATAGGGATGACGCCATATTGGTTCCCAGCGGAATGACGTCACATCACTTTCGTGTTTTAAAATAGATCTTATATGTGAAATCGAAAAAGTCGTTAAATTTGATTGAGGAAACAACTATACATGTCACAACAACAATTTCGCCATTTTGGTATGAGTTACTGATAAAAAATTATTAAAGAGGATGTCCAACACTTCCATACACATTGAACTACTTAACATGCACGCTTAGAAAATGTATTAAATGGCCGATGCCGATTTACCCGAAAAATTGTAACCCTACACTTATATCCGAGGTGTATTTCACAGCTAGTTTCCGAGTAGTTCCGATTGTTCAGGAAGTACCTGTAACTTTCCAGACTCTCCATAAGTCAGCTTAATTGGATATTTCCTCATGGCATTTAAAATCTATGTTTACAATATAAACCCTAAGACTTATCCACCACAGTTCTCCATATATGTAAACATAATACCCAGTCATATAAGTATAGAGACCATACAAGTTGTTAACTTTATGGGTCAAGTCACTTTGACATAATTGATTAGCCTCCTAACTCATCATGACATCTTACATGAAAATCCAGATGACTTGTGAAATGTTAGTCCTTGCCTAATTCTTTAAATATTTTGTCGCTGGGAAACTATAATGTCTAGATGTAATATGCTGTATTAAGCTCCCTTTAGAAAAACAAAGTTTTGATAGTCGTTAAAAAACAACAACAGAAGTTTGCCAACAGGAGTTGTTACCAAATGATAAGATATTTCTCTACTAGGAAAGAAATGAAACTTGTTTAAAAATAAAAACAGCTCATATATGTGCAAGGTCTTCTTTTGTCTTAGAATGATTTGGGAACATTGTAAACAGCTTGAAATAATAATCAGGTATTGCTTGTTAACCCTTTACCAAACACATAATATCCGACTGTCCCAAATTGAAAGAGTTTGCAGACAATATTTCAAATTGTGATGAAATTGGAAAGTAATCTCTGATAGAGGAGAAAACATTGTGGGAAAAGAAAAAAGCTACAAGATCATACCTACCAGGTACTTTATTTCGATAAAGAAGTAACAACCTGAAGGCTTCTACACAGACAAGTCTGGTATTTGCCCCTTTCTCTTGGAAAGATGAATCAGCTTTAATTAGACGAAATATTTGCCACACTAATTACAAAGTCCAAATTGCCTTGCTTTAAAGGTTTAACCCTTCTAGTGCCGGAACCTCCTTCATGCTTATGGAAACAGGTTTGATCACATGCCAGCTGCCAGGTAAATTGGCAGCTGGCTTGTGATCTAACCTGTTTGCTACTCTGAGTAGCATTCCTTGTCCAAATTAAGCAGATATTTAAAGTATTTGAAAGCTGATGACACACAAATCTATTTTAAGAAAATTTCCTAGCATTCTGAGGGTTAAGAAATTGTTACTTTACACATCTGTGTACTTAAGAGACAAAGGTAAATGACATTTTGCCTTTATTTGTTTATATTAACATATTTGTATAACATCAATGACGATGTACATCAAGTTCTCAACGCTTCAATAAATCACTCTTTATTCTGCTTCCGGGACACATAACCAGTTCCTTGACCGAGTGTGGATTAATGAAAGGTCACAAAGGTGACCAGATTTTCACAGGACTCATACCCACTACCCTTGTGTCCCAAGGCTGATGCTCTACCCCTGGATCACTGTCTTATTGGTTTTACTTTAGTTTCTAACTAAATCCACAAGTTACATTTTTGCGTCCATTTGAATGAGTATCATCATCCTACATGAGGAAACAGTTTTGTAGCAGCAGGGTTTAGATGCGTTATCCTGTAGAACATATGCATTCTAAAGATATATTTTGATGAGGCCTAGGTAATGAGGTAAAGCTTCTAGCTGATAAGCCTTACCCATGCGTATGACTCTTTACTATGCTACCATAGGTGGATTATGCTTATTGTACACAGCTTCTAGACAATCCTTTTATTTGTGATGAATCTGGATATATTCTTGATGTAAAAGAAAATTATAAAAGGAAAGACTAAATTTGATTTCTCGAAATTCTCCTGTTACTGACTCATAAATATAAGAATTGTGTGTTAATGATTGTTAGTGAGTGCTTACAGTAAAACTTTATATTGGTTTATCAGACAAACCAATTTTACTCGGTTGAAAGTGTTATATTTGTTTAATTGATAAAACATGTTATATAAGCATTATGAGAAAAAGTAGTAATTGCTAGAACAAGCCTGTAACTCAGGCCAATTTACCAGTTTTGTAGCGTAAAAAAAATGTGCAAGATGCATTTTGCGGTTAAAAATAATAAAATATGTTAAGTAACAACTAGTGCTCAATGTTTCCATATTCCATTACATTATGTTTAATTTGAAAACACATAGCATTAACTAAATTTTGTTCTCTAAATGTCCTCAGCATGCTGCTTTGATTAATGTCTAGACAGAGGCAGTAAAAATCCTGATTTATAAATACCCGTTATTTCATTTACCTCTCAGAGGAGAATTTACCCATCAAGAACTTATTTATTAAATTTATGAGCGTTCATGAACGTTTAAGGGCTGTTCATGAACACAGAACTTTTTCATGAAATTCAAGAACAGTTTCATGAATACATTAATGAACCTGTTACTGATGTTTAAGAACCTATTCTTTAATTTCTTGAAAAAAATAAGTACAGCTTTGCATTCATGAATTGCCATTTAGCATTCATGAATGTTCATGAAATTCATGAATAAGTTCTTGAATCTTTGGCAGGGTAAAATGGCCTATTGCAAGCCTTATAGCTAGTCTCAAGATCACCATAAGATGGGAATTTTCTCCATTCACCGTTGATGCCTTCTGATGATATCAATTAAGGCATCCATCAAAATTCCATACTATGACATAATTGGAACACCAATTCCTTCATACATTTGATTGTTGATGCATTAACAGAGGGTGACTCTAGAATTAATTGAAAATAAAGCTGAAAATGATCATGCAACTTCTAGATTAGTTACATTATGTTTTACCCCAAGACATAAGTATTCTGTGCAAGACTGTAATAAGTCCTTTACAAATATGAAGCGGTTACTATAGATTTGCACTGAACCTGGGATAGTGGTGCAGTGGTAGAGTGTCAGCCTCTGTTACCAAGGGTCTCTGGTTCGATGCTCATTATTGGAGAGGTGAATATGGAGGGACCAACCCACAAATTGGCACTTGCACTGGTCTAGAGCCGAGGTTTCAGTAATCAAGAGTAAATTTAAGAAGATTCAAGCCTTCATCACATTAAATGACTAACCATTTCCCAAACAATAATGACATTTGACTACTTTGTTGCGGACGACTTTAGAAACATTGTGGGAAAATAAGGAATTGCTCATGACAAGCAATTTCTCCTTTTCCCACAAGGCTTTCTGCTCTTTCTGAAGAATATTTTTCAATTTCATCACATTCTGAAATGTCGTCTGCAAACTCTTTCAATTTGGGACAGTCAAAAATGTGTTATTTGGGAAAGGGTTAAACTTATACTAAACAATGCAAATGTTTCATGTCAATCGATATACTGGTTGTACTATGATATTGTATAGTTACAAAAACCATGAGCGAAAGGGTTAATAATGGGTTTTACTTGGTTCTATACTCTTGGATAGGTTGAAAGCATTTATTTCCTATCATGCCACCCATTCAAGTATGATTATTTCTTTATCAAACATCTGCAAGCATGAAACAGAAAGATTAGATCACCCATTCCACACCAATACTCAGTGCTCTGTTGGAAGCTGGAGCCATTTGAAGTACAGGGGCCAACTTCAAAAGTGATAGCTCATATCATGGTTTCAGTGCAAAACTATAGCAAGTGCTTCATTTTTATGAAGCACTTATTATAGTCTTGCATTGAACCCTCAAAATGGGTTTGTTTGACTTTTTTCCCTATTTGAAAGCAATACCAATAGAAAACTATAATAAGTATTATTGATTTTTCAATCATGTTGAAATGGTGTTGAAAAATTAACTGACCAATTTTCATAACTTTGCTTTATGTACATCACCTTTTGATGCTCAAAGCTCAATAACTCTTTTTATTACAAATGATTTAGAAGCCCTCCCTCTGATGAAGGTGGGCCAAAACGAGAACATTTATCTCACGAGTTCAGTGCAATTGGGTTTTAAGTGATTTACATTTGTGCAGGTTACTTACTAAAGTATTGCATTAAACCTCTATGTGTATGGTCAATTAGATTTCATTCGGTTCATTTATCAATTATACCTATTATTAAGTAAATTCTTTATGTGATTTACCAAGAACCTTCTGTAAAATCTTGTTGGGACGAACAAAACCAGATGACCTGATTACCATGGTACAGTCAAACTTGTGTTCAGAGGCCAGCCTATGGGACAGAGTAAATTGGCTGTTTAAGACAGGTTGGCTGCTTAACACAAGTTGATGTACACTATAGATCTAACAATGGGACTTTCAGTAGTGGTTGCTTAAGACAGGTTGGCTGCTTAAAAGGGTGGCTGCTTAACACAAGTTAGACTGTATATGTAATACACATGAAAGTGTTGAAATCAATGTAAAGCATATCTTGATAAATGAATTATTCCACACACTATCACACTTTAAGATAGGCTATCAAACATGAAAAGAAGAACTCATTCTAGATAAACCTTGGTGCACAGTGGGTAATGATTGTAAATTGGCATCATATAGATTATTAACCATTGGTAATGTTGAAAGGGGAAAATATGAAATTAAATCATATTATATTCCCTTTTTAAAGCTGAAAAACAAGCTTAAAACTGCAAATCAGTACATAGAAAACACTATGCCAATGCCATTTCCTCATGAAAGATTTAATCGATCATTAAGTTCTCTCTTCAACATAAAACATTGGTTTTGAATCTTTACAATTTCTCTTGCCTCGATAATTATAGTGGAAGCAAAGCCTAGGCATAATGTTGTAGGAATCTTCAATCCTTGGAACCAATAAATATACTATCAGGTGTTTAATCAAAAATACTTGTTACACAGGGAAATATTTAGGAGTTCTCACCTGATGAGAGAGACTGTTATGGAAGATTCAATGCAAGACTACAGTAAGTCTTTCATAAGAATGAAGAACTTACCATTGTCTTGCACTGAGTCCTTTTTTAAAAGAATTAAACCATTACCATGCACAGTCCTTACCATAATCCTTGCCTTTATAATGATCAGAATTTATGAATGCACAGAATAGCGTTCTTCTAGACTTCTAGTGAGGTTGTATGAGGAACTATTTCTTTTCCAAACATGCCATTACATCTACCAGAGTTATCATTTTTACTATGATAAGCATTTTATTGTGAATGCATAGAAAAGGGTTCTGTCAGACAACTTGAGAAGTAAAATTAGAAATTAGTCTTTCCAAACATGCCATCCATCTACCAGAGTAATATCTTTTAATTCAATTATTTCTTGAGAGGAAGTCTCCAGGCTGAACATTATTAGAGATTGCACATGGTTCTACTCAGCTTGACCAGCTGCCATCATTAGCGGTCAAGTCTTTAGTGTTCCTCCATCATTTTAGGTTCCTGTTTGGCCCTGTGGTTAAGGTAGTGGACTTAGAAATCAGGTGGTGCCAAGTTTGAGCCCCACCAATACCTCTGGTTCTGTGGGAGTGATTTTTGGCAAGTCACTTTAAAGCCCTACCTAGTACTGTAAGATTCAGGAAAGCTGTAACATAACGGAAACATTTGAACACCATACAAACATACATCATTGTGAGACCTACTTCAAGCATAATAGTCCAAGTTGAAAGAAACCTTAGACAGCAATCATTACAAAGTCTGTAAATTGACAATTAAACAGTGACTCTTGAAAATAACATTAAGGACATAAGGATAAGTTTCTTTTTATCAAGTGATTTATCTTTTTGTCACCCTGGTTTTCAATTGAAGCAGACTCCAAAGATTTCTTTAGCAGGGTACCGTTTTACTAAACAGTTTACGCTTAAGATTTGCGTAAGTCTAAAAAAACAGTTCCTCTCTTATCAATATTGGGCTAAGCAATATTGCAAAGTAACACATCATTGGAATCATCTCTCCGAGACGCTTCCAATGACGTGTCACATTGCAATATTGTACTTTAATTGAAGATACTATTCATGTCTATCAATTATGACTTTAGCAAACATTTTCCGTAAGTTGTTTAGTAAAACGGTACCCTGATCACTGAAAGCGAAGTGTTTTGGAGTAAGGGGTAAGATCCTTGATAAAAACATGAGTTCATTAAAATAAAGATAAGGAGCAAAATCTGGAACCTCAAAAATCTTTATAAATACATCATGTTGCATGGAAATCATACACATCTTGAAGCAAAACGCAGTAACTCTCCTGTGTTTGTGTAGGAAATGCAATATTTTGACTTAACCCATTACCAAACAATAACAACATTTAACCACTTTGTTGCAGAGACTCTGGAAAACATTGTGGTAAACGGAGAAATCTTTCCTTTTCCCACCATGTTTTCTGCCCTATCAGAACATTATTTTTCAATTTTACATCACATTTTGAAATGTCGTCTGCAAACTATTTCAATTTGGGACAGTCGAGAATTTGGTGTTTGGTAAAGGGTGAACTGGAAGGAAGCAGTCGAGCAAACCCAACATGCAAGCCATTATTTGGATTTGGCGCCATCTTAGAATAACAAAGATAGAATAGTGTTACATTTAGTACATTTCATACCAAATGTTGAAGTATGTTTTGCTATACACACATAATCATACTACTCTATGATTTAGTTTTTTGGAGAAACAACATCTGTTTGTCTTCTATTACAAGTTAGGAGTAAATAGCATTTTAATATATAGGCATGTAAAGCAGATTTATAGAGAATAGATGGATGGTGTCTTGGAAATGGAAAGTATATTTGGCAAAGGCATAGCTTAGCCAAAGGCAAATGGGACAAATAAACCCAAAACATTTCTCATTTCAAGACTTGAACCAACTATTCTATTTATCCTGATACCTTTCTTTATGAAAAGAAAAATGAAGCAAAATAAAAAAAAAAAAAAATTCCTGTTATCGAAGAAATAGTAAATAAATATAAAAAGAATTGTTGAAAAGGTGTAACACCACATTTGATATATAAGTATGCATTCTGTCTACCTATATGTTTGTTTTAAGCTTGATGAATAGGAAAGAAGAGGTCTTACAAAAATATCCCCAGACATTTGGTTATTTTTTTTTTTGCAATCATACACAGTAGGTCCGTATAATTATATGGAACCAGGAGGCTTGCAAAATCACCTAGAGCTTGCATTCCACCTTGGCATTTGTATGTAATCTGTGTTATATCAGACTTTATTGTTTTTCCAACCCTTTCCAACATGGCAACATGGCAAAAGAAGAAACTTGCTGTGATATATTGAGGGTTCAATGAAAGACTATAGTAAGTGCTTCATGTTTATGAAGCACTTACTTTAGTCTTGCACTGAACCCTCGATAAACACTATTGTCTTATGATAATACTAAATTGTTTTTGCTAGATTTTAAAAACAAGCTTTCTTTTTTGCTACCCCTGTTTCAAATAAATTGCAGGAATCAACAACATATAAAACACAAGCAAGCAGTCACACAAAATTAATGGTCTAGCAAAATGATGGATGAACTTTGATATCATTTATATAAAAGGAACATGAATTATTCCAATAAAAAGGAGATTTTACTTTACCACAACATTTTCAAATTGCATTTGCTGTAAAACAATTCAAAGTTGGCTAGAGGATATGTTGAATGCCATTGTAAGCAGAAAGCCCTATAGCAAAGCCAAAAATTCGTGCTACGCCTTCACAGAACTTTAACTCATAAGGCCAATGTTCATGTGGGTTCAAATCCTGAATGTACTCATGATCCTGTACTTGATATTTGTGAATCCGTTCTTGAATAACTTATAAACGTTATGTGTTCATGAATTGCCATTTAGCATTCATGAATGTTCATGGAATTCATGAATATGTTCTTGAATTTTTCGCAGGGGTGGTCTGGCCAAAATTAGAAGATTCTATAAGCATTTTTCTTGTTCTGGGTCAACTGATCTTGATGAAACAAATAATCAAATTTACTTTTATATGGACGAAAGTATCCAGAGATCACTGTATAAATGGTAATGGAATCATTGTACTTCTTTTGTGACAACGTTTGAATTGTAATCTGTTATAAAAGGCATTGGGGCCTCTGTGGCCTAGTGGTTAGATCGAGTACAGAACTTGAAATCACATGGCCCCTCTCCGCATGGGTTCAAATCCTGAGAGGGATATGGATTTTCATGAGAGGCAGTCTCCCGACTGACTTACGGAATGCCGATGGTTCTACCCGCCTTGACCAGCTCTTATGGGCAGTTGAGTGTGGGGTCTTCCTCCATCATTAAGAGTCGGGCATCGCTACATAACTGAAATAATGTTGATGTGATGTAAAACCCATAAAAAAAAAAAATGTAAAAGGCATTGATAGTTTGTTTTATATTTCTGTGTCTAAGAAAGACTAAAGCACGATGTTGCTCAGGGACCTTTCAGTGTGCATTGCACATGTAAAAGTTAACAAGCTTGCATGTTTCTCATTAAGTCCCTAATGAAAATGCATTATGGGTAACCTCAGGATTTAGTCTTATGGCATTTAGCCTGTTACTCCTTATTTCTATACTTTATAATGAGGAAGACATTAGAAGTTTGTCACAGAACACACCATTATCTCTACTCAATCTTGCTGTGGCTCTTGAAAAAAAAAAAAAAATTACAACTTATTAAATATTTTCTAACTTTGATGCACCTGAAGCTGTGTGGGAAAAGTGAACATTTACATGTAATGAACTATTTTACCTTTTAACATATTAATGGCTTCTATCCAAGATCACAAGGAAATGAAGCTTTTCCTGTTTTATTGTGTGACTTCCATAGCCTTGTGGTTAGAGCACACAACTTGAAATTACAAATCCCCTCTCCCCTTGGGTTTAAATCTGGATGCCTCAAACCCTCATGATTGCATTTGGATATTCATGAGAGGTTGTTTACCAACTGACTTGCAGAGTTTGGATGGTTCTACCTGGCTTGACCAGCCCCTTATGAGTAGTTGAGTGTATGTGGTCTTCTTCCATCATTATGAGTTTGGCACAGCGTCATAACTGAAATAATGTTGATGCAATGTAAAAACCTGTAAGAACAAATAAAAAAATATGTGGAGGACATTGGTTCAGTGGTAGAGTGTTGGCCTCCGGACACTAGGTTGGTGGGTTCCAATTCTGTGAGTAGAGGGTCTTCCTTGCGATTTTTCGTAAATCCATATTTGGCGCGAATACTGGTTATGTTTCCAAGAGCAGAATTGAGAGGGATTTATCTAAGTTGTAAGAACTTGTTGTCTGCTCTTTCTTTCAATTTGGACCAGTCCCAAAATTCTCAATCCACCGTTTTTGGAATTTGAGTTAATACCGATGTGTTTTTTCTTTTCCAGGTCTGCTGCGAGGGTCAACAATTGGTAGTTCCCGGCCTAAAGGGCTTTCTCTAGTGTACGATGAGGTCAAAGGTCAGTCAGATGGTAGGCGATCTATACCCTCATCGTTTCTGACAATCAACTCCCTCATGGAGGAAGACGGAATCAATGTCGATCAGGTCATGAAGTCGATCGATAAAGAAGTCGCTAAAAGAGCGTCCAATCATGAGTCGGGCGGGTTTGACGACTCGGAGGAATGGGCCCAGGTATGGAAAATTAACCTTTTACCAAACGCCGAATTTTCGACTGTCCCAAATTGAATGAGTTTGCAGACAACATTTCAAAATGTGATGAAATTGGTAAATGATCTTCTGATAGGGCAGAAAACGTTGTGGGAAAAGGAGAAATTGCTGGTTAAGATGGTTAAGAGCTTTTTCCACAATGTTTTCCAAAGTCGTCTGCAACAAATGTTGTTATTGTTTGGTAATGGGTTAAGTTAAAGATAAGATTAAAAGAATATGCTTATATCATGCAGCATTCCTTTCCACCATTTAGATTCAAGATACTGCAACCTTGCATACACTTATAAATGATAGCTTACATCATTTTGAGATACACTGAAGAATCTGACATGCACTGAAACTACTGTGCCATAAAATTATGCTGATAAACTGTGTAACAGCATAATGTGCAAACCGTAACATACTTTTGCTGTGAATGAATAGGAAGATGATCATAATACGTCTATATATTTGTGCTTTGAATCATACAGACTGATCTCTTAATATGAAATTGGGAAGCAAATTTCTCCCTCCCCCTCCCCCAAAAGTAATAATAATAAAAAAAAGAAAAAAAAATTTTCATAACCTATCATCCATTTTGCTTTGTTGTTGAACAACATAGATTTTCTCAAACATTTTTGTTAAGCATCCTTGATTCTTTGATCCATTAACCCTTATAGTGCTGGAACTGCCTTCATGCTTATGCAAACGGGTAAAATCAAAGGCTAGGTGCACAGTAAATTGGTGGCTGGCCTGTGATCTAACCTGTTTGCTACTCTGAGTATCTTTCCTCATGAAAATTAAGCAGATACAGTTTAGGAAGCAGAGGACACAAAAATTTATTTTTAGAAAATTACCCAGCATTCTAAGGCTAATGTACTAAAAGAACATATCACAAATCAAACCAAACAATGAATGAGAGCAAGGCCCTAAATAATACGCGACTTTCAGATTGCGGACATTATGTCAAGTTTCGGGGGAGACTTGACTGCGTCCTTCCAGTATGCAGCGAGTGAGGAGGAGAGGATCAACTCGGATCTCGAGGCTTACATGGATAAATTATTATGCGAACCTGACCGAGGTACAGCCTGTCTGCCTGCTTGAGAATGATGCCTCTCATACAATGTGCATGGAAATAAATACAACTCAGTGGTCCTTTTCTAGAGGTCGTCGCATGGGATAATGATATGTCTGAGATAGAATTGTTGGAGGCAATGATCCCTCATCTTTGTAACTCTGTGGATACTTTTGGAAATGAATTGAAAGTTTACATACTTGAAAGTTTACATACTTGAAAGTTTACATACTTGAAAGTTTACATACTTGAAAGTTTACATACTTGAAAGTTTACATACTTGTGGCTTATGATACTCTCCTTTGATAGGCATAGCTCCAGTGTGATAGATTCTAGAACTCTGGCATATAATAGAACAATCTTATTGTATATAGAAAACCTGCATATCTTTATAATCTGCCATTAAATTATACAAACTTTACTTTAAACTCTCTTTAGAAGGAACCGGTCACAGAATAAGGGGGAAATAAGGACAATACAATGAAGTTTTGTAGATGTAGAATGAATCTTAATTTGCAATTGAACATTGATTATGAAGATGTAAGATAAACTCAATCTCCATGATAACATAGTGTGTTACACCAGAATCTGATCTTTTTTTACCATTTTATGATAGCCATAGTTTTATGTGATGCCCCTATTCTTTGCATGTTTAATCAGAGGCTTCGATAAGGGAAAGTGCAGTTAAAGCTTTTACAAGTCAATAAGTGTGTGATGTTTTATCAAATGTTATTGGTACAATGGTTACCTTTAACATGGCATTAGTTGATGAGAAACTACCCCTTCTAAAGATTCCAGAACTTATTCATGAATTTCATTAACATTCATGAAGTCAAAGCTGTCCTTCAACTTGGTCATGAATTTCAAAAACATATTAATGACCATCAATAACTGAATACATTCATGAACCTGTACTTGATGTGCAGGATCCTGTTTTTGAATTTCATGAAAATGTCCATGTTCATGAACAACCATTTAATGTTCATGAACATTCATGCATAAGATCATGAATCTTTTGCAGGGGTAGGCCTTGACACTTACCCTATCTTGCCCTGCTCTTGCATCTTGTATCTGAACTATTCCTGTCTTTCAACCTGTCATGTAGAAACTCAGACGAGACAAGCAACATTTGAAACACATTTGATTTATGGTTACAATTTGTATTTCCTGCTTCTAAAGAAAGCTTTTAGGCCTAAGTAGATAACAATTGTAATGTAAGAACAAAAACAACGAATTTTGTAGTAAACATTGTAAGAATAGTGTCACAATCTTTAGTAAGTCTTAATCTATGAATATGTATAAATTAAATTTATTTATTTATGTATGTAAAACTGAGTTAATCAACAATCATATGGACACAAAAATGAGCATATCGAGGGTTCAGAGCAAGGCTATAGTAAGTGCTTCATAAACATGAAACATGATTGCACTGAACCCATGATATATGGTTAGTAGAAAAACTTGTCTCGTCTGAAAACTCGAAAACTGATGTATACTTTTGTAGACTCTGTGGTCATTTCTATTTTGTTTTTCTAGATTCAGGATATTATGGCATCGTTTGGCTCCGGCATTGCACGTGAATCTGTATTTATTCGTGACATTGAACCGGCCTTCACAAAATTGATCGCAGGTACCTTGGTGTAGTCATGCTTATAGAACTTAATATCTTAATATATTTGCTGTTGTGTTATAATGCTGAAATTTTATACTCAGGGCTTTATTAATCTGGTAGCAGTAATGCAAGTACATGTTTTAATTTAAAACTTAACCTATTACCAGACAACAACAACATTTGAATATAATGTTGCAAACGACTCTGGAAAACATTGTGGGAAAAGGAGAAATTGCTCGTTCCGAGCAATTTCTCCTTTTCCCACAATGCTTTCTGACCTATCAGAAGATTATTTTTCAATTTCTTCACACTTTGAATTGTCGTCTGCAAATTCTTTTGATTTGGGACGGTTGAAAATTTTACGTTTGGTAAAGGGTGAATATTGATATAGTTTATATCTAATCATTTAATCTTGTTTGATTGATTTGCTCTATACGGAAAAGCCTGTTGTTGATGGAGTTTTCTATGTTTGTAAGAAAAAAAGTTACTTTAGCATAAAAAAGCTTAGTATTATATGAGACAATTCATAGGAATCATTAATGGAGTGTTATTTGGTTTAACCAATAAGTTTATTTATATTTAATGCAATTTTCAAAAGATTTTCTGTTATATCAATTTTATCATATTACTTTTTCTTGCTTTATATGTTTCTTTATCAGTACTGTGTATTAAGCTCTCCCAGCTGAAACTCATGAATTTAAATTTTAAAATTAGGAAAGTCTTTTCCATACTTTGTCTTAATTTCCACAAAATGTTTGATGCGAGACTATAGTACCAGAAGTTCTTCACAAATGTGAAGCATTCATTTACCAAAGGCTAGCATAAAACCCTCAATATAGATGAATTGTGAATGTTAGTTGTACCAGATTTTGAAACCTAATAGAAGGAATGCATGGCTTTTGAATGCTTCCTATGTGTGCATGAATTTCTCAGCATGCAAGAAAAAAAAACTGAATTGTTTACTATTTCCCCAAATAGGATGTATGTGGCTTGAAAAAATAAGTTCAAAATGTGAATTGTGTTTGCATGACTGGAAATGCTGTAGGATTGAGAATGCACCCTATCTCAAGTAACTATTCTGAATTCCAACATATTCTCTGTTTGAATTAGTCAATTGAATAAAGAATGCTTGGAACTATTACTTCTTACCTATCTTAAGAAACATGTGTCATTGTTACTTTTCAATAGTTTCTCTGTCAAAGAAATATACCAGAAGTGGTCCTTCTATGTACTTGAACAGATACATATGGGCCACGTCACGGGAAAAGGGGCACTCGTACATAGCAAACAATGTAGCCCCAGACCAGCCGCCACGTCACTGACGTGGCGGCTGGTCTGGGGTTACACTGTTTGCCATCTTAGAGGACATCAAGTTCTACCTTTAAATAAATACAAATGATAACTGTCGTGACTAGATGCTGGAATAATAGCACTAACAAAGAGCTGAGTCAGTGGTTTTTATTTATGTCCGAGTGCCCCTTTTTGCGTGACGCGGCCCATATATTATTTTAATTGAACTTCCCTCACAGAAAATCATGAGGATTCTATTGAGTCCAGTGGTTAAATTAGCGGTCTTTGAACTCAGGGATCCCTGGTTAGAGCCTCACAGCTACCTCTGGTTTTGTAGGTGTGACCTTTGGCAACATACTTAAGAGCCCTATTTAAGTATTGGTGAATCCAGGAAAACCATATTATAACTGATAAAAATGTTGACATGGCCCTATACTACCAAAGAAAATCATTATGGTTACGAATATTACTAAGATTGTCCTTTTATAGGAGAAATTTCCTGATTTGGTGTTTACAATTTAATTTGTTTTTTCAAACTCATCATTGTACAACTATGTCATTGTGTTTGACCCTTATAGTGCTGGAACCGACTTCATGCTTATACAAACAGGTTGGATACAGGACAGCAACCAATTTACTGGCCTGTGATCTAACCTGTTTGTTACTCTGAGATTCTTTCCTCAACAAAACTAAGCAAATATTCAAAGTTTTGGAGAGCAGATGACACAAATACCTATTCTTAGAAAATTACCCAGCATTCTAATGGTTAAATATCTCTATGAGTAGCCTCCCTTTATTAGTGCTATACGTGAATTTTTACCCATGACGGCCATGTCTATGTTGCAGGGTCCATGCAGAGTGTTGGAGAATGGCTGGAGTCGCTAGGTTTGGGCCAGTATGAAAACACGTTCATAGCCAATGGGTACGACAATGTGGACTTCCTGGTATGTAGTTTGTTCTCTTTTCTTTTGGGATATGGTTATAGAAACAAACCCCCCATGGCAGGGCGGGGGGTTAGAAATTGTCCTGCCACTGCGCTGCTGAGTGGTAAAACCCCACCAAGTGCCTGCCCGTTTGCCGTGGGCTGCGACTCGTGTCGCCTGATGCAGGGATCCTGGTGGTTGAGAGAATCCAGGGTTAGGCTAGTTAATACCCTGTTTTTTCAATACACCACTTTGGCCTGAATTTGGGCTAAACGAGAGGTCAGGAAGGCCCGACCTGATCAATCGGCTGGTCATGCCTTGTCATGGGCAACTTGTTTTTTCATCAATCTTCCACCATACAACATATTTTCAAATTTATTTGAAATTTCTTCACCTTTAGTACCCCATGACGGTGGCCCATGGGTCAATCAGATGAAAGATTTGGTGTTTGATTGACATTCTGTACCATCCCAAATTTATGTCGCTTGCTTGGAATGACATCTTTTGGGACACATTTGTCCAGTCTAGCCCTTTCACCGTGAGTACACCATCCTTGTAACCCTGACTTGATCTGCGATGGGTTTCCCCAGATTAAGTCCCCTTGTTGGGCTCCATGGTGGGCGGGGACCCAGGATGGTGAACTTTTTAAATTAATATGGAATCCCATAAAAAAGCTGCCAAGCGTACCCTTTCTGACAGTGATTCAGAGGCAGAGTCTTCTCCGTCACCACTGAATTTTCCACGATTTATTGTGGTTGAAGCAGAAGACTCAGTCAAACCTATTACACACATATCACCATTTGTTATCGAGAAAATAATCAAAAGTATTCTCGGTACACCAAAATCTGTCATTGATTTTCAAAGAATTCGTGCAAAATATTTCAATGTCAACACTATTTTTGAGCTTTTTGAGACTGTCAGGATTGAATTAATTCTTTCCTTTCTCAAAGAGGTTGGGATTTACAATAAATTGTGATTCCTTACACATTCTAAATATATATACATTTATCAATATCATTTTTCATCACACACTATTTATTTCATATCACACATTCATTACAATCAACAATCATTAATTCTTTACAAATTTTCTGTCTACTTTTGTTCATTAATTACAAATTCTTATTTATTTTTTCTTTAAACAAATACATTTTAACCTGTTAATATTTTTAATATCCATTCATCCACATCATCATAATGCGCGCTAAATGACCTTAGCTGTCGATGCGCCTTAAAACACCATTCATTCATTCATTATAGAAACAAACTCACTGGCTTCAGTTAAAGGTGCTTGTTTACACAAAAGATAATTTGCAAGTCAAAAAGATGTATGATTTAAAGGTTATTTCCAAATAAAACACTGTTTCAAAGGAATTTACTTTCTTTTTTAACTATTTCGCATGAATAGTTAGGCAAATAGATAGCGGCCTCATGTCATAGTGGTCAGAGAGGGTCCAAATCACAGTGATGGCATTTGGATTTTCAAGAGAGCTTGTCTACCATTTGACTGACACAGTGACTTTGGTTCTAACAGACTTGACCAGCTCTTTCATGCAAATATGCTTGGGGTCTTCTTCCTTCAATTGTATACAGGGATAAGAAAATCTACAAATTCTGATCTGTCTGAGAAACGGGCGAAAAACCCATTCACTACCTCTTACACAATTAACAGATTAATTTTGTGATTCTTGAGATATAATTAGATGTTTAAAATGTCATATTTGTCTAATATCGGTACCAATATTTTCATCAAATCTTAATTTGCAACAGGTCCAATACAACCCAAATTGGTTCAAAACTGACAGAACTGGCATTTTCCTGATCCCTGATTGTGTGGCAGGCATTGCAACATAACTGAACTACTGTTAGGCATTGAATAACATGTTTGGTAATTTTTACTTTTATATCTAACTTTAATTATTTAAGTTAACTTTTGTACACAGGATAACAAGATCCTGGAGGAACAGGACTTGGAGCAGATTGGTGTACTGAACCATGAACACAGACGACAAATACTCTTCGCAGCTAGATCTCTACCTCAACTCAAACCAATAGGTACACAACTGGAGTATAAAGTTGAAAACAAACATTATAACTACTTCAACCCTTAGAATGCGCGGTAAATTTCTTAACATAGATGATCGATCGCCTGCTTTCCAAAACCTTAAATATCTGCCTAATTTTTTATGAGGAAAGATACTCAGAGTAGCATATAGGTTATATCACAGACCAGTTGCCAATCCGCCAATTTACTTGGCGACTGTCCTGGATCCAACATGTTTGCATAAACATGAAATCGGTTCCAGTACTATAAGGTTTTAAAAGACCTTAATATAGAAAAGTTGTGTAAAGAATCAAGAAGCAAGCTTTAACTATGATAATAAACAAGTTTTATTGTTTATTTTGTTATACTTATATCTAAATGTAGCGTGTAAAATATCGTTGTAACACATGACTAATTACATGATATATAGAGAATAGATGGTTGGTGTCATGAATCGGAAATGTTATCGGTCAAGGCTTTGGAATATTATCCGGTGAGCCGAAGGCGAAACGGATAATAATCCGAAGCCGAGCCCGATAAGTTTTTCAATTCAAAGACACCAACCATCTATTCTATTTATCCTGTTACCTTTATGTACTCTTTCAAAAAAACAGGATGTTAATAAAACACGAAAAAAAATATGTAAAGAATGATGTAAACATGACGTCATTTCGTTCTTATGACGTCATGATTTGTCGCGTGGATGTGTTATATGGTTAGTGCTGGATATCACAAATGTTATACGGTACCTAGTTATCGGTCCCAAAATAACACTAATTACATGATATACATTGTAATAAGGTAGGTCTCTGCACATTTCGATGAGGAATGAACATGATAGATTGTTTGCTTTATATTATTTGATAACACATGAAACAGGGTTGATTTATATTATTTGATAACACATGAAACAGGGTTGATTTATATTATTTGATAACACATGAAACAGGGTTGATTTATATTATTTGATAACTCATGAAACAGGGACTCAAAAGAGATTAAGATACAGAACCAAATGCAACCTCTTCCTTCATTTGAAAATACCTTCAAAGTGTTATTTCAGTTCATTATGTTTTAACATCATACATCTTTGGTCGCTTCAGACCCTTAGCCTAGTACTGGTGGATCCAGGAAAGGTGTAACATAACTAGAAAATGTTGATATTGCATTAAACACCATACAAATAATCAAACAAACAAACTTACATGTTTGCTAAAATGCTATGGGCTTAAAAGAGGGCATTGCAAAGAAATGTTTACTGTTTACATACCAAGGGAAGTAACACAAAGAAATATGTATCAAAATGATTACCAAAGTGATTTCCCTTTGTTTACCTCCCCAGATTCCACCAATCCACCTGGGTCCATGGAAGAGTGGCTGATGTCCCTCCAGTTGATTGAGTATTTAGACACATTTAAGTCACATGGCTACGACACCATGGAGAAAGTGGAGAGTATCCTATGGGAGCTCCAATTAAGAACTGTAAGTAAATTGTTTAAGCAGTGCACCTTTGAACATTCTTTATAGTGTTGTTGACAAAAGAAACAGCTATTTACAAGTGTGTAACAAGCAGTTGCTACATTTAATACCATCTTTCTTGTTAAATATTTTATTGAAATTTATTCTCATACTTTGTGTCATGCTCAAAATAAGTTTCATATTATGATACACTATAAATTTAAATAGTAAATCGTTTCAATATGAAAATCTTTATTACAAGGAATGATTTAGGCTTTTAATGTGAAGAACATATAAAACAGGTGCTGATTTAATTGATTTTCTGAGAGGCAGTCTTTCGCTAACAGAATGCTGATTGTGCTTCCTGGCTTGGTCAGCCCTTATAGGTAGATAAGTATGGGGTTAGGTAGATAAGTATGGGGTTAGGTAGATAAGTATGGGGTTAGGTAGATAAGTATGGGGTTGTCCTACATCATTATATGTCGGGCATCACAACATAACTGAAATAATGTTGATGCAATATTAAACCCATACAGACACAGTAAATGGTAATGAATTAATTATATTTCACAGGTTCTGGATATTTCCCAGCTTGGTCACAGAAAGAGAATCCTTGCCTCATTAGGAGATAGGCATCCGCCAGACAGACAATCTAACTCTCTGGTAAGGCAGGCGTCCAAGTTAAACTTTCACACTAGGATAGAATTTTACTTAAACATCTTTTGCTAAACATTTATGTAAATTCCAAATAATATTCCCTCTTATTTCAATATTGAGATAAGCATCTTGTTGATGAGTCAAAAAAAATTAACGCATAGTTATAGAATAAATGCTTTTAATTGTTTGCTTTTCTAATTTGATCTGCTGCAAAAGTGTTTGAAATAGTCTGTATTTCAAGCAAAGGAGTCAAGTTTCAATTCTGGTTATTATACACTTATTATCATCCATTCTTGCAGCTGATTCGAATCCTTTATACTACTATTACTTTGTCTATATTGATAGAAAAAGAAGTCTGTATTGAGTACAGAAGCGACCAAACAGCCATTCAGCGATATAAACCTGTTTCGAGATTACACCAATGTGAAGCCAACGTCGTCGTCAGAGGAAGACGTGAAGGAAGTTACTCAAATGGCTGTAGATAGCAGCGAGGAAGAAAATCAGCCCATTACAAAGAAAAAGGTTGGATTTTTTGTGTTATTAAGGCTGCTTTCAACAACATTTTAGATATATCACAGAAGAGAAAGTCAGGGGATTTATCTGAGCATGATGGTATTATGGCACCAGTACTATGTAACATTTACCACTTAGTTTTTTATTCGTGATGACAGATGAATATCACTTGGCCCCTCTCCGCGTGGGTTCAAATCCTGAGAGGGAAATGGATTTTCATGAGAGGCAGTCTCACGACTGACTTACGGAATGCCGATGGTTCTACCCGCCTTGACCAGCCCTTATTGGCAGTTGAGTATGGGGTCTTCCTTCATCATTAGGAGTCGGGCATCGCTACATAACTGAAATAATGTTGATGTGATGTAAAACCCATATTAAAAAAAAAACAAAAAATTTATGAATAATTAAGGTTCTCCTACATTTTGTGAGAACTCATGTATTTAGTCTAAGAATATCTTCCAATGTTTAAGGCAGGACTTTTTCTTGTTATGTAAGAGGGAAATTCTTTAAAATCATAGTTTTCCTAAAAATTCAAAGTTACACCAGTTGTTTTTGGTTTCCGAATTAAGCAATACATTTTCTCAAAACTATGAGGCCTAGCCCTCTTCCCAGTACAGGCAAGAAACGACCTGTATAACTAGTATTACTGTGATCTAGCATCACTGTTTAGAATTGTTATTATATGCATCAGACATAAATACATTTTATAAATAACAGTTGAAATCATCATTACAAATGGAAAGTGACGTGACCATTTTCCTTAAGACACAATGGTTAAAAAAATTGGTTGTTTCAAAGTTGTTTAACATTTAAATGATTTCTGACTAACTTACAAAATGCTGATTTTTCTACCCAGCTTGACCAGCCCTTAATGGCAGTTGAGGAGGGGGTCTTCCTCCACCATTAACAGTCAGAAAAAGCAGCACAACTGAAAAAATATTATTGCAATGTAAAACCAGTACAAATGAAGGTCTAAAACGGAAAAGTTTAAATCAGTATAAAAATTAGATTAAATTATTTTATTCGACAAATTCAGCATAAACATGCTTTTGGCCATAACATTTCAATAGACTATACAAAATAAATAATTTCAATCTATTTACAAGAATAATCAAACAGTACACATATACAGTCTTATAAATCTACATACAAACATACATACTTATTAACAATAATGTATTAAACCTATATATGACAGACTGGTCAGTCAATCCGAAACAGCAATATACATCTCCGTCCCCCGCACATGGCCCAGACGACTAGCCCAGCACGACAGTGGAGACATAAACCAGAAATGTTGATCAAAGGATGCTGTAACTACACTGCACAGGTAAGTGCATCTTTTATAAGTTTGCAAATTTGGATTCCAGGAAAAATACCAGGGAAAGCAAAATATTTGTTCCATAGCTGTACTTTCAAAAGGGTTAGTTTACCTTTCTTTAATGATATACATTTATTTTACACACTTGTAGTCGATTGCTTGAGAAATTAATATGACATTAGGACATTAGATAATTATAAGCAACTTTTCCTATTGTCGTTTATTCACCGTGTATCACAATTTGAAGGTCATATTTCACAGTTCAAAGTTGTTTGAAGTGCTGGTGGTTTCAATTAACGGCTTAATTTATGAGAAGCAGTCCAAATGATTTAACTTTTTTTGCAGTACCTGGGTTCTACGATTGTTCCAGATCTGACAGGTGGGACAGGCTCTACACGTGCGGGGATAACAAAGTTAAAGGTATTACAAATTATCTCCCTTTATAACTTACCAGTTTACACTTGTATTAATGCAAATTTGTACAGCCTCCTATAGAAGAAGACTTCTTAGAATGTCATCATTGAATAAGAAAATTCTCAATTACTGTTTCAGTTTGGCATTAGTTTAATCTTTAGAATGCTGGGTAATTTTCTAAAAAAAGAGTTTTATGTCGTCTGTTTTGCGAAAGCTTAAATATCTGCTTAAGTTTGTTTAGGAAAGATACATAGAGCTGCAAACAGGTTAGATCACAGGTCAGCTGCCAATTTACTTTGCAGCTGGCCTGGATCTAAGGTGTTTGCAAAAGCATGAAGTCGGTTCCAGCACTTTAACCCTGGAAATGTTTGTGGTTGACTTTAAGAAATTGTGTTAACTTGTATCCATGTGAATTTCAGCGTAGATTTATGCAACAGTTACAGGTTAGTTGTGGTTATTGTCTGACATGAGTTCTTGTTTGTTGCAAGGGGAATGCATATTTATTTTACTCCCAACTTGAGAGAAAAATATGGCTTAGAACATCTGCATTTAGTGTTCAACTGACTAACATCCTCTCATGGTCATTGAATTAACTTACAACATATATTTACTCATTATACTCTAAATGAACCTCTATGCCTTTTTCTGCTCTAATGCGTTTGCTAAAGACAGCATGAAAATCCAGGGTCCTGAGAAGCCCAGTGGTTAAGGTTGCAGATTTTATTTGAACTTTGGGTTCCCGGGTTCGAGCCCCACCAACACCTCTGGTTTCGTGGAGTAACCTTTGGCAAGGCACTTCAGAGCCCTAGCCTAGTACTGTTGGATCCAGGAAAACAGTTACATAACTGAAAAATTGTTGATATGGCATTAAACACCATACCATACATGAAAATCAAAGATTTTGTCAAACATTGACTATAACAAAACCCTTTTGTACAGATGCTTTAATCCATTTTTTCTTCAAGTTTCAGCTGTTCTTTTATTTGCATTCTTCGGTTGTAAATTGTATGTGGTATACATTGAATGAGTTATACAAACAACACTATTGGTGGAAAAGTGATTGCTGAAGTTGTTATTTGACAGTGTTTTTCCCCCACAATCAATTTCACAGATAAGACGTGAACTGACTTTTAAGATTAGCATTACCATAGTGAATGTGTATTTATGATTTCAGTCCATCTTTAATGTGCTGGCAAATCATATTGAAATATATATATGGTGCTGCAGAACAGATGAATGCCAATCAAATCAATTGATCATATCAAATGATTTTCAGAAATTCATAAGAATTGTCAAACTGTAATAACAAGTTCAATAGAAAGCATAGTAAATTTGTCAATGCATCTGCTGCAGTGTGACAAAAGGGAAAGTCCGTTCTACTGAGTATTTCATCTTTTCTTTCCAATTGTTTCTGTCTTCTGCTGTTGTTTTTGATGTGGACATGTATAAAACCACCAATCAAGAGAAATGATTTAACAGGTGCACTCGTAATGAATTATTTTTCAAGAATGTTGTATGATCTGTTTGCATGGATAGTTTCCTTTCTTTGTTCTCTCAGGCTCAAGCTGTATCAATCCTGTACAATTATTTGTTTTCTTTAACTATTTTACTATATAAAGCTACATGAGTACCAGAATCTTGAGTATTCTCCTACAGAAAGTTTAGAAGCTTAAAACCCGCCATAGAACATATAATGCTGAATTGATCTGCGGTTATCAGAACCGAACCTGGGTCATTGGGTTACAAATTCCTATTGCTAACCACTACCCTGCTGCTGATCTCACATAACCAAATGATGGGGGTTTTTCTTATCATACTATAGCCTAATCATAATATAGCTAAGAGAGAATTAATTCTGTGAAAGAAACAGAATTTGATTATTCTATTTGTTTTTCCTGGTACACTTCTATTGTGAGTTCTTGTTGTATGCATGGACAGTTTTATATCATTATCATTATTCACTGTTGTCTTAAAAAGCATTACCCCAAATATACATATTTTAGTACATCTCTACCAAAATTCTAGCATGTATGTGATTCTATGCAAGTGCTGTGGTTTAGTGTTTGCCTCTTTTCCATGACATGACTATTTTATTTAAAGGCACCTTACATATATGAGTAAAGATGCATTGTTCGCCTATTGGGATTACAGCCCTAAAAACTTGGAAAGCTGCTGAATTTGACTTGTGTTGCATGTTAAAATACAAACTCATACCAGGAAGATTGGTTTCTTGCCCTTGAGCAGACTATCATTCCTCCTTTCCACTCATAGAATGACAACTCTACTTCTTTATGATGCTGCTAAAAATGTTACAGGTCAAGAAGTATGATGTTTTATTGCAGAAAACAAGAAGAATTTGCTTTTCATGAACAAAGCCTTCTAATGATGCATTGTTTTTGGTAACAATTTTTGTTGTACATTCTCACCCTTAAAGCAAAGCGATATGTACCGTACGGTACTATTCTTTACTACTCTATGTTTGCCTTGTCTGAAATAAGATAACAAATGTTACTTTCACTAGTTAAGAGCATGAAGGGAGAAAATTATGTTCAAATTTTTTTCAAGAAAGACAACCCGTGTATTGGTATGAGTAGGTAACTTATAATAGTTATATCCCCTAAGCTATTCTTGTTCAACCAAGTTCAACTAAGTTGTTGGAGATGCATTTTTATATAAAATATTTGCCTTTTGATGTGATGAATTATAGTTGCTTGAAGTTTCCACAAGAGTGCAATTTGTGTCTTAACATTACAGAATGATTGATATTTCAATTATGGTACGGAACTAAAATAATAACTTATTCATATGCAAAATTTATCATGATAAATATGCATATGACTGTTTGATGGACTTTCCTTTTTGCAGTATTTTTATAACTTGTTTTTTCTTGAATGCTTTAGGTATAAAGTTATATAGGGAGCCTGAGCAAGTAGCTATGACTTAAACCATGACCTTGAGTTTCAATAAACAAATGCAGAATGTCAGTGTATGATTAATTAATTTCTAAATGATTTTTGTTACAAGTGACACCTTCTTCTGACAAATTGTGTAGAAATCATTATGATAAAAGCACATGTTGTTTGCTGTTTGGAAGTTCTTAATTCTTATATCATTATGAATTATTAAAGCTTTCTTCTGAAGCAAAGATGAACGAACAGCTTAGATTGAATAATGAAGTGAGTAAGTGTTCAAAATGTATATTCGGAATATGTATGCAGTATATTGGGTATGTTTGGATGATTGTACGAAAACCTTTTAGTTTCGTCGCACGAAACTTTGATGAAATTTATTCCATCGTTTTCCATGATCTAACACCATGGTTCTTTGTAATGTAATTCTGATTTAATGACTGAATGTCATAAATCAGTTATTCACCTATTTTGTTTTTCATATGCATTTATATAATTACCGTCCCAACTACACATAGTGTTTACTCGGCCTGTGACCTACTTTCTTACATTGTATAACGAGTGAGTGACTGACTCATTCGGGATAGAGCTTGAAAAAAAATATCCAATATCAAAAATGGCCGCCCACTTCTTTCCTGTAATCAAAATGGCTTACAATCTCTTAAAGCAAGTGCTAGGTCCTTTGATCTTAGTCGCATTAACCATGCACATGTTCGTGATAGGGATCCCTCAATAACATGATATAGTTCAAACGCGGATTTTCTTATTCAGAAATGTTTAAAAGCGAAAAATGGTAACCGCTAAGCCTATACTGTTGCACTTTTAAAAGGGCATGTTTCGCTTCGGAATGTTGAGCTATAAAGTTTGCACCTAATGTACATTTAAGAAGATGTCTCATCACAAAAACTGTTAAATCATCAAGAAACATCCATGTCGCTTTATATCTTTTCCCTTATTGATAATCATAGTTGGTGTCAGGCATAATTAAATCACTTTAAACGTCGGCGGATATGAAACGTTTGGGGTTCAACAAATTAGAAAGATCAATGATTCTTCTTTCCTTCCTCTCTGTTGATAAGGATTGGGGTTGAATTGAATCTTTTTCCTACGATATGTTTCTCACATTCTTTAAAACATAGACAAAATCTTCACAAAATCAGAACATTTTGGGGAGATAATGAATCACTTGTTTCCGGCAATCTTTCTTTTAAAGAATAAGTCTAATGCTTTGCTGGTTACAAAACAAGTTTTTTTCCTTCAGTAAAGTGTCAAACCATTATCTAATGGTCCTTTAATCTGAGAGATAAGCCTTTAAGACGAAAAAGCAGACGGAGAAATTACTCAATTCGAGCCATTTCTCCTTCTACGTTCAAACTTATATTTCCAAACTCTTTCAAATTTTACATCTATCTGTAAGATTTCATCAATGTTTAATAACTTGATTCTAAAAATGTTATATTACTACCAATTTCTTCAAGCAGGGAAAGCGTAAGATGGGTGAACCTGCCTTATGAAATGACCCTGTGGGATCCAATATAAATATATCATTATAAAGTCATCATACCCGCTTACATTTGAGTTAATGAGACCAGACCTTTCTACACTGTCTCGCTTTGGTGATCAAATGCTGGATAGGCGGATAATGCTGATCACCCAGTTTGAAATGATGTGTCTCATCCAAACTGAAAGGCTAAGCAGATGGTGATGATACCAGGTCGAAAAGAAATAAAAGGTCTTTAAGTTAGAAATCTTGCAGAAAACACTACAGAAAGACTGAATTGTTTAATTTACTTTGTCAAACAATTTCTTAAGCTGTTTGCAGCATATGCATTGACCTTGAACTGATATTTATGTTTTTCCTTCAATGTTTTCTGTCAATTTAGCCAAAAAGGATGTTTAGAGGTAATTTGAAGCTAACAACTTGGACTAACTTGCCCCATTATTTCTAGTTGATTAGATAACTTGAAAAAAAAAGAACTTGGTGAAATTTACTATTACCTCATGACGAACATATGGACATGATCAAATTGGATATTATTAATTGAGGTTAGTTTCAGCTCATAAAAGATTAAATCTTTATTTCTAATTAAGTGCATTTTTTGTCAAAGGTGACCTCTTTCCATGATATATTTCGTCTTTTGCTGCAGATGTGTGCGTTTGTTTGACACAATAGGTTAGTGTAGAAGTGAAAAACTTCCCATGATAGAAATTCTTTCTTTGGTGCAAGAAAAACCTAGAACTTGAATGTTTCATTTAATTTAAACAAAATAATCATGGTCACAAATGGAGAAATTGTTTGTGATATATACTTTTGTCTTTCTACACAATTTTTTTGACTATCCTATAATGAAAATTATTATATTTCATCTAAAAATAAGTATTGTTTTTAACATTTTTTATTGACCCACGCCTAAAAGTTTCCTCTGCACTTTGGTTTAAGGTAGGGTTGTTTATATTTCATTTGAGGTTTTACAAAGGATAGGTAGTAGTTTGTTACTCATTAACCCTTAGAATGTTGGGTAATTTTCCAAAAATAGATTTTTGTGGCGTCTGCTTTCTAAAACCTTAAATATCTGCTTAATTTTGATGTGAAAAGATACCCAGAGAAGCAAACAGGTTAGATCACAGGCAAGCTGCCAATTAACTTGGCGGCTTGGCTGGATCTAACCTGTTTGCATAAGCATGAAGTCATTTTAAGCACTATAAGGGTTAATTGAATCTTGTGAAAAGATGAAATGCTGTCTTTGTCTTATGTCACAATACATGTATGATTTATGACTCCATCATTTATGAAGTGAAGAAAGACATGGAAGTGTTTCTTTACGCAGAAATTTTTAAAAAAAACTGAAATTGTCGACTTTCGTTTTAAATTTAAAAACTCTAACGCCAAGTGATGCAGAAGTAATACGGGGTAACAAGTTCAGAGTTTTTTATGATTTTTTAACGAGATATTTTGAGCGACTTAACTTAATAACCATCTTGGATATACACTTGAAGACCAGTGTGAAAATCCAATCTTTGAATGATGAACCAGTCTTATGAAGACAGGCCTTTTGCAAAAAGAGAGGAGTTTTACGATAATAAACGATATACACATTGACATGGCGTAGGACCCATTATATCCGGTTATGCGTTAACACAAAAGGAATTAATGATATGGCGTATGTCACAATGGCATAGTTTCAATCAATACTTGTAAAAGGGCAGTGTTTTGTCCAATGGGAAGGCTTGTAACATCGATCGAATTGTTAAATAAGGGTAGGGTTCATTGTTATTCGACCATACTGTAACTCTATATGTGACTCGGAGTAAACGACCCTGCTTTGTTCGGCTAACGTCATCTAGTCATGTGACCAGTAAATCGGCTAGAAATACATTGCATTTTTTAATTAATGTTTTTATCTTTTGATTGAATAGGAAAATAGCGCTCATCCTCAATAGTGCGTCATTGATTTATTATTGTTGTTTTAAAAGTTTGTTTTTTCATTATTTTTTTAGGAAAATATTAATACTTTGTAGCCTCCTTAACAAGGGGAGTGTCTATCTGCAGTATGTTTTAAGCGTTTTTCGGCATGACGCGCCAAATGTCATTAAATGTTTTTGAGTAAACAGCTTTTAGAAAACCCACTGACGGTAGAGATTTACGTAAAGAGCATTTGTAATTATTGTGCCGCAAGTCTGAAAAATGAAATATATTATTTAGATATTTATTGCCTTTCTGCCGCAAATGACCTTCGATCTCAAACATATACCCCCACGACACTCCTAAAAATATAATGGTGAAAACACACGTTTTGATCTCTGCATTAGTCACATTAGTTTCTTTCTCAATTGTTTTACAACAACTAAGCTGGCATTTTAAAGACGCTTTGTTTATATAGCCTAAATTATAAATCAAAAGATGCGAATAGAAAAGGAGAAATGCTTATGACAAGCCATTACCTCAAAATGAAATATTTGCTAGGTTAATATGTAAATACATTTCCTACAAACTGAAATTACAGACCATACTATCGGTTTCTAAACATATAATTATTTTTTTGCCACTGTGCTGTTTTCAAACGAATTGATCGAATTATTTTAAGATAACCTAAACAATTTTTCCCTCTTTTGAATGGAGTTTGAAACATTTGTTCCAAGATTTTAGTTTTGTCACAGTTATTCCAGGATTCACCAGTTCTATGCAAATGCTCTGTAGTGTCTTGCCATAGGGTAGACAAAGAGGCCTGTAGCCCAAGCATGGTTAAAATGCAATTTATGGGAATTATCCATAGGTTTTGAGTAATCAAACAGGTTTACATGAGGTTCAAACCAAAGAAATAGGATGAAGGAGGACAAAGTGAAGTGGTGGTCTCCCTTGCATTGTTGTAGGCTTAGTTATCTGAGATGAGCTTGTCTGAAAATTAGTGCTATTCTTCTGGTGTTATGATATGTATAAATTGCGATGTATTTGTTATTATTATTAAATTTATTTATTTTACATATCATGTGAAAAAAGTTTTTACAACTTAGATTAATCACTCTAGATTCTGCTTCCTGGATACATAACCAGTACTCACAGGGAATGTGGATTAAGGAAAGGTCTAGTGAGTATCATAGATTTTTTTTTTTTTAATGGCTATAGAATTCATTTGTGGTTAAAGTTTGAGGTCATATAGATCCAATGTCAAAATGATTTTGAAGCAGCATAATTATGGCATTGTTATTTCATGAAATATGCATGTTTTCAAAAGTTACTTCTGACAAAAGATGTGAAAAACCTCTGCTGTTGAATAAAACACACAATAACTGTTTCTCTCTTCTTTTGACCATATTTCTTTTGCATTTTAATCTTTATGAGTTAAAAGAGTTTGCTGATGACACTTGGGACTATCATAACATTATGTGAAAAATGATTATCATATATGTTAAAACTAATATAACATAATATGTAAAACTCTTATAACATCATACAAAGAACTGTTAAAACATTATACAAAAAAATATTAATTTCCATTTTCTGACTTTATTTTATCTAAAATTGTGAACCTGTTTATATAGCTATTTCGTCTCTTTCAACAATATTTTCTAAAATTCCTCTAAAGGAGATACATTGCTATGATATTTTTGTAAAGGGTTAAAGACTAGCAATTGGAATAATTCCACTTTTAATTAATAATGACAATTGTAATCCGAGGCCCTGTTGACAGTGTTACGGCATGATTATTGTACGACACCTTTCCCCGAATAGTGATTGGGAGTGAAACACATACAAACGATAGACAACAATCATGTAAAAATACTTGAATCAATATACTAAACCAAACAATATGGCAAAATATTTGTCACAGTCTTTGGAAAATCTTCACTGGTCATCCTTCATTGTTTATGAGGATATTTTTTTCATAATATTGAGTATAATAATTGTGTTACTAGATACAAAAATAAGAAGGGTTGAGGCAAGTTCAGAAGGGGCGAAATGCACCGAGAAGAATGGCACTCAAATCTTCATATCATCAATGTCACATAGGTGCTTGATGAAATGATGAATTGTCACCAAACCAGTCTGTGATCAATTTCAGCAAATGCTTGCCCGTCTGCTTGGAAAGGCTATCAGTCGGAAAAAACAGCTTGAAATTATGGTAAAAACAATTGAGAGCCGCAACTCCTATTTCCATTTGTCAATTACAGTTGAAGAAATTCAGGACCCTAGGGACTGGGGATTATCGTCATGTAAAAACCCTTCTATCACTAATTATGTAAATTGGCTTGTCAACGTTCCCCTTATCTTTGCTTGATTATCTCATTGTCTGACCCTTAGAATGCATGGTATTTTTTAAAAGATAGATAAAAACAAAGTGTGTCGTCTGCTTTCCAAAACTTTGAATATCTACTGAATTTTGATTAGGAAAGATACTCAGGGTAGCAAGCAGGTTAGATCACAATTTACTTGGCGGCTTGCCTGGATCTAACCTGTTTGCATAAGCAGTCGGTCAGTAGGAATGGTTAACAGCAGATGATCTAAAGATCTTTTTTGTATAATGATTATTGTTTTTTTAAGCTTTAATTTATTTATGACGGGCTTTAAATTGTTTGTACACATTGAGATGCTTCTTGTATATATAACCTAACATTGCCAGGACAGACTTACCAAGTTTTCACTATGTATTAAATGAAACAGGAGGAAAAACACCAGCTTCTTTACCAAAAAGCTGTACAACATTGTTCTGAATATCATAAAGATATATTAAAATACAGTGTGAAAGGTGGTGAATAGAGAAATGTAGTGGAGCCATTGTAAAGAATCATTGGGATGCACATAAAAGAACATTATACTGTATTGAATTTAAAATGGAACAAAATCAAATGATGTTTTTTAAGAATGTAACAACTAGAAAGGTCATTAGTCTTTGAAAAAGAATTTTGCAACCAGAGCAGTTTCGGGTTTTTTTCACATTGTTTTTTTTATCAAAATGTCTGCTGTTATTGAATTAAAGTTGCTTGTTTACAGATGTGAGGAAATGGGAAGTTAAAAATTGATTTCTTTAAAACTGTACAATAGCTAGTACACGGAAGAATTATAAGTCATTGGAAACAACGTTTGAATGTTTTTAATTCTTTAAAGTGTGTATACAGTGAATTAACATGTATTTTTATCCAAAAGCGTGACATTGCTTTTGAGATCTATTGCATAAAAAATGTACTTACTTGGATAAATTGACACTAACTGAATTAATCATGCATGCTTTAATACCTACTTTTTAATGGTATATCAAACATCAAAAACTTTCTTGTTTCAATGACATTTTATTTTGACTTTCATATTTTCTCTTTAAAAATCTGTGAACAAGCACCTTCAATATTTGTAAAGGATTAATGAAAATACCCTTTTATGATGCTGGAAGGAGTCATTGTGCAGTCTTGAGTTTTTCCTTTCTTTGGTATTTTTTACCCTTGTGTACTTCTCACAGCAGTTGTGTTCAATATGTCGCCAAGTCAAAGTTTGAATGACAGGCCGAGTTGTTTGAAGTTGTTGATGTAGCATATGGATTATTAAAAGTGGAGGAAATGCCTGCTTCTTTTCACTTTTAACCCATTCCTGAATACAATTTTTTTTTATATGAATTGCACAAACAAAAAGGGTTTTTAGACTTTAAGAAGAATTTGGATCCAAGACCCCAAAAAAGTTTACTAGGTCTTTATTTGGATGTATCAGAAGGGGAAGAAAACTTTCTAGCTATGAGAGAGGTGTCTAACTTTTAAGGAAAAAATTTGCATATTTGCGTAAATGGTAATGGATAACATAGATAATACTGGTATCTTGAGCAAATGAAAAGAAAGATCATTGAAGTAACATATTATGATGGACTTGTACAAAAAATTTTTTTAGCTTAAATATTTCATCTGCATTATTTGGGGAACATTTTTTATGCTCTTTTTTTTTTTTAAAATAAGAGCACATGTTAAACTTTGTCAAATTATTTTTTTAGTTTTTAATATTATATCTGCATTATCTGACGGACATTTTTTGCCCGATCTTTGAGTGAATGTAATTTATTTGACTGGGTTAAATTATTTTTCGATCTTGAATATTTTATCTGTACTATCAGACAGATATTTTTTTTGCCAATTTTTTTAGTAAAAGTATTATGTTGAATATTGACAAGTTATTTTTTATTACTTGATACTCCATCTATATGACAGACATTTTTTATACATCATATTTGAATTAAAGTATTATATCAAACTTGGTCAAAATATTTTTCAATCTAGATTAATTTATCTGCATTATCTGACAGAATTCTTTTAATGAAGGCAAAGGGTTAAATTGATTATGATTGGCTAAAATGGTACTTTGAATTATTTTCCTGGATTTAATGAAATTATTGACCGATTACAATGATTCAAGCCCCATTAGACAATGTTCTTCCCCAGAATAATTGAATCTTGTAATTCATCCTTTGTAGCTTGTCCATCATAATGCAGACATTTTGGATGGTTTGTGCTCTAATGCTTGATTCACCCTTATGGACATTTGTGTATTCCAGCAGTCCTCAAGCAATAAGAAAACCACTTACTTCATACTGACTCACTTATGTATCTGTGATAGAAGACTTAAGGAACTTCCGTGACAGACAGGGTAATTGAACAAAACAACTAATTAGTTTATCATGCATTCATTACAAATTCTTAATTATTTTCTTAATTATTTTTTACAAACCAAACACATTTTTACCTATGAATAATTCAAGATAATTATGTTCATCAAAGCCATCATAAAGCATGCTAAATGTCCTTAAATAGCTGTAGATATGCCTTAAAACAACATTCATTCATTCAAAACAATTAGGTTTTCTTTTGTCACAATATTTGCTTTTCCATATCACAAAGAGGATGCAGGTGTTTTATACTCAATGAATTGCAATTGGGTTTATCTCTGTTTGGTTCAGACTGACACCTAAAATAGATAAAGCATTATGCATTCTTTGAATGCATTTAAAACTCAGTGGACAAGCAACTTGACTAATGATTTTGAAGCATTGACAGAGCTTTGCCAAAGCTTTCAAAACTTGGCTTCTAAACATTGTGATTCACATGTATGGAGAAAATATATTTATCATAAATCTGTCTGTACTGCAAAACAACTCTGTAATAAGTGCACCGAAGATTTTTTTAGTATCTTATCAAATTGTCAAAAAATCGTTTGCTGCTTTGATAAATAAGGTTTATTTTCATGTCATATTTAAAAGGAAAACCTTTTGTGAGTTGTTTATGGTTTCATAGTAGTTTGGTAAAAATACCCAAAGTATAAAGATAGTTTTGCTACCAACTGTGGTATAACTGAAATTCTTTTTATAAAAAAACTTGTAATTCAGACCAGCAACAATGAACTATTGTCAACACCATTGCAAACAAATATTCAGCAAACTCTTACAAAAAGTGCATTTTCATAAAAAAAGTCACTGTTTTAATACTTTCATGTTTGTTAATAAATTCAATAATTTATATTTCTTATGAAATTTTACTTCATTGTTTTTAGGTATTTATTTCTTTTCTCTTTGAAGAAAAAGGGTTGTACTAAATGAGTACAAATTACTTTGTTATAGTGCTAATGGTTAAAAAGTGTTAAAAGGGACCTTGATTGGATTTTGTTGGGTTTGCCAGGGAGGTTTAAGATGCTGGTGGCATAGAGTTTGTTAAATGACCTGGGGAATTTCAAATAATATGTGGCACACTTCTCATCATGGAATCCATTTATTATCAGACAATGTTACCCTTGTGGCTGAAAAACCAAAATGAAAAATCTGTTCCCTAAAAACTATTTATCAATAAACAAATACATGTACAAACATTGTTATAAAGGGATAAATGGGTAAAAATTCTCGTATTGTCACGATATTACTAAAGGTATACCATAGCTGAGGTGTTAAAAACTATTTCAACAAAGAACTTAGTTAATTGTCAAATAGTTCAGTGAGTAAAAACACTGTGGTAAAAGCAGAAATTAGATATGATAGATTCTACCATTTTAGAGATCAACCTTTTATTTTGTTAAAGTATTGCTTTGTATAGAGATTATGGAACTAAAATAGGATGTATTTAGATCCTTTTTAACTGTTCACCCACTCTTTGAAATACTGCTGAACCTAAATTATTTTGTTGTAGCAGATAATAAAGCTTCCTTGCTGCAAAAGAATTTTGATGAACACAATAAATCTACCTTTTCTCACAGTGATTATAGCTTTTATTTATACATTATAAGGTTTGTAAAAGATAGGGGTTTTTTTTAACCATTTTACAGTAAACTTTTCTAATGTGGACCTGCTTCAAACCTTTTAAAACTGGGAAAGGGTTTAGATTAATATTTATTGTTAGAACATTTTTCATGACATGTTTCTTGGTCTTGTGGCAAATGTCAAATCGAATGAACCATGCATTAGGCAATTTGGATGGATCTAGATGCCTTGTTTATTTGGGCAGAAATATTCATTACATCTGAAACTGGAAATTTCAAACAAAGCTGATGAAATTGAATTTCATCCGAAATTTGTGAGATTTGATTTTTTCAAAAGTCGCTTCAATTCTCGAAGACAAGTCTAGCAGAAAAGTATGCAGGAATTAATGAATTTGTGAGTTGGTGGGGAGGGTGGTTGAACGGTAAGATGGGATATTGCCGACATTTTCTTCAAAGTGTATTTTTCGGGACTGTGGCGTTGTCTTTCCGAATGATTTGGTCCGTAAGTGACCAGAGAGCCCGCAGGTACTCTAGGACTAGCGGTCTAGTCAAAGTTTTCTCGCGTTTATTAAATTTTGTTTAATATCACAAAATGTTAAAACTGTTCTTATTGCATTCTACCCTTAGTTCTTCATTGAGTTCCGCCTGGACCCGTTCAACCCTTTACCTGAAGCCAAAATACTTTAAATGCTTTTGTTGATGGTAAAATTTCGTAATTGTGACAAAGAGGATTTTCAATAAGTAATAAGAATAAAAGAAAATGAGTTTGTTTATCATGTGAAAATTGTCCTTCTTTCACCATTATGTATAATGATAATTTGACAATTTTAAAGATTTCATGATACATAATTGTATCAACTATTTCTTTGAATTAGAACTGTCAAAACTTGGCAGAATTGTTAATTAGGAGCAATACCGTCTATTATTTATTTTTAGTGGTCTGCAATGTAACCAAACATTTGTGATTCATTTTTAATTGTTTACTACAGTTGTAGTCAATACTTTCTTTCCAAATTTGTTTATAAGTAATAGAGTTGCATAGGAATGAACAATGTGTATCTAAGAATGTTTATTACCCTGTCAAACCAAATGAGTCCATCCCCTCTATTTTGGCTCAATATTCACAATCTGGCTCATTCGTTTGACCTTTCACCATCGTCGGAGATTGGATGATTAAGGAATAAGGGGGAACAGAGTGTTGAAAATAAATGAGAAATTATTTCATAACATAGGTGATGCATGGAATTGGATTTAAGACTTGGATAGGTTGACAAGTGTTTTTGTGGGTGATTCAATTAGGCCAGGTTTAAGTCGACAACCGACAGCCCGCCAGCCGTCTCCGGGCTTCTCTATAGCTGATAGATGGTTACTGTTATAACCCAGTACCTCTTAACCCTTATAGTGCTGGAACCGGCTTCATGCTTAAGCAAACAGATCAGATCAATGCCAAGTAAATTGGCGGCTGGCCTGCGATCTAACCTGTTTGCTACTCTGACTATCTTTCCTCATCAAAATGAACAGATATTTAAGGTTTTGGAAAGCAGATGGCACAAAAATCCATTTTTTTTTTAGAAAATTACCCAGCATTCTAAGGGTAAGATACACATTTACAGGGTATCAGGCCACAAACAATGTATTGTACCAAACTTAAAGGGACTGCAAGAGACAAATAAGACCGTTTTAAAATTTCAATACATTACTTATGAGTGGTGAAATAGATATAACTTTTTATTCTTCCTTGGGGGCATGTAATACTTTTACTCATATTTGTTATTGACTCCGAGCTGTTTGATATTTTGAATGCAGACACAAAGGGTTATTAATTTATTATCAAACATTTGCTCTATATTTGTTATAAGACTTTTTTTGTGATGATAAAATATGAAGAATCAACATGTCATTGTTTAAGACAGCATTTGTAATTAATTTTGGAAAAGGAGAAAAAGCAAGTACAAGATTTGTTTTTTTTTAGAACACACACAATGAGGGTTCAATTAAATAAGAACATAGTAAGTATTTCACATTTTTAAAGGACTTCTGGTCTTGCACAGAAGCTGCAACAAGTTGTAAAATTACAAGCAAGTTGTCTTTTTGTCACTTTGATTTCAATAACACATTTTTTGTAAACTACACATGTATATTGGTGCCAAACATTAGGTCTTATGGTGATCATCTGTAGGATTGCTAATATCAGGGAGAAAACATTAACCGTTATATAATTTTCTAATAATAGATTTTTGTGTCAACTGCTTTCCAAAACCTTTAAAATCTACTTAATTTTGATGAGGAAAGATACCCAGAGTTGCAAACAGGTTAGATCCAGGCCAGCCGCCAATTTACTTGGCAGCTGGCCTGAATCTAACCTGTTTGCATAAGCATGAAGTCGGTTCCAGCACTACATGGGATAAGAAACCTGTGACTGCAAGAATTCCACCATACTGCAATAATAAGTGATGAAATATCTTTCCATCACTCTGTCCAATCCATTTCCAATGTCGCTTGTGGTCCCAACCACTCATCTATTATCCAAATCAAATTTTCTAATGCGAGACACCCTATTTCCTACGTTTTCCACGTGAGAGGACCCATATTCATGATAATGTAGGATATCTGATTGCTTTCCGAGCCCGGGCGTAAGATTGGAGTGACAGGCCAATGTCATGAGGTATCACTGTGAATGGAAATCGGGAGAGCTTTGGTGACGTCTTTGGTTGCTGTGTTGTTCATTTTCACTTGCTATTTCATCAATCAAGTATCAATAGTACATGTATGTAGGAAATCTCTGATTTTAACATCTTCTATAAATCACTTTCTCAAGGCTTGTATGTTTATTGCTGATGGCTTTTTGGGTTATTGTTTATAAATGAGACATTTTTTTCGGGTATGGCAAACACACATAACACATGACAATTTCAAGTGATTTAAATGAAGACAGAGGGGAAGAGCTTAAAGTCTTGCACTGAACCCTGGATTTATATGTCAATCTCATGTTAAGACTTTGTCGAAGGTTCAATGTGATGCTATAGTGAGTGCTTAATAAACAGAAAGCACTCATTATAGCATCACATTGAACCCTCAATGTGTGATGTTTTTGCCTCAAATAAATGTCTGAATTTGTTCTATAAGGTTACATAGGAAGTTGTTCATAACTGGAAAATGTTAAAAATAGCATTAAACCCCATTTATTAAAGGATACATCATAGGTCTACCAGGGACATCCACCTTCCTAAAGAAAAGTTTCCTTCCTGTACCTCAGTGCTATCAACATGTAAGAATTTGTAACTTCTCCAAATTTAAAGCAAGTCAAGAAGACCAAAAATAAATGCACGAAAAATAGAATATTTTGTATTTTGAGATTTTCAATATTGCATTGATGTCTTCAGTAAGGTACAATTTTTAGTTTTTAGACGTTTTTGGTTTGGTGTGATTTCCATGTTTCCCGGCGATATGATGTTTTGATGCTACACCTTCTGCATGGCTGAACAAGTCTCCGTTGTCTGTTTGGACAGATTTAACACTGACTTAATGGAACCTCTCACTCACGATCTGCATACATTCTGCATGTCTGTACCACTGCATGGTTATGGTAGGAGTCATCTCAGATTGACCCATTTCTTCGTGCATATTTGCTTCTGATACAATACTGTTCACTACACTGATGACTATTTACCATTTAGTACAGGATAATTAATGACTGAAACCTGTGACTGATTCATTTATAAACTCCTTGTTTAACATTTTATATAATTCATCACTTAAACTTGTATGCGATTTCAGATGTAATCTGCAGTTGTAGAAGCTAAAGAGAAAGAAGATATATGGGCCACGTCACGGGAAAAGGGGCACTCGGACATAGCAAACAGTGTAACCCCAGACCAGCCGCCACGTCAGTGACGTGGCGGCTGATCTGGGGTAACACTGTTTGCCATCTTAGAGGACATCAAGTTCTACCTTTAGATAAATACAAATGATAACTGTCGTGACTAGATGCTGGAATAATAGCGCTAAGAAAGAGCCGAGTCAGCGTTTTTTATTTATGTCCGAGTGCCCCTTTTCGCGTGACGCGGCCCATATCTCTTGTTGAATATATAGCCTGTAGAATCATATTAAAGATTTTTTTTTACAATGCATCTGTTGCCCAGATGTCAGACATTGCAACCCCTGCAAAAGATTCAAGCACTTATTCATGAACACAGAACTTTTTGATAAAATTCGAGAACAGGTTCATGGACATCAAGAACAGGTTCATGAATACATTCATGAACTTGTTCTTGATGTTCATGAACATGTTCTTTGAATTCATGAAGAAGTTAAGAATACCTTTTTGTTCAAGAACAGCCATTTAATGTTCATGAATGTTCATGAAGTTTATGAACAAGTTCATGAATGTTTCGCAGGGGCTCTATTAGGTGGATAAATTCTGGATGAGTAAATGAACACACTATATTTCTAAACATAAAATACCCTCAAAATTATTTTACCAGGCCCATTTTTCATTTTTTCAGCAGACAGCATCCTAGTCATTAAAGCAAATGATAAAGCATATCTGAGCAAAGTGGTTTGTTGATACTTTGAGTTTGATATATCTGACTAACTTTGTCTTCCATTAATAACTCAAATAGCTAGATGAATGCTTTAATCAGCAGACAGATAAAGGGAAGGCTTTATATGTGGCAAAGGTGGCGAAATCAATTGTTCATGTTGCCCAGCTTGTCCCAAAGCCTTTACAAACAAGAATATTTTTGTTAAAATCTATTATTTTACCATTATGCAGACAAGTGCAGAAAAAGAATTGGCATTTACTGACAAGTAAATCAAAATAAGAAATTTGCCACCCCTGTATGGTAAAGTGTCACGTTAAGGGTTATGGTTTCAGTATTTGCGAATCAGAAAGAATCCCCATGTAAATGCAATATTGCTGAAGGAGTCTTGATATGGAGGTAAAACGCGGATAAATAAATTGAATAAATCAATCACAGAGCATTGGGTAAATTACCTCTAATATATCAGATTCATTGAATTATGATGGGTTTACTTTTTGTGGCTCCCGCAGCGTAGGGATACAAGATGAATGGCCGTAGGACCTCTTATTGGGATTGCGATAATTTAAATCCCTCTTTGATCGTTTTATTTGTAAATATTGGTTTCTCTTTTCAAAACTGCATCTTGCTGTTCAGTTGTGAACTCAAACACCCTTTATACTGTGATTTGATTGAAGATTAGCCCAATTTTGACATCATTACTGTCTTGACCAATAAGTCGGAAAAAAACTCCGTCCACCAATCGGAGGCAACTTGACTATATGAAGATTTAATGCAAGAGGCAGCAAGACTAAAGTCAGTCTTTTTTTGACAGACTTATTGAAGTCTTGCACTGAATCCTCTTACATGAGCTATTTTTAAGCTATATCTACAATCATTTGTTTGTCAGAGGTTTCTGCACAATTTCATTGGTTAATTCATTATGAATATGACTGATCACTTGCTTTATGAGGAATATTGTAAATGGTTTTCATATATATAAAAAAAAAAGACCTATAACAGACAAATATAACAAAGTATTCAAACTTTAGAATAAACAAACTGTGTTGATCTATTTTCAGAAATCGACGGACGTTCTTGCGAAGATACCTGTGATCATGCTATCCATCTCATTCAAAGGGGTCAAGTTCATCGATGCCAAATCAAAGGTAGGTTTACACGACTATCTCACAAAATCAGAGGTAAATTTATGTCATTTCCAGTCATGATGTTTGGAAAGTCAACAATCGAACTGATTGGTCAACTGATTTGTTGTACATACTGACTTAACTATCTCGATTATTAAAGACTTAGTTTTATCTTAAAAAACAAGGTACTGCTTATGACTACTTGTTATAATGCTTAACTCATCATAATCAATTACTACATCATTAAGTGAATTATTATTAGGAGATAGAAACAAAATAAGCCAGTATAGCAAAATCAGAACTACTCATATATGTTATTTAAAACCATACTTAGAAAGTTGAAGGTGTTTGTTTACAGAAGAGAAGATTTTAAAGCCAAAATACATGTAAAATGTTGTTAAAACAATACAGTTTTTGTATTGTTGTTTGTTCTGATTTGTTCTGTTCCGATATACAATTAAAAGTACCTTTTGAAATCGTAATTAAGTCAGGAAGTGTCAATTTATCGTAGTATGTACAGTTTATATGCTGTAGATTTCAAAAGTGATGTCACGCTTTTGGATTGAAATACATGTTAATTATCTGTATACACACTTTAAAGAATTAAAATCTAATTTTGCTTCAATTGACTATTGGTGTGCATCATATAACAGTACAGCTGTTGTGTATGGTGAAAGAAATTAATTTTTAACATTCAAATTTCCTCAAATCTGTAAAGAAGCTCCTTTAACATATTGACCTTGTATTACTCAATTTCATCTTGTCCTCTATTTACATCTTTTAACAGATAAAGTAAATTTCATTTACAGAGAGTGATCTGTGACCACGATATTGGCAATATTTTCTGCGCCTGCCAAGACACGGAAAATCTCAACTTTTTTGCATACATTACTCGGGACATAGAGACTGGGAAACATTACTGTCATGTGTTCAGTGTGAAAAGCTCGGTAAGTTTATTTCTCTCGTTTTTCATCAGCACCCCATTAGACTCAATGTCGAAGGTTCAGTGCAAGACTATAGTAAGTGCTTCACAAACATGAAGCACTTACTGTGGTCAAGCATTGAACCCTCAATGTAGCATGTTCTATTGAACTTGTCATATAACATACAAATTTTGATATACATAAACTATAAAACAATCAACAAATTCTTATTTTCCAAGTATTGCATATATGTCTTTTAAGATTTGACTTGCAGAGATGCTTAAGAATTTCAATCATTGCCTTTGTTTATTACAACTTGTTTTCAAGTTGTCTTCAGTAAATAATGGAATTCTATTATCAACAAAGAAAAAAGATATTTTAATGATAATGCATTTCAAAACAAAATGTGTTCCATGTAACATTTGGTAAAAATAAGCTTGATTGAAAGCCTAAGATTACAGCTGATTCCCCCTGCTTTAGATTCAAGAACTTAATCATGAACTTCATGAATGTTTGTTAATGTTGAATGACTGTTCATGAATACAGAACTTTTTCTTGAAATTCAACAACAGGTTCATTAACAATAAGTACAGGTTCATGAATACATTCACAAACCTGTTGTTCTGTTCATGAACATGTTCTTGAAATTCACAAGCAAGTTAAGAACAGTCTTGTGTTCATGAATTTACATATAAGATTCTTGAATACTCATGAATAAGTTCTTGAATTTTTAACATGGGTTGATCAGTTATTTCCCTTGTATCACAAATTAAAAAGATGTAAAATTATAATGAAAAAGAATCCCACAATTCCTCCTATTTCCTGCTGAAGGCACTTCCCCATTGGAGATCAATTATTTTCTAATTTTACCCATTAATGTTATCTCGATGATTTTGGTGAGATTTGATCTGGGTGGAGAGAGGCTTTCCATAAAACCGTTGTTGAGAGGTGTGAAAGATGAATCAAGAAGATATGTGCACATCATGTGAAAAAGAGGTTTGGCTATCAGCTTGAAATAGTTGGTGTATGCATTGGGAAATTGGCAATATTAAGTTGAGCTAATAGCTTTTCTGGTTTAATGCCACATGGGTTTTTATTTTTATTATCATGCATGATAAATATTAAGGAAAGGCTAATGGATATATCATTTAACATATGGATCTGTCTTCCTAAACTATTATTTAATGTTTGAAACATTTTGCTACTTATATGCTAGTGGTCCAAATAGATGGCACCGACAACCAAGAGAAAACATTTTGAAATTCTAAGCAATTACTCCTTTTGTTACAATGGGTTTCTTATGTCCTGTAGGTTTAGATATTATGGGTCTTCCAATGGAGGACTTAAGTTGGGCAATGGTTTGATTGCTCTTCAAAACAGATCATAGTAAGCTACATCTACAAGAGAGAGAACTCATTTCCTTTGGGTTAATATCTTTTAACCCATAAAATACAAATTTATGCAAAAAAGCATGAATACAATAATGGAAAAGGCTTTCTGATCTGCATTGACAATATTTAAAAAAAAATGTTTCAAATGTGTATCAATTTTCCTGTGAAGCGTCCAACCAACTGGGAAGGGACAAGCACACTTGACAAAACCAAATTTTAGGGGGCCTACATTTTTACCCCTGGGCCAGAACTGCTTATCTTGATGGCAAAATACAAAATGCTATAATTTGTCAGTGATTAACATAAATTTTGGGGTAATATTATCATGAGGGGGAGATTTAAGGATCTAAACAGCTTGTCAGCCTCGGGGCCAAATGCTCTTTGCTGTTCAGGTTTTTACCTTTTTACTCAGCACAGTATAACGTGAAATTGTTGAGCATTGTCTTTTTAATTTAAGAAATAAAGGCCTTTTTCGGAGCTTAAGAAAGGACGGGAGACTTCATGAATTCCTAAAGTATCACTTGAAATTCTTTGCAAACAAATATATATTTGATAAATCATTGTATAACACTTTTTGTCAAATATAAAACTATATGAAGATAGTCCTGCATGTGCTTTTTATCAGTCAATGAATAGACCTTTGGAAAGTGTTCCATGAATGTTCATAAAAGAATTCAGTATTAATACATGTAAATGAATAAACAAATCATTGTGACTAATGCATGATTTGCTCTTTGCTCTACATCTATGACAATGTATTCAGTTTTTATCGAGTACAAAGTGATATTTTGCAATGTAATTAAGAAAATATGGTTAGCTGTAGAAATCAAATGTAATGGAGTAAATTTTTTCTTTTGCCTAAACAGTTTCTAGGACTGCCTGCCTTTTAGGTATTGAAAATGAAATATTGATGGAATAATTTGTAATTCATTTTACTGGGACTTACAGGTAGAAATCCTTAATAAAAAGTTTGATGACAGCTTTTGGAAGATAAATTTCAAAGAAATTTCTCTGTTTTTAAGCAGAAACCTTTATTGGAAAAAGAGCAAATACTCAAATGGTCCATTTTTCCTAATTGAGTAATTTTCTTTTTCCCATTTAAACTTAATAAGCTTTCTGGAGGGGACCAAAGACGCAAATTAAATTTAGATAAACATGACATTGTTTATTAGGTCTTTGAGTGGACATAGATTTAGATTTTAGGTTTGTTTGGGTTGGTCCGATCAGGACTAAGATGGCAGTCACAACTATCGTTGGAAATAGAAGAAACTGGTTTTCTCACAATACTTTGAAGAAATGACAAGAGCCATGTACTACAGACCTTAAGTTTAAACTTATTTATTCTACATTGATTAAGACAGGAGCTTGAAGCTTAATGAAATCACTCTTTATGATTGCTTCCTGCTTACTACAACAGTACTCGTGCCAATATTAGGGCTTGTCCCGGCAATTGTCACCTTGATTAACCCATTACCAAACAAAAACAACAAACCACTTTGTTGCAGACAACTCTGGAAAACATTGTGGGAAAAGGAGAAATTGCTCGTAACAAGCAAGTTCTTCATATCCCACAAGGTTTCTACCCTATCAGAAGATTATTTTCCAATTTCATCACTTTTTGAAATGTCGTCTGCAAACTCTTTCAATTTGAGACAGTCGAAAAGTTGGTGTCTGGTAAAGGGTTAAGGGGATGGAACCCAGCACCCTCAGTACAAGAGGCGGACCATCTACCACTGCAACATTGTCACCCACAAACCTACAGACCCTTGAACGTGAAGGACTGTAAAATAAAGGGTTCAGTTTGATTATGTTGACAAGAGATATGATAACCAAATGTCCAGAATTGTCCGGACATGGTCTAGTTGACCTTTGGGGCTATCCTGGTCATCTCAACACATCTGGACATGGTGACATTACAAAATTACGAATATCTCTGATTAGTGTCCCTTGAAAACTCAAAAACAGCATTGACTAATTGTAAACTCAATCTCGTTAAGGCTATTGCCTTGTTTATTTGGAAGGGTGGAGAGGGGTCATACATGTAGCACATGCAATAGAAGATATGCGATATAACTACTTTGACCAAGGATGGTAATTGCTCTTAAAAAGCTATTTCCCCTTTAAACATGGCTTTAATGTAAAGTCCTGAATAAAAAGCAGAAAATATTTTATCCTGGAAAAACATAACATTCTTTCCTACAAATTGAAATAATTTTCACTTCTTATAATTTAAATTTCGGTCTTTCACCTTATGACAATAAGACTATAGTAAGTCCTGCACAAACAAGAATCATGTTGAGGATTCAATGCAAGACTATAATTGCATTGAAACCTCGATATTCTGTTGTTGCTCTATGTTTAATCTGTGTGTTGAGTTGCCCTGGTTATAAATGACAGCTCATATGATGGTACTGGTCCGTGAATGACCATATGTGAGGTCAGTGTTATGACCAGGGTGTAATCGTATTTACCTATCAGAATGACCATCACAGTGACCATCAGGCCGGGTATATACTATGTAAATATTGCTACAGGATATGCTGACAAGCCGAGATGACCTTAAGGGTATCCAAACCTTTACCCGCTGCACTCACAGCTTAACCATTAGAATGCTGGGTAATTTTCAAAACATAGTTTTTTGTGACGTTTTTGTGCTTTCCAAAACCTTAAATATCTGCTTCATTTTGATGTGGAAAGATACCCAGAGTCGCAAACAGGTAAGATCATGCATAAGCAAACAGGTTGGACCCAGGCCAGCCGCCAAATGAATTAGTGGCTGGCCTATAATCTAACCTGTTTGCTTCTCTGAGTTACTTTCTTCATCAAAATAAAACAAATATTTAATTAAGGATTTGGAAAGCAGACAATTCCTTTTCCATTTCTAGAGCATTACTCAGCATTCTTAGGGTGAAGCACTTCACCATATCAATGGCTCATTCCAAGACTATAGTAGGTGCTTCAAGAACGTGAAGCACCTACTATAGTCTTGCGCTGAACCTTCGATATATAGTCTTGCCTTGAACGCTTGAGTTGGTCATGAGGTAATGGTGATATGACGGAGAGAGATCTGTATCTACTGGAGGCTTGGTGATGAGTGGACAATGGTCATTCCGCCCTGACACGTGGCTGATTTCATCTCTTAACACATATCTTCCTATTATAGGTGACATTAAATAAACATCATACGAAAATAAGAAATATTTCATCGACCCTTTACTCAACATTCTTTATTAGATGCTCCATGAGATTTGGTACTGAAAAACGAAGGACATGCACCTATGTTTATTGTGATTATAAATATTTATAGAAAAAAAAGCAAATGACATGCACTCATGTTGATAGATATTTTAAGTACTGATTAAAAAATGAAGCACATGAAACTAATTGGTTTCTGCACTCAGATCTTTGCACTTTATCTTGACGATTCAAACCCTTTTTAAACAAAACAATGCCCATATGAAGTAGTCATTTCCAGAGTAAAACAATATATTCCATGTCTTAATTACTTTCAGCGTATATTTACCTTTTTTAATTTGGGCAATGAAAGCCTAACAAGAGCACTGTATGTAACAGATAATAAGGAAGATAATGCAGAATCTCTGTGGAAAAGATGTCCATTAATACCAACACTTCTTGGCCATATTTGTTTTACTTGGAAGACCGCAGTATGGAAGTGCACATATCACTGTATGCATCATGCATGTACATGTGGGTTTGTCATGATGGACCCACATGGGGCATTGATTGTTTCATTCATAGGATCTTCGCTATTGTGACCCTATACATTATGAATATGGCATTGTGAATATTCATTTGTTTTTTTATTAAAACAAGTTCATCCTTTTCTTCATAGATCAGGGTATATGCATTTTCAGCAGAGAATATAGAGAAAATGCATATGATTTTCCCTTTAAATTTGTGACCCTATACATAATGAATATGGAAATAGATATTAATTAAGTCTTTTTATTGAAATGAATGAATGTTTGCATTCACACACCATGGTATTAATGTGTTTTTAATAAAGAATATGAATTCTGCTATATATGATTTACAGACTACACATAACTGTATATCTACAAGAGAAATTCGGCAATAACTAAACAACTCAGTTGTTTTATGGATCGAAATCAATTCCTGATAAGTAAGTCTTTTCTTAAGGAGAGGGTAATTTCTTTTTTGTATGAGGTATAACAACATGTTAAGACTATTTAAGCAATATTACTGCTTTCCTGCTTCACCAGTTCTCAGAGATGGCTCTGAACTGCCTCTCAAAGTTCACTCCAATGAAACCAGTGATGCTGGTAATTATCAAACCTGGGACCCTTGTGTTACAAGTCCACAACCTTAACCACCGTGCCATGCAGGGTTGCAAAGCAAGTAAGTTGTTATTGTCCATGAAGGAAAATGAAATCAGGGACACCTGTAAACAGTAAAAACTGGCCTCAATTTTTATTTTGTTTTTTGTCAACTTGAAAGATTTTTTGTAATTTTTTGTCACAGCCCTATCATAAATCTTGTTTCTTCACATAGTACTTTTAATGTTGATGAATTTTTTCACATTCACAGCTGTCAGATTTATGTAGACAATGAGCAAGGAAAGTAGAAAGTGCTTGTATAATGGAGAAATTTCTAATCTTCCTGTAGTATGTCTTATAGTTATTTTGTTTTCAGTATCACTCTGATAGAACTTTATCTTTTTTGATGGTATTTTCCATAGTCTAGGGCCTTTTTTCTTGCCATTTAGCAAGTTATGTTGATTACCAGGGAAGCATTAAAATGTGAACTGTGTGTTGTTATTCAGCTAACACAATTTTATATCCTTTTTAACATCTAAGTTCTATGGATTTTCATGAGAGGCAGTCTCCCAACTGAATTACGGAATGCCAATGGTTCTACCCGTTTTGACAAGCAGTTGAGTATAAGATCTTTCTCCTTCATTAAGAATTCGGCATCGCAACATAGCTGAAATAATGTTGATGTGATGTAAAACCCATATAAATAAAGAGATAACATCTTTATTCATGTTTCTTTCTTGTGGTCTTTATAATCCCCAGTTGGAGGACATCACATCATGTAAAAAGGGTTAATTAATTAATATTTTCCCATCTTCCTTTGACCTGGTCTCACATCAGATAGGGGTCGTATGGGGTCAATTAGGTCTGACAGGGAAGAATACAGAGATTATCCAAATGAAGAAATATGACTTTCATGCCCGATTATCCTTGTTTCGAGACACGTTGGCCAAGCCACGAGCCGTCCATTCGCTTGTAAAATTAGTAAATTAAAACATGTCTGTCCTTTCTCTAGTAGTTTTTCAATTGTTCAGTACTTCCTGGTTTGTCCAAGATGTCTGGGAAATGTTGGAGATGAGAGCCAAATGACAGAATTCTAAAATCTCAAAGCAGAAAATAAAAAGAAATGATACAAAGATAAAGGAAATTTGGAAAATGGTCAGTTTTATTTAGCGTGATATTATAAGTTTTAATATATTTTGATATTTTTGTGGGCATTTCATGGCTAAGTGGTGAGAGTTTAGCCCTTTAAATCACTACTCCCCTCTGCGTGTGGGATCAAATCCCAGTGATGGCATTTGAATTTTCATGATAGGTAGTATCCCATTTGACATATGGAGTGCCAGTGACTTTAGCAGGCTTGACCAGCCCTTATGGTCAGCTGAGTATGGGATCTTTCTTCATCATTGCAACATACCGGAAAACAACTGACACAATATAAAACCCATATAAAATGAATGTAAGATAAACGAAAATTTCTGTCCATGCAACTACATGTATTGCCATGACAAGAATACGTGTAAGAGAGTGAATAAGATTGTACCAAAATGGTTTTTATGCTCTGTACCTCTGTACTAAAAAACCAAAAAAAAATGAATATACATGTTATTTAATTGAAAATTTCTGTCCATTTACCTATTTCCATGATGAGTGTGGATGTAAGAGAGTGAAGACAGTAAGCCTGTACCAAAATGTTTTTGCTCTGTAACTCTGTACCATATTCATGAGATTTGGGAGCATTGACGGTGTAACCGCGTACACACAGTACATGGTGACGGACTCAGGACATATCCCATGATTCATTCTGACAGACCACACCTCCGGACATAACTTTAGTTCACAGTCTGACATGGTTGTCTGTAATTTACTACAGCAATACAAACATAAAGAATAAAACCGGGGCTTTTCTGTGAGCAGCTAAAAACTCTATAAGAGTTATAGTTGTTTTCTTTAGGTTTCTCTTTTTTGATACTCTTTTCCTTCATACAGGATTTCATTACCAGTCCAATGTCCTTCTTGAAAGAAATGGCTGATGATAACTTTTTTCGTATGTCAATAGATGATTTATTTTAAGTATGTTGTATTGTCGTTAGGGGGCTTTTATTTACAATAAAAGATAGTGTGTTGTATAAGTATGGGTTTTTTATAATATCTTTTTCTGTAGATATTTTTTTCTTTCTTTTATTTTATACAGATGTGTCAAAAGTGCATATTTATGAAATAAAGAATTCTTTTTTCCTTTTCTGAGTGTTTTTTTGAAATTCATTAACAAAATAAGAACAGTTTTGTGTTTATCAATGGCCATTAATGTTTGTGACTTCTGTCCTTCATTAAGATAGCATCAGCCTTGATAATAAGTATCGTTTCAGGCAACGCTAAAGACTGGTTGCTTAAAACAATGTTAACTGTTTTATAAAGTAGACAACAGAAAACAGGTCCCAAAGGGAAATCTACACATGACATTTTTTTTTTATTTTTTTCATGTTTATTTCTAAAGTAAGAACCTTCCATTTTCAAGTCTGACAAGTAATCTTCAGGTGATTAGAGAGTTAAGAACGATAATTAGACATGCGAGTCTGACACTCTCGAGTGCAAAATGCATGCGAGTTGACAGCTCTGACTCTAGTGTAATGTCTGCATCAGGTATTTTACACCACTTAGAAACCGTTTTATTCAGAAATATCCCCGTTAAAAGGCTTCTGTCGCAAACAACAAATTTTCAACTGTCCCAAATTGAAAGCGTTTGCAGACAACATTTCAAAGTGTAATGAAATTGGAATATTATCTTCTGATAGGGCAGAAAACATTGTGGGAAAAGGAGAAATTGCTCATTATGAGCAATTTCTCCTTTTCCCACAATGTGCTCTAAAGGCGTCTGCAACAAAGTGATCAAATGTCGTTATTGTCTGGGAAAGTGTTAAAAGGCTTCTGTCGCATTACCGTCCCATCATGTAATTGACATATCAGCAAGAACGAGGGACCCTCTATAATCATAGTCAAGAAAATGTCGAGCATCTTTGTAAAAAACCCAACCTCCGCCCAATTATTCCTTCAAATTATATCTTTTGAGCGAGCGTTTTCACTGTTATTATGGGAATGATGGTTGAACCTGGGTGACTACACAGCCAAATTATGCCTTTCTCCTATAAAACTGTTTGAACTTCACTATTCAACTTGTTATGGCCGTCACAAGACTTTTGCTCTTGTAACAGGTTCATATTTAGTTGTTTTGAGTTATGAAACTATCCTTGTGAAAGATTCAAGCACTAATTCATGAACTTTCCTGAACACAGAACTTTTTCATATATGTAAAACACTGGTTCATTGACATCAAGTTAAGGTTCATGAATATATCATGAACCTGTTCATGATGTTCATGAATTTCTAGAAATCTATGAACAAAGTAAGAACAGCTTTGTGTTCATGAATGGCCATTAATGTTTAAGAATGTGTATTAATAAGTTTTTGAATCTGTCATAGGGGTCAACTTATTTGTTTTGTTGTATTGCTAGATTACTAATTTACCAAAGTTCATGTTGTGAATTATACCAAATTCTTGGTAGATAGGCTCTAGAGTTAAAATAGTACCGACATTAGTTTTGTTTGTGATCTTTGAACTATAGAAATCAATGGTACAAAAGTAGAAAGTGCTCATTATTGCAGAAATTTTAGTGCTTTTTCTGCAGCAAAATTTATACTATATTATTAAATACAGACAAACTTGTTACAAAAAGTTTATATATTGCACAAAATTATTAGCTTGAATTAGTTCCTACATGCATTTAACTTACCATGTTTTGGATATATTTGTTAATTGTCTTCATGGATGGTCATCAGAATGAAGAAGCTTGGATAATTGAACTAACTACCCTTATATAACTGGTGTGCTGTTTTCCTTTTATATCTAGCCAGATTAATGAAACACTTTCTTTTACATTTTCACATTTTTATATCTCTTCAGCTGTTCGTAGAATTTGAAAACATTGTGACAAAGACAGAATCTACTCACACACAATTATTTACTATCTACATCTGACTCAAATGTATATCAATCTGTTTATTAACTCATAGATATTATTTGTTATTTGATGGTTCTTTTTCATGATCATCAGGGTCCTGCTTGGCCCAGTGGTTAAGTCGGCAGACCTAGAACTCGAGAGCCTGGGTTCAAGCCCCACTAACACCTGTGGTTTTGTGGGAGTGACCTTTGGCAAGTCATTTCAGAGCCCTAGCCTTGTATTTGACGACCAAGGAAACATAATTGTTTGACAAGGAAACATAAAATAACTGTTGATACAGTGTTAAACACCAAACAAAAAAAAATGCATCTGACTCAAACTTAAATCAATTTGATAAGTAATCTATGGATACTGTTTGTTATTTGTATTTTGATGGCTCTTTTTCAAGGTCATCCACCAAAAATTACTCTGAACGTAGAAAGGGTTGAAAGAAGATAATGACTGACTATGTTTAAGTTGTACTAATTGACATTAAAATTAAGGAGCGCGTCTGTAACGCTACCTTGTCATCGGTCCAGGGTGTTATTTTACATCCAACCTCTTTTTAACGTTCCTGGTAGCGTTTGGGATCATTAAAACCACTGCCGAGAAGGAATGAAACTGGATTATGGGATATTTGAATTTCGACCAATCAGAGGGGAGATTGACAGATGCTGCACTGTGACTGGTTTTCAGATTGCTTAATTCAGCAGCAAATTCAGTGTAATCAGATGATTGCGTATTTCTGCTTGTTAGCGTAAAGACGTCTGGTACATGAATGGTTCAATGCAAGGCTATTGTAAGTCCTTCACAAATGTGAAGGACTTACGATAGTCTTGTATTGAAGCCTTGACATGCAGGCAGGGTAGAAAGGATATCATCATTAAGTATCGAAGAGAGATGATTAAATTGTTGTTGTTGTTGTTGACAATGTATCTTTCACCCTCTACATCACATTTCCTTCCTTCTGCAGCATAGATATTAAGAAACCTCCATGGCAAAAGGAAAAACTCTCCAGGAACAGGATTTCCTTTTTACAACGTTTCCTGCTCAATGACTGAAATAATTTGTTCATGAATTTTGGCATTAACTTGCCATTAATACATTCATGAACATGTTCTTGGTTTTCATGAACATGCTCTTGAAATTCATGAACATGTTCAAGAATTAATTCTTGTATATGAACTGCCATTTTTCGTTCATGTCTGTTTAAGAAATTAATGAACAGAGTTCCTTAATTCTTTGCAGTGGTAGCCTTCGAAATTCTTCATTTCAAAAGACGGTTACCAATACCATTGGTATGGGGTAATTGGTTGAGATATGGGTAAAAGAACTACACCATGTAATATGGAGTAATAAGGACTAATGAAGGGCAGTTGATTTGTTTTCATCCTTAATTTGTTACACTTGAGGTACTTTGATTACTACCCTACTTTGGCGAAATTTCTAGGTGAAACTTACCATGCAGAAGTAAGACGTTCATGGCGGCCAATCATTTATGACTAGCATTGGTTTGATGTGAGGTTTTACAAGCCTTTAGATTTGGGATTAGATGGGGGTACGGGTGTGATGGGGTGGGGGTTTGGGGAACCTGGGAAATAAAGGACTGTTGGTGACAGCCAATTTAACCAATGTTTATTCAGAAGGCAATGGTTTTAAGTTAACATCTGAAGGAGTGATTGCTATAACCTTTTATTTGGATCTGGATCCCTAAATGGCATCATTGTTCCAATTGCATTTCAACAAGGTTAAGGCAAGCTTTTTTCTTATTTTTTCACTTTTTATAGACCTGAGTTATAAAAGACTTGCAAACATGTAGTTCTCCATTTGTCCCACCTCAGAATTAATAAGCCATGGGATTAGCCAAAGTGTTGTGGTTCTATATGGGAATTGACATCTTGACTGTGGATGACTTGAATTTATGATATTTGACTTAAAGCAGCCGGAAGACCCCTTTAGCTGCCACTTTTACATTAAATATCTTTTTTCTAGTGTGAGCAATTTTTAGAAGACGACTTTTAAAACAATTATTAAGAAATTAAGAAGGCAAATAACAATTTTGGATCTTGTATGATTGACTAGTAAGTGTTGAAATGATTGTAATAAAATAATTATTTGTAAATGATAAGTTCAAATTGAAATCATTGTAATAAAAGGAGAATTTGCTTATAAAAGGTAACTTGAAATCCTTAATGTAATGAAAAGAGAATTTGCGACCAATAAGTTGAAATAATTGTAATGAAAGAAGAATTGGTCTTGATGAGCTAACTTGAAATCATCGTAACAAAAGGTGAATTTGCTCATTATGAGCAAATTCACCTTTTGTTACAATGGTTTCAAGTCTATGTTGGCTGTGAAGGTGAGCATCAAAGTGGTCTTTATCCTTATAAGGGAAATGGTTAATGGGTTAACCTCAAACGTCAACTGCATGTTTACATGTCATGATTGCCCAGGTGTACTGTTACTGCGGGAAGCACAAATTGTAATTATGTTTGAATTTTCAAACTCCTTCCCAGCTTCATGTTGTGCCAGATGACGATACTGCAAATCTGTAACAGTCACATATTTTTTTTAGCTGGAGGGGTTTGGGGGCTTGAGGTTTTCTGTAGCCAGGGCAAATCTGTTAAAGGCAAACATTTTTGGGGGCTTCCATTACCCTGGTCCTTAATGGACAATTAAGTAAGGGGTCTTCCTCCATCGATGATGATTCTGTACATTGCAATTTTAACTTGAAAATTGTTGAAGTGATGTAATACACCAATGAAAACTAAAACAAATTCAACTTGTTGTGTGTCTGTTTTAAGATAATTTTCAAGCTTTATCTTACACAACTGCTTTAAGTTAAGATAATTTTCAAGCTTTATCTTACACAACGGCTTTAAGTTTTGACCATGAGAAAGTTGTGGTTTTGTTAAAGTAAATATTTTCATGTTTTATTTTATTGTCTGCTGTTGTTTAAAATTTGACCTACTTTTCTTAAATAATTCCTTTGTATATCAATTATTTTCTCATTTTTGCTTTAAATAACATTTCTTGTTACTTTTATATGTGTTTGATAGTTATCTGCAGTTGAAATGTATTGAACAATAAACAGATACTATTGTATACAAGCAATAAGAACATTGGTGTTTTTCTGACGATCCTTATGATTTATGACAATATGAATTAACCTATGATATAATGTTGAAAACATCTTGACAAAAGGAGAATAATGTTCATAATGGACAGTTTGATCCAGAGGTGATATTTTCTTGTGATGTGTCTCATTATAAAAACAACAGGGACCAGAAGTCAATTACAATAAAGATTTGCTGGAGGTGAAATTTACCTGGTTAACCATAAAATTGTGAAAGATACATATCAACAATACAAAAATGCACATACAGATTAGACCCATTAACCCTTTATAGAACGAACCTACTCCAGTGACAGATTCAAGAGCTTATTTCTGAACTTTGTGAATGTTAAATGGCCGTGTTCATGAACAAAAAACTTTTTTATAAGGTTCAATAACAGGTTCATGAATGAACCTGTATTTTATGTTTATGGACCTTTTCATGTGGCAAAGCTGTCTGAGGCCTAAACAAAAACAGTTGGTGGCAGTGGTGTTAGAAATGCCAGCAGCATCAAAAGGTCTGCTAGCCAATGTGCAATACTGTTGAAAATGGAAGCAAATTGCAAGCAAACTTTGTTTCGGACTCAACTTCAAACCCTTAAAGGTTCCGGCATATCGATAACTCAATTTGTGTGACCATTAAAAAAAAAAAAAGGAAAAATTCTTGACAAAAGGTTTGTCAGAATTTCTTTAAATGCATTGAATATCATGCAACGTTTTGCTTTTCATGAATTATGTTGGACTATGAATTGACCAATCAGTGGACTTTCAAGTCCCTTGAAAACCTGCCATGGTTAATTGAATCAAATTGACAGCTAACATTTCTGTTTACTGTGAAGATGTTTAAGCAGAAAATTGATTACACTCGAAATTATCTGTTAAATGCAGTGAAAGATATTCTTGTGCTACAAATATCACAACTCTTTCCTCATCACAAAACAAAAGTGAGTTGCTTGCCCAAGTGTGTTAAATGGAGTTTTATAAGACCACTGCAGAAATAATGTCTTAGAACTTTTCCTTGAAGTAAAATATAATTTTGAAAAAAGAGAAAATGTTTGTTACGAAATGTTTTCCATATACATTTGTAATATCAAAATGAAAGTCATAACTTTTCATGATGAATGATTTATGAGAGATGGGTTTGTTTGGGATAAAGGTTTCTCATATTTTGAGCGTGGTAAATTTAACAGATTAGAATGGTTAGTTTTCCAGCCCATTATCTACCTAACTACATGTCAACATCGTAGAAATTGTCCACATTGTTCCCTCATCCATACATGTGTTTACATAGTGCTGAGATGTGATTGGCCACTTTGATATGACAAGACCTTCTGTGATTGGTTGATTTGGCTTGAACTACAGAAATGAATTTTTGTGAATATTTACTTTAATACAGATTTACTTGTTATTAGTAAAGTTTAGGTTGTTATTAGTAAAGTTTAGGTTATTTCTGACAGAGGTCCCATAGGGGTCCTCTTTACCATTGCCATAACAACAATGGTATGTAATGGCTTCCCTGGATCCACCAGTACTAGGCCAGGGCTCTGAAGTGACTTTCCAAAGGCCGCTCCCATGAAACCAGAGGTATCAGTTGGGGTCGAACTTGGGACCCCCGAGTTGTGAGTCCACCACCTTAACCACTGAGCCACATATGACACTCATTGTTTCATGAACACATTAATGAACCTGTTTTTGTTGTTCCTGAACTTATTCTTGATATTCATGAACATGTTCTTGTAATTCATGAACAAGGTCAAGAACAGATTTGTGTTCATTAGGGACCATTTGTTCATGAAGTTCATAATTACAGTTTTTGCATTCTTTGCAGGGGAAGGCATAGCATAGATTTAGATTGACCTTCACTTTGTTTATTCATACCAAAGGCTCATATCTGATGGTACACAAATTTAAGCAATCTTCCGAGGTAATAAAGCATTGTTGACTCTACATAACAAACTCAAGGCTACATAGCTAATTGTATCCTGGCACACTTCATGGGTTCAGTGTAATACTATAGTAAGTGCTTCATGTTTATGAAGCACTTACTATAGTCTTGCATTGAACCCTCGACTTGTACAAGTCTCCTGTGGTATCTTATGTGGCTGTAAGTGTCCTTTTGGAGTATGTCAGTCTGACAGACGCCCCTGTCGCAATATTCCATCTGCTAGCATTGTCCGGCCTGTTTAGACAACAAATTTGGTCTCTTCCCAATGTTGACATAATCAACATGACCCTTAACCATGTCTCAACATGTTATATGAGGGATCAATGTTATACCATTGTAAGTGCTTCAAAAACGTGAAGCACTTACTATAGTATTGCACTGAACCATCATATTGTCATTCCTACTGCAGATTGAAGTTAAAAACATTGCAAAAAAAGAAAAGTTACTTATGAAAAAATGTAAAAGCATTTCTCTATTCTTTGAAAATTCGTTCAATCCTGCATGTGAAAATCTAATTACTTTGTCATATTTTATATGATTTTTGTATGCAATTTGCTTAAATAGAAAGAACCTATGTACCAAATCATTTACAAGAAGGGTGAGTTGTCATTGTAAAATGACCAGCACATTTCTGAAATGTTTCTGTTTGATTAGAACCACGTAATACATGACAATGGGTCCTAAGGATGTTACGGGAAAAGAAAACACAATTATAAATTTGGAAGCTGTCTGTCGTTCAATTGTGAAACTGTGATTGACCAATTTGGATTGCCTAACCATGTTCAATGAAGAGGTTCATATCTATATGATAAATACATATTTATGGATATAAGGAGATTTGCTCAAAGTTGTCAAAACGTAGAAACCCTCCATGCTTCTTGATTCTTTTGTGCTTTATTGTGTTTAAATCATATTGTTAACCCTTATAGTGCTGGAACCAATTTCATGCTTATGCAAAACAGGTGAAATCCAGGCCAGCTACCAAGTAAATTGGCGACTGGCCTGTGATCTAACCTGTTTGCTACTCTGAATATCTTTCCTCATCGAAATTAAGCAGATATATAAGGTTTTGGAAAGCAAACGACACACAAATTTATTTTTAGAAATTTACCCAGCATTCTAATGGTTAAGATATAAATGCTAAGAAAGATGATGAAAGTATCAAAAATTAAAAAAAAAAAGTATGATAAACTTCAATGACATTTTTTTTTACACAAAGCAATGAATGTTCTTCTTTTTGTGGAAGTTGTAGTAAGGATCATGATGGGAAAAATGTAGACACAGAAAAATGAAAGTTATTAAAATCCGTTTTTTAAGGGATTAATTAGAAAGGATATGTCAGTTGCTAATGACTCTCATTATTTTAAACACATCAGACATGTTAATGCTCCTCTTTGTGAAGTTGATGGGGAAAATGATTTAGAAAGATTTTGGTTACGGTCAGGACAGGTAACAATACAAAACAATTATTTTCTGTGCAAACAGTGCATTAATACACATTCATTTGCATATTACAAAATAACAAAATGGATTTCCAATAGTAATTATGCTATGATAGGATAAGATATTAGTGATGGGTAACATATTAGTGAAGTTATGATGTGCTGAAAAAGTTTTATCTGAAGTCTCAAAATATTGCTGTTATAATTTACAAATATATTTAGCGACATTTAAAATATCTCTTTTGTTTTTTGATGCCATAAGCATTTCGAACATTGAACATTTCAAAGGTCAAGGTCACCTGATCAGACCATGAGTTGTTAAGTAAGTTATAATACAAAACAGTTCATATGCTATATTTATGTAATTTTTCAAACTCAAGTTATGATACTTCAAACAGATACAGCGTTTTTTTCTGTGATTTCCAGGAATTTAAATGGCATTGAGAAGTTTGTTTTCCAAGAAATTTGGCAGTAAAAGAAAGCTCACAAGGTGGGACATGCGAATCACAGCCAAAGAACCTTATGTGCTGAAGTTTGCCCTCAGAATGCTGGGGAATTTTTTAAAAATAGATTTGTGTGTCGTCTGCTCTCCAACATCTTTCAAATCTGCTTAATTTTGATGAGGAAAGATCATCAGAGTAGCAAACAGATTAGATCACAGGCCAGCCGCCCATTTACTTGGCAGCTGGCCTGAATCTAACCTGTTTGCATAAGCATGAAGTTAGTTCCTGTGAGCACTATGAGGGTTGAAAATCCTTCACAGGACCACTGTCCTCCATTATATATAGATAGCAAATAGATGTTCAACAAGAGAAGTTCATCACGAAATTGCATCCTTGACCTCTACCTTTGATTTAACTTACCTGTCATAAGGTTTGTCAGAAAAGTTGATTGACACGATTTTTGTCATTAACATCAAACACACCTGTTGTCCAATTAAGAAAACAATTTGACAAATTCTAATTGTTAACCAGTAAACTTTCTGTTGCACATCAGCAATTCATAGAAATGACAGTAACCCATCACATGTCGAGGGTTCAATGCAAGACTATAGTAAGTCCTTTACAAACATGAAGCATGAAGCACTTATTATAATATCAATTGCATTGAACCTTAGATGTGATTTTTTGACCTTTCCATATTTAAGAAAATCGTTAGAAACAGAGAAAAGAGAATTTGCAGATCATATTAATAAATAACATTTTTTTTCAACTAAAGCATCTTCAGCTCATGGTTGACAAAGAATATAACAATAAATTCATCTTCGCATTGTAGGAATGGTAAACATACATACACACACATGTGTTTTTTCACAATGTTTTCTGAAGCCTTTAATGCTTTTAATATTATGTTTTTAAGAAAATTTCATGTAGTATCAGCAACCAATGAATTAACAGGAGATGAATATTCCTATAAATCTCTGTTTTACCTGGGAATAATTCATGTTGGGGAAATAAAGGTCATACTAATTACCTGTCAGTTTATAGCTTAAAGTACCAATTTCTGAGTGTTTATTTCTTGCTTTTCAATTGGGTTGGATTTTAACTTTTCATCCCATTTTACTCGGAAGCTTAACCTCTGATCCCTATTTATTTGAAATCGTTTTTTATTAACCCACCCCTGCTCGGACAGTGGCCCCTCTTACCCTTACCTTTCAGCAATAGGTTACTCCTCATAGCTTGAGGATTCAGTGCAAGACTATCGTAAATCCTTTACAGATTTAGAAGACTTAGGCCAGTCTTGTATTGAGGGGTCCTGCATGGCCAAGTGGTTTAGGGGTTGGACTTAGAACTCTTGGGTCCCAAGTTGGAGCCTGACCAACACCTCTGGTGTCATAGGAGTGTCCTTTGGCAACACAATTTAGAGCCCTAACTTAATACTGGTGGATCCAGGAAAGCCATTACGTAACTGAAAAATTGTGACTTTATGTTAAACACCTTACAAACAAAGCCTTGCATTGAACACTCCATGTGTTTTTTTGTGTCTTGTCCTTATCGAAAGCAAGAACAGGCTCTAATCATTAATTATGAAATGCAATCTTTTTTTGATACCATTTTTTGCCCCTTTTGAAATCTTTTACTATAGCTTTACATTGACTTCCCATTTGTTTTAAGTTCAATTGACTTTCATCTTTTGTCTCATTATGTCTTATCCAATTTGTCACTAGAGATCAACGCCTTAACCCTTTACCATACGCCAAATTTTTCGACTGTCCCAAATTGAAACAGTTTGCAGACTACATCTCAAAATGTGATGAAAATGAAAAATAATCTTCTGATAGGGCAGAAAACATTGTGGGAAAAGGAAGAATTGCTCGTTAAGAGCAATTTCTCCTTTTCCCACAATAATTTCTAGAGTCATTTGCAATAAACTGGTTAAATGGCGTCATTGTTTGGTAATGGGTTAAAAGTAAAGAATATTGTTCTGATTGCCAAATTTCTTTCTTTATCACAATACTTTCAAAATTTTGTGTATGGTAGCAGAGCCATCAATTGAAGGTCCCCCCAATCGAAGTACAGAGCAGAGAAAAAAAGCTAAGCCATCAATTGCTGTTGATCACAATGTATGAGACTGACAGATCCATTTCAGTCTTGACATTTGGTGTTAACCTCTCTCCTCACTCCATTGACCAGTCCAGCATGGGGAAACAACCCTTTTTCCTCTATCTCCCGTCAGCGGAGTAACAGTAATTAGAGCTCAATGGAAACTCTAAAACTAACCAATGGAATTAATTTAGGAATATATATTCTTTTTTACTTTTGGTGGAATGGCCCTTTCAGATGCAGTTGTCACCAAACTTGAATACAGCCCTTGCGAAAGATTCAAGAACTCATTCATGAATGTTCATGAATGTTAAATGGCCATTCATGAACACACAGCTGTTCTTGTCAATGAAATCAAGAAAACATTTTTGAATATCAAGTACAGGTTTCTGAATGTATTCATGATCCTGTAATTGATGTTCATGAACTTGTTCTTGAATTTTATAAAAAAAGAGTTCATTTACTGTTCATGAATAGTCATTAGTACGTTCTTCAACCTTTTGCAGTGGCATTCATGTTACCAATGATGGTCTGGTTTGATAAAGCTTGCTTTTAATTGTTTACTTCAATCTTTGACAAATAGAGAGTAATGATCTGTATGAAGGGAAAAGAGTTGACTCCTATAACAATTGTTCGATGCAAGACTATGGTAAGTGCTTCATGTTTATGAAGCACTTACCAAAGTCTTGCACTCAACTCTCGATTAATAAGTCCTACGGGGACTGTACTAAGGGTAGGTTTCTAGCACCCTCTATATAGAGACCAAACAATGTCAGGTTTGCTGCAGAGCGCCTACAAAATTCTTGCCTTAAATGCAGGAACAAATTTTTTTCTTTCTTCTCTTTTTTTGAAACAAAAATAGAAACTATTATTCAGATCTGAGTATTTTTTCTTAATGATTTCCTTCAAACTTTTATGAATTTAGACATAAATGATGAGGTGAGGTAAAAAGATAATTTCTATAAAGTCCTATGGGACATTACTAAGGGACAGTGTCCTCTATAGAGAGGGACCACTCATCAGGGAGGCGTGAACAGGAGTAAATGAGGCGTAAGCTATGAGCAGTCGGGGAGAGGGTCAGTGTTTTATTGACAAGCTATTGTGGCGGATAAGTGAATGGACTGACCATAGATTAACAGCTGCAGACACCGGACAGAGCTGTGGGAAGTCGCATATGGGAAAAACTATCTGCCATGCATTCGCCTGACCATTGCAAATGATGGCCGATTGTTCAGGAGGAAATTGAGACGTCTGATGCAAAATGGCCTAATCTATCATCGAGCCAAAGCGTTGTTGTCATAAATGAAAAAAAAAATTGCTTTCCTTCATATTTTGCCCAGTGTTCTGTTATGGATGCTCTTGCTTCTTCGTCTCTTGAAGACGACCATTCTGGTTTTAATGCAGATGATTTTTGTATATTAATATGACAATGAAGTGATTTCAGTTTCTTCTTTTAAAAGAGGAATGAATGAAAGAATGAAGGATGATTGAATGAGTGGTGTTTTATTAGGCAAATCTACATTCTCAAAGAGGAGCACAGTCTTTATAAGACAAGGCGTGTTAAACCTTGAAAAGTAATTTTACTAATACATCAATATCAGAAGGGATCTTAACATCTGTCTCTTTTATCATTTGACAACTTTTGTTTGTTCATTTGTTATTTTACATACATATGAACCTATTCGTTGATCCCATTATACACATACATCATCATCCAGGTGTTGATTCTTGGAAACAAAACTAAAATTTATGTACTTATATTATAGTCTTAGCAATTATATAAATGGTGTTAAAGTTTTGTCTTAGTCTTGTTACAATGCTGAATTTCTGTTGAATGATTATGTAAATAATCATGTATAATTTTATGGGGAAATTTTGTTTTTATCTCATTCAAATGTTAAGTAGTTGCCAAGACTACAATAATTATTAGTTACCAAGACTACAACCATTCTGTTCTGTATAATTTTAGAGTTTGGCGCACGACATTATACTCACGCTTGGCGAGTCGTTCGAAGTTGCCTACCAGATGGCGATGAAGGAGAAATCGATGAAGGAAGCAATGGAGCTCGATCGAAAGATGAGTCAAAGCGACCATGAAGATGTGTACAGTCAGTCGACAAAAGTATCCACCAATACATTGTAGGAGATATTCAAATGTTAAGAAGGTAGCACAATTTACTTACTGCAAGCTTTAAGTCACGGGTTTAATCTTTTAGTAAAACTAATATGACTTTAGATTTTGAATGAACTGCCTACTATAGAGGTTCAGAACTTGTGACACATGGGGCTACCGGGTTCAATCTCCACCACCAGCACTTGGATTTCATTTTGGAGTGTCCTTGGGCAAGTCATTATTATCACCTTAATATGTTCACTTGGTAATGTAAGTCCCAAATTTGAACAATCACAAAATGACCTTACGAGAATAATGTCTTATGACATACACAGGGATAACATTAATTGAAATATTGTACCTTCAAGTTCAAGGTCCCTCTATTTGAGGTCAAGGTCATATATACAAGTCAACAGGACACAAACGTGTTTCACGTAGCTTTTGGCATTGTTATAGATTTATAATTGTAAGATTTTCTAATGTTATAGTTATATCGAGCTATCAGGCAAGGGAGGTAATTCTGCAGACGTTGTTTGCAAATCTACATTGTTACTATCGCGTATTTAAAAAAAAACTTGATAAAGCATGCTTTAATGGATGTGCTTTAATATAAAGGCGCAATTATTTTTTAAAGATAACCATATAAATGACGCATAGAACAAGATGTTGAGCCAGATTGCTTCTGCTTTGCATAGTCATTGGTTGAGAGATTGTTTTTAAGTATACATGTATCTAGTAGACCAGTTTTCTTTCTATGCGTTTTTTGTCTGTTTGGGTTATTTTCCTTAATTTTTAGCAAACACCCTGGTAGGCATACACTCTTTGCGACATAGAATATGAGAAACCTATTTATAAAGGATAATTTTCCAAAAGAGTGTTACAGACTGTAATACTATATCCAATATAAGTTGAAAGCTATAGCAGACAAATATGCTCGAGTTGAAGGCATCATTTGAGCCAAATGGAGAAAGATCTTGTCATAAGCGATTATAATTGTGTTTTTGGAACCATTATGCTCAAAGTGCATTGAGCATTGGAGGAATGGGTGAACAGGCATTGCATGTGTTTTTATGAGAATGCAGGGCATTTAGTTTACAATTTATTGTATGTCTGGATAGGGCAATTAAAAAGTCTGAGGTTAGCTTTGTAAAAGACCATGTCTTTAGGTTTAAAGTCAAAATCATTTTGGAGGTTAACCGATGCAGTATTGAAAAATGTTTATATATCACGTTATAAATGGAATAAAAAGGTATGTTTGAGTGTATTTGATATATTGGATAAAATAGGAACTACTATGCAGTAATGGACTTAATACTTGCAATATCATAAAGTTCAGTATATTTTGTTGTGTTAAAGATCATTTTGATAGTATTTGAGCAAAGAGATATTTTTAGAGTGTGTACTTTTGATCGGCCATTTTGTATTGTTATAGAAGGTAAACTGTTCTGGTCTATTTTTAGAAAACACACGCCGCAGTGGTGTGATTCAAGGACAAGTTGATTTACCTGCGTCAGTAAAATATGCATTGAGAAATCATGAATAGTAATAAATAGAACATGTTTTTTTTGCCTTTGACAGCTTGTATAGTGCTTAATGCGCACATGGTAATTTGAGTCGAAAACGAACATTTATGGATTGCGAAAGTGAATTAGCGCTATAGTCAGATGCATTATTAAAATTTCATGGCGATCATGACAGATTGGCTTGTTGTATAATTATGATGTTTGTTCAGCACCATTCATGTAAAATAACAATTTTTTTTTTTCAAAATGCCATTTGCAATTTATGATGGTAAACAAAATGTTTAACTCTTAAAAAATGAAACACTTCCACCACTTTAAATCGGAGGAGTTTGAAGAAGCCAATTCAAACCGAAATAAGATTCGAAATAATTTATCTTGAAAATGCTGTTAATGTTTGAAATTAAAATACGCCTCAGAATATATTCATTCTCTAGATGGCTCGGAAAAGCAGAAGATAAATCGTTCCACTAGAACTTGCATATTTTCGCTTAATCGCAGTTTTATTATTTGATGAATTTTTTGATGGGCCAAATAAATACTCTGAAAGATTTATTTGTCATGTAAAATTTTGGAAACCACTATGAGAAAAGTGGAAATAAATTTAATTGTTTGTAACAATAGTGAAGATTATAATAACAAAGAAATTGTTAATTAACATACTTTGTTATTGTCTTTAACGGTTTTCGCTTTTAAATTTGTCACAATATTGAGTATGATGTGGGAATGGATTAAATTATCGTGACTAGCTTCATTAAGGTATTTTTTAATGATTGTTCAAACATTTTCAGCCTACTAATCTGTTTAATTTTTTAATGCTGTATAGTAAATGTTGCTCAGAGGTTGAGATATGACAGTGTATTACCATTTTTGAAAGCAATAATTGAATAGTTTTTCTGACGAAACACTTCTATTTTAAAAACTCAAGAGAAAATTCCAATGCTTTCTAGCAATATAGAATTAGAGTCTAATTGGTTTGCAAGGAAAATAGACTGCTTTAGTTGAGCTCTTTCTGTTGTTTTGTTGTAGAATACACCAATTTGCGTATTTTGGTTAGACTTCTGAGAAAGACTTATGCTATATACATATATTGATCATGTGGAAACAAAATCGGTAAGGGGGAAGCAAATAGAACAAAAAAACAAAAAAATTATGCGCGCACAATTCTTGGGCCTGCATTATCCGTGACAGCTGCCTGCCATGTTTAACGTAATTACTGGCATGTTGCCTGCGTTGGTCTAGAGACGTTAGCAATTCGACCTGTTTGTTTTTCAGAAAAATAAACGCATTGAACCTACGTCATTATACTCAAATCGATAAGCTTTTATATCCGATTGCTTTTCGTCGATCGAAAAGAGCTTTTCATGTCAGGATACAGCTTTAAAATTTAATATAAATTTTCCTTAGAAACATAAAACCAATGACAAAGTGGACTTTAATTGAATTTCTATGAAATGTTTATTAAAAGTTGCATTTTTGTTTTTTTCGTTGAATGCAACGGAATACAGTATCCTAGTAGGTCTACAATTAAATTGGAAAAAAAAACAAACAATCTGTTTGAGTCATATTCTAAGAAATACTCAAACATTTAAATATTCAAGACATCAGTCATGCTTATTATCTGACGGTATCAAAAACATCCCCAAACCATACAAAAATGCTGTCAATGACTGTCAAAATGCCATCAGCTAACCATTAAAACCCAACAACATTTTTGTAATATTGCTATAGAAATACTTGGTCATGATTTGAAAGATAAACCAAAAGGGGAAGATGTGAAAACATATACATTGTACATATATAATGTTATAATGTTATATTGAATTAGAAATTAAGACATTATGGAAACATGCAGTATGACAATGTTCGACTGAAAAAATAGAATTGCTTCACACCTACCAAATTATCATGAAGCATAAAATAAATGTTTTCACTAAGCAAAACAGTGTAGAATTTTACTGACCATCTTATTTGCATATTAAGTTCAATATGAAATTTCCTTTTATTGCAATATTGAGATGAACAATATTGCGAGGTAAAACACCATTGAAAGTGTTTCTGAGAAGCCTTCAGTGGCGTGTCACATAATAATATACAGTGAAGCCTCGTTTATCCGGACCCCGATTATCCGGATGCCTCGCAATCTTAACGAAATCGTAAGGGAACGGAATTAGTTGACCAGTTTTTTGCAGACGACATTTGAAAACATTGAGGGTAAATGAGAAATTACTTGTGACGAGCAATTTCTCCTTTTCCCGCAATATTTTCTGCCATATCAGAAGATTATTTTTGACTTTCATCACGTTTTGAAATGTCGTCTGCAAACTTTCAATTTGGGATGCTTGATAATTTGGCGTTTGCTAAAGGTATCTAAGTATACACGTGCATACTGACCGTTTATGTCTTAATGTGTATAAGAACATGCCCTGCTTCATTAGTCCGGATGATTCGATAATCCGGACATTTTGTTGGGAACGGACGTGTTCGGATTAACGAGACGTCACTGTAATTGTACTTTTTTGAAAATAATTCCACAAAGGACTTGCTGAATTGAATCCTAGATATTGTCTCTTGAAAATAAGATATTCCAAAATTGAATCATAAAAAAAAACTATGTATCATGGATAACTCTCTCTCTCTCCCTCTCTCTCTCTGATGATAAGTTTGGATCTGGTCCACAGGAAATTACGCACAATCGGGAGAATGGTTGAGATTGATTGAGTCTAAATACTGTACATTAGTTTGATTGAATTGACTACAGCACATTTAACATGTCTTTGATGAGAGGAAGAGCTTGCAATTAAACTCATGGCATCAAGAGACTACTGAAAAAGAAGTAGGGTTTTTTCATGGAGATTGGAAATTGCCGAGTGCTTCTTTTTGTGTTGTTTACTGGAAAAATCAAAGTTGATTATGCAAAAGGGTTAGTATTTCACAAGCAACTTTCCATTTCATCACAGTGTTTTCCTTGAATGTTTTCCTGCAGTCGCATGAATTGAGATGCCAGTATATCTGAAGGTTTAGGACTTTGACAGGTGCTTCAAAACTCTAAAGTGCGACTTGTTTAGATATGCACAGGACATCATTATGTTTCAAAACTACCTTGAAGCTAGTGTGACTAAATAAGGAATTAGTGCTCTGAACAATCTTATTGATGCAACCAAACAAAACGAAGAGTCTCGCATAAAAATTCTCTTCAACAGATGTTTATAATGAGTGTACACAAAAAAATATTTGTCTAACAGGTTTTAGAAAATTGCATGTAATAAACCCAAATACGTGTTCTGATATATGTGTTTCTGTAAAATGAAGATATCTAGAACCAAGCCAAAGCACAGCATTTGAGTGATAAGTGAAATAAGTAAATGAAAAGTACATTAACCCATTACCAAACAATAACGACATTTGACCGCAGTGTTGCAGACAACTCTGGAAAACATTGCGGGAAAAGGAGAAATTGCTCTTAACAAGCAATTTCTCCTTTTCCCTCAATGTTTTCTGCCCTATCAGAAAATTATTCTTCTATTTCATCTCATTTATAAGTGTCGTCTGCAAACTCATTCAATTCGGGATAGTCGAAAATTTGGTGTCTGGTAAAGGGTTAAGTCAAAGACTGTGAAGGACGGAACAGACGTCTGTGCACAATGTAAATACAAGGAAGGAAAGTGTCTATCATGTTACAGGTTCTCAAATTTGTGTGTCGCTGCATGAATTTTTATCCATAGCATAATTCTTCTGCAACAAAAATGAAACTCAGTATTATGACAGAGATATGTTAAACTTTGGATACTTCTGGCTATTTGATTTCAAAGACGAAGACTTGCTTTATTTGCTGTTTTTTTCATTAATTTTGAACTACCTCTCATCAGACAGTTGCTTTGCTATAATCTTGTTACAAACCCTTCAATTAAAGGTACTTAAAATCATGTTGAATGGTGTGTTATTAAAGATGGTATACTTTTTAGCTTTCCTGGAGGCAAAGTACTGACATATTAACTTTAGGCAGTCCTTTACATGTGATTAATTTTATAAATATCTTGTCTCTTCTCATCTGGGCTTTCATATAAAGTATATAGCCCATCAATTTGGGCTCTTCATTGTCCCAGCCTAAGGGTGAAGTCTAATATATATATTTGGGAAACCTACAGGAACCTTCTCCCCTGAAACTGCATTTTTGGGGCCTCCGTGGCCTAGTGGTTAGAGTACAGAACTTGAAATCACATGGCCCCTTTCCGCGTAGGTTCAAATCCTGAGAGAGATATGGATTTTCATGAGAGGCAGTCTCCCGACTGACTTACGGAATGCCGATGGTTCTACCCGCCTTGACCAGCCCTTATGGACAGTTGAGTATGGGGTCTTCCTCCATCATTAAGAGTCGGGCATCCCTACAAAACTGAAATAATGTTGATGTGATGTAAAACCCATATATAAAAAAAAAAAAGAATCTGCATTTCTTCTGGTTTTCATATTGGGTAGGGGTGGCAAAATCAATAGGTCGAAGGATAAGTTTTTCCTTTCCTGATTTTTTTTTTAGTTTTCGTAATATGAAATTAGATTCTAAATACAGGAAATATACAGATTAAACATGCATACATAAACATATAAACATAATAAACATAAAACATTGATTTTTTGACAAAAAAGCAAATGATCGTAATAGCATTTTTTTTATGTCATCAGACAAAAATGCATTTTAAGTCGTCTCTATATTTCAAGTTGTCTCTATTAGAAAAAGGAATAAGGGCTCGGAACTTTTCAATAAGTTGGCACATAACCTTGTTTGGCATGCTTCTATAGACAGAGTTTATGGCCTTTTATCTTCCAGGGTTCACAACACGGCAGATCCTATTGTGTTTGTCTTCTGTAATAACACATTATGGGTTATTTAACTCTTTGCTTAATAATAATAATTTTGAATTTTACCACAGCAGTGTCATATGGTTATTATACCTTGTCAAAAAGAAAATAAAGCTCATCATGGGTAAATTTTACTTTCATCACAATGATTTCAGTTGGATAGATTGATTTGACAGTCTTTAGTGTTATTTCTTAGCAATTCTTTTTAGAAATGATTTTGATTAATTTTATGCTGCACATATCATTTATCAGGAAAAATGTTAATCCTTTGCTCAATGTTTCCTCAATTTCTATATAATTTAATTTCCATGTAAGCCTGTTGAAACTGAAGTAAAATTTGCAAAAGTAACTTCCTCATTTGAAGCCCATTTAAAACTACATTGTGATAATAAGTCAATCATTAGCTGTAGAATAAAAAAAAAACAGATTTTTTTTTTTATTCCTTCGAGGAAGAACTACATGTAATGGGTTAGTCTTAACCCTGTCCAAAACAACAAATTTTTGACTGTCCTAAATTGAAAGAGTTTGCACACGGTATTTCAAAATTCGATTAAATTGGAAAATAATCCTCTGATAGGGCGGAAAACAATGTGGAAAAAGGAATAATTGCTCGTTATGAGCAATTACTCCTTTCCCCACAATGTTTTCTAAAGTCGTCTGCAACAAAGTGGTCAAATGTCGTTATTGTTTGGGAAAGGGTTAAAGTGATAAAGTGTCAAATGCACGGTGAAATAAGCATAGGTTAACTTCGGGTAATTAAGCGCAATGATTTTGCATATGTTGATCAGAAAATAGAATTATAGTCTATAGTTTGAAGTGCCATTCAGTTTGGAATGAATAACATATAACTTAATGGGGTTTGACAGCCAGCAACCTCTTGGAAGGAATTTTTTAACTTTACATAATTCAGGATTTATCTGTGCTCAAAGAGAGAACCAATGCTATTATTATGTAAGAATAAAAACGATTTGGGGAAATGCAGAAAATATTTGTGAGTCCTGCATGGCTCATTGGTTAAGCTGGCTGACTAAGAACTAGTGGGTCCCGAGTATGAGCCCCACTGACACCTGTGGTTTTGTGGGAGTGTCCACATTTGCTTTTGAGCCATAGCCTAATACTGGTTGATCCAGGAAAGCTGTAACATAACTAGAATTTTTTTTGACACTTATAAAACACCTCACAAGAGAGGAAATTGTTTTCGATAAGATATTTTACATTGGTCACAAAAAATTTCAATGTTGTCAACCTGAAAATATGAAACCTTATGCAGCACACATATTCATGAGTTGAAAGAAATTTCCTGGTGACACAATGATTTATATCTTATTTTCTTATGTCATATGTTACAGATATTTCAGTTTCCTAAACAATTCGGATTTTCTTTTCGCCTTGGTCCAATGAAATTAAATATTGAAGGAAAACATGGCAATGCTTGTTGCTAAAGCATTATCTCCTTTTTCTGACCAAAATTTTCATCTAGAAGGAAAAACTTATCTAGATTCAAATTCAATTGCTGTCTAGGAAATCTTTCATATTTACAAAATGTTATAGGTTAAAGGGTTGAAAGAATGTTCGTAAAGTAGGGGGCGTGGCTATGTGCACTGTTGCCGGGTGACGTGACCTCAACGTCATTTGGTTATTGACCCCAATATGATTAAGTGAGCTTCGCTATAATTCTGTATTCAAACAAGAACTATTATGATGAAAGCCCGGTGTCGGGTTACAATGTTACGACATGCTTTATAACATTGCTACGGCGCTGCACCTTGACGATCTGTCCACAGGTCATGTGATCACATTTATGCGGAATTTTTAGGAAAAAAGATAAATCCCATGGGTAACGTAAAGACTGCAGTTAAATGCAAGATGACAATGGCACAGAAATTAACTCATTTATCGAATGTTAATAATTAAAAAGATTAGGGATATATTGTAAGTGTTTCGCTTATTTTCGATATTTTCGATCGACTCTTTTAGCTGAATTTCTCGTATAATCTATTTCGAAAAATGGCCTGCATGTTGGATTCAAAAACGATAGACAGTGCACATAAGTTGATTTACAGTTAGTTTAGAAATTTTGTAAAACTTTTCAATCAATTTGGCAATTGTCTTCTTTGCCGTTTTTTCCCAAAAGCTGATCCAAAACCAGGCCATGATTACCGGTATGTTGAAGTTATATAGGTTGAACTATAGTTAATTTTTTCACCAAGTGCAGTTTTGATTTCACTGTAATCAATCCTAGATAATCTTATAAATTGTTGAATATGATGATTAATGAGGCTCAGTAAGAAAAATCTTATATGTCGTAAAAAAATGCTGCGAATTAAATCATTAACATGTATGAGATAACTTGCCTGCTGCAAAACAAAAAAAGAAGTGACTTCATTCTTTTCCTTTTCCTTTATCATCTTCTATAAGTACCACTACTATTCGTATGTCTTTTAGAAAGACTTTATTGATTTTTTCCTCCAAGATCAGTGCCTGAATGCATTAAACAACCTTTTGCCATGAACAGAAAAAAAATTTAGAATCATAAAAAGTGATTCGCTTCGCAATTTTCAATGGCTGCCATATCTCGTATTACATTTGAAACGAGCCCCCTGATTGGTCGAATTGGACAACAAGTTGGTATTAGTGCAGAATTACATAAAATTACTAACTATTAAAATTGTTCGATTTTGAGGCTATAATTAGTGCACGTATCCATGTCGGGACCTGTGCATAGGCCGTCAAATGATCACACAAGACGATGCAATTTATGCCCTAAGACAGATGCTGTTGCACTCGGCCTGTAATTCTTACCATTTTCCTCATTTTGACTTTATGGGATTTAACCCATTACAAAACACAATAAAGACGTTTTACTACTTTTTGCAGACGACTCTGGAAAACATTGTGGGAGAAGGAAGAAAATGCTCATAACGACCAATTTCTCCTTTTCCCACAATGTTTTTTACTCTATCAGAAGATTATTTTCCAATACCATCACTTTTTCAAATGTCGTCTGCAAACTCTTTCAATTTGAGACAGTCGAAATATGGCGTTTGGTAAAGTTTTAAAGGGAATAACAGATTGTAATAGAAAAGCATGAAAATGTATTCAGATGCTCTGTTGAAATAGGGGTAAAGCTATTCTGGCCATAGAAGAAATGGCTTTCCATGAGTACTGTCTCCATTTGTCTAGAATATTCTTGTATTTTCTATTTTGTTTCTGGTGCATTTACTGGGTAATATTGTTAAGGATTAGAAACCCATTGGATGCATTGTATCAAAAATATCTTGATGCATGCACATGCATTTTTAGACCTCTAAATGGATAATGATAGCCAATAACAATTATACAGTTGATATATAATTCTTTATGACACCAAAGTATTTGCCACTGAGCTTCCATAAGTTTTATTTTACTTTTAGTACATTAAATGGAGCCATTATGTGTGTGGGTTGAATTTCATAGTTTTTCTTTGAAACTAAAACAAATGTTAATGAATATTGTATCATTCAGCTAAGAAGATATTTTACTTCATGTATTTCAGGCAAGATGAGACAAGAACACACATGCACAGCTGATACGATGTTCGCCATAGTTCGTCAGACCATCAAATGTCACAGACTATCCAGCTTTGTACAGACTGTTGTTAACCCTTAAAGTGCTGGAACCAACTTCATGGTTATGCAAACAGCTTAGATCCGGGCCAGCCGCCTAGTGAATTGGCAGCTGGCCTGTGATCTAACCTGTTCGATACTCTCTCTGAGAGTCTTTCCTCAACAAAATTAAGTAGATATTTAAGGTTTTGGAAGCAGATGATACAAAAATCTATTTTTAGAAAATTAACAGCATTCTAAGGGTTAAGATCTATCTGAATGATCTCAGTTGGACCAACAGTATGGGATTTGGCTTAGAAATAAGGTAATAAGAGGACTGGTAATAGAATTTATCTAAGAAACTACAACATTTGTTTTCAGGATTTGTCCCCTTTAAAGAAACATGTGTTTCATTTAAACTTATCTATTTTACATCAATTGGGAATCATGTTATTTCAACGTGGGGTCGATATTATGGATTCTGAAAGCAATTGGCAATAATTATGAAATATGTGGGTAGAAGGATTGTGACAAGTAATTCTTTTGCCATAATTGTTCGAACTTCCTGACTGTCCTACGGGAAACTGATGGCTCTACCCAGCCTAACGAGCCCTATGGGCAGTTTAGTATGCAGTCTTCCTCCCTTATTAAGAGTCAGGTATCGCAACATAACTGTAATAATGTTGATGCGATGTAAAACCTCTTTTAAATATAACAATGATAAAATTGTTATGAAAGTCTCCTGCTGAAAGTGCAACAAAATGATATATAATGAAGAAAACAAAACTGGGGATGCTGTATGGCCAAGTTATTATGGTGGGGGCCCTGTAACTCATGGGTCCCAAGTTTCATTCAGCCATTACAAGGATAAAAGTTGGATTGTATTGGATTATGATTAGAAATAAGGAGTTATTTGTTCCTTGCAATTTTTTTCTTCTTTTATGCTTGAGTTATATGTTTGGGAAGGATATCTTTTGTTCAATAGGATCTCCTTCGTCTCAGATTGAGGGTTCAATGCAAGACTATAGTAAGTGCTTCATAAACATGAAGCACTTACTATAGTATTGCACTGAACCCTTGAGATGGGTTAGTCAGCTTACTTTCCGAATTCTGATCTCACATTTATTATACCTTCTCTTACTTTCCTGTTTGTTTTACACTACAATTTTCTGTTTTCTTTTACCAAATATGTCTTTACAAATTCATATATAAATTGGTACAATACAGAATGTTTGATATCATTGCACCAAATTTTGTTTTAAGACTTTGTAAATAAGTTATTTGATGCTGCAATATTGTTTCTGTCTTTTATTTTGTAGTACCTGTATATAGATATATTTGTTTTGTATGACTTTACAAAGATTTTGTGACACAAAAGAAAAGTTGTTAAGATTCCAATTTAGAAATGAAACATTAAGGTAGTTGTGTTTTTGAAACAATCCCAAAAAGAATTAAATTTTTGAAATATGATGCATGTCATTATCACTTAAATGAGTTTCTTTTTAGTTTAAAAAGAAAAATAAGTCTATCATTAGCCAATTTTCAATTCTCATTGTTTCAAATGGCAGTAAACCTTTGCAAATACAAATATGTCGATGAAATAAAGATCAACATCTAAAGCAAAATATCTTAAAAGCTAAATTATACTTAAATTGATTCAATAAAAGAATCAACATTGGTGATATTTACCTATTGGTATCAAGTTTCTTTTATTCTTTATTTAAAATTAAAAATTAAAGCTGTTTGTCTATGTTTCAAGGAATGAAAGAAATAAACAATGTGCTATTCTTCGTTAGTCTAATTTTCTTTATGTTTTGTTTTATTTGTTATCTATGTTGAAGGGTTCTCCATAAAAACTTGAAATATTTAACATTAGATAAACTGTAAAGATTTTCTTGTCAGCACCTTGTGAGTATTTCTGTGCAGGGATGTTATAGTAGAACATTGCTTCAGTTCATGACCATTGGTCCAATTTGATTGGCTAAACAAAAACTGTTCATATAGCTATTTTTTTTTTATTGGCTTAAAGTCTTTTGTCAACAGCTCTATGAAAAATAAAAATCACTTTTCAGAACTTCTTTTGCCTTTCTTGCACAATATCAAAGTGTAAAAAAGACATTGCAAATAAGAAAGTTGGACTATCATGATCTTCTGTCTAAAATCTCTTTTTATCAATTTTGTTGTAGCCTGATTTCCATTTGGTTCTATTTATAATTTATGTTAGAATAGTGTGTGGCATCTTTATAATGTGCTATAGTATTTGATACAATCAATCCTGTTTTTAGTGACCATAGTAAAAGGAGACAGTATCATGGTACATAAGGCGATCGATGGATTAATTTATATTGATGCAAGTCATTCATAAAATTCCAGTAGGAGCTATCCGAATGACTCACATTCTGTATCAAGATAGCCTCAACCTAAATAACCTTTGAAGCAATATTTAAAAATGGTCAATTAAAGTAAGATGGACTGTACTCTTCACAACATTTCTTTGTTTTTATAAATTATACACTCCTTAAACATTTCCATTTTGCTCTGCAATACTTTTTTAGCTTGAAAATCTAATACATTTGTAATGGCTTTAAGAATGAGCTGTACCATATATCAATTTATGATGGCCTAAATGACATATATAACTGTGTTAAGAAAAGCTTTGGTTGTCTCTGTTTCTATGTATATATCTTAAAGGTGCTTCTTCACAGATATGAAGTTATTTTGATGTTAAAGATTAATTTCCGTAAGATTGCATAACATCTGTACTGTTATATGATGCGGGCTGGAGATTAGTCATTGAAAGCAAAATTATATTGTTTATAATTCTTTAAAGTATGTATACAGTGAATTAACAAGTATTTTAATCAAAAAATGTTACAATGCTTTCGAGATCTACAGCATATAAACAGTACATACTTAAATAATTGATGGTAAGATTATGCCAAACTTCTCACAGTGATCTCCCTTTATGGGATTGGTCGATGCCACCTCAAATGTCAGAAAACCATCTGCTTAGAAACGAAAAATGGCATTTAAAGCGGCAGCAACATAAGAAAATATACATTTTTGCTTTATTTGTATATTTCAATATAACTGTTCAGAAATCATCAGAAGAAGACATTATTGCTGAATTAACAACTATATCCGGTAAAACTTGAAGAACAAAAAACCGTCTTTTAGATTCATGCAAATCTGGATGAAAATGTTGTGGTGGCAGTTATTGATGCTCTTAGCAAAGGGAGATAACTGTGAGGTGATTGAGAAGGTAGTAGTGTTACAAATGATAAGCCAGTTTCATGTTGAATATGGGTAGTGCTCATAGGTAGTGCTTGTTTGGGTATACAAATTATGGAATGTGAGCTTATAATTAATTGTGTAAACAAAAAGTTGAAACTTTCCCTCTGTGACAAACAGTGTTGTTTCACAAGAAAATGGTGGACTCAGAATCGCAGATATTTTTTATATTTGTTACTTGTAAACCTTACAACATAAGAATATAAGTGTGTGCTGTACACAAATTTGTGTTACATGATTAAATCTAGATGTAAATGCTTGTAAATTTTGTGCAATACATGTAAATATAATTGTAAATATATCTATATTGGCCCCTACAATTTAAGTATGCCTAAAAGGTTCTGAATACATGTAAATGCTTTACCCTAAGTCATTGCTAACAATGTGCAGTTTGTAACCACTTTATTTTAAAAGTATGAACATTTAACGTTTATGTTATGAACCATAAGGACAAGAAGTATTCAGTGTGATATTAAGAACATGTTAGTACAGAATGAAACTTTTCAATGATAGCAATATTTGTACATGTGTATGTATGGGGGGAATGTGTAGATTGAGGGTTCAGTCCAATACTATTGTAAGTGCTTCCCACTTGTAAAGGACTTACTAAAGTATTGCAATGATCAATTAAAATGCTTTCTGAACTCATTCCCTCAAATGAGATTTTTGGCTTGTCTGAAACAATTACAAAAAAAGGACATTAGCTTTTTATCATGAAAAGTAGCATTCATTCTGTAGTCAATGTTACAAACTGAAGCCTAGGTTGATTTAAGCAGTTGTTCATTAAAGCTGTAGGTGCAATATGATTTGTTTTGAAAGAATGCGCTGGAAAAATATGTATACTTTTATTGGTTTGGTTTACTAAGAATTGAAACGTTCATTTAGATCAAAGCATATTGGGTTCATTTTTATGTAGCCTGGGGTCATGGCCCATGTGTTAACCATTCACAAGACTAGTGCTGGGTATACCCAAGGGCCAGGACCCCAGGCTAGTTTTTAGGTTGAGCTAAAAAAGATTATTGTCTCACATCCCAATTGTTATTTGTTTTGTTTAATCCTACTTTGGAGAAAGCCTTCCAAGGTTGTATTTTGTAAAACTTTGAAGCTGAAAGCTTTCCGTTTTGGTGCAAAGCATCATCTAATGATTCTCTACACAGATTGATCAACTTATGCCCCTGGGGTCAAATTTTTCCCTGACCCAACAGTCACCATTTCTATGGTTCTGTGCAAGACTATAGTAAGTGCTTCATGTTTATGAAGCACTTACTAAAGCCTTGCATTGAACCGTCGGCTTTAAGTTTTTTTTTATATATAAACCCAGGTGAGCAATATAGGGCCATCACTGCCTTCTTGCTTTTCCAAAGTTTTACAGAAGATAAGCAAATTTCGTCTTGGTTACCAATGCAACAGGTAAATTTGATTGCACATGTGTACAAAGCCTAATTTGTGTTTTATTTAGCTTGAATAAACATTTTTCATTTTTCGGATTAAAGGATGATGAGGTCTAATTTGTTAAACAATAAGTTTTTTATTTACTTTTAAATCATGCTTTTATATTGATAAAAAATTGCTTTATAACAAGTTTTTTAAATTGTTTTTACTCTATTTGAAATTATGTTATCTTCAACTCCACCATAGCTTTATGTAGCACTGTATGCTGCCAAAGATATATGCCCCAATGTAAAAAGAAATCGATGTATTTTATAATGATTGCATTTCCTATTATGGAAATAAAATATTGTTAATCAAACCATTGCCTTAGTTGTTGTGTCACGTGGGATGTGTATAAGATGACCTTCTCGGGGACAAGCTGGGCAATACGACATTTAACTTTGTCATTCCACTGTAGTAAGTCCCATACATTGCCTGTATTATATTATTTTGCATGGATGGACAGAGAGTCCGTGGCCTAGTGGTTAAAGTACCAAACATGAAGGGGTCCTGCATGGCCACCTGTTTAAGGTGGTGGACTCGTTGGTTCTATGATCGAGCCCAACCGACACCTTTGGTTTTGTTGGAGCGTCCAATGGCAGGTCACCTCAGAGCCTTAGCCTAGTACTTATGGATCCAGGAAAGCTGTAATATAACTGAAAAATTGTTGACAATGCGTTAAGCACCATAAAAGCAAAACCTACCATGAACCTGAACTTGAAACCCATCGTAGCCTGAATTCAAATCACGGTAGCAGTAGTTTGGAATTGTCATGAAAGCTAGTCTCCCGGCTGTCTCGGAATCCCGATGGTTCTCGTTGCAAAATTGCTAAGAAAAATCCAATTGATACATGTAAAAGTCTTGTTGAATTAAGAAATGGTACATTCGTCAACCAAAGAGACATCTGTATGTTGACAATCAGTGACCGAATCTGAACTCATTGGATTTATCCATCGGATCACGGAAATAGCTGAGTAGTTACGATTGTCACTTAACAAAGTTCATGTGCGCATGTGCAAGTCTTAGTTTCAACGGAAGTCCGTTTATCGTCACAAAAATGATGACCGTTCGGTGTAATAACATAGTCTCTGGTTGCTTTTGTTTTTCCAGTGTTGTCTAGTAATTGCTCAGTTTTGTGTGAGTTACCTTTGGCAAGTCACTTCAGAGCCCTAGCTTAGTACCGGTTGCTTCAGGAAAGCAGTTACATAACTGAAAAATTGTTGACATGGCATTATACACCATATAAACGATAAATTGCTCAGAGAAATTACATATGCTCTTTTGGCGAAAGTAAATGCTATTCATCCGGATAGACACTTGTAAATTATTCTTACAAATTAATACTCAGATTAATCAAGATGTAAAGCAAAATATTTGAGAAAGAGACCGTCATCATTGAATGTTATGGTTTGTATTTTGTAGCCGATGATGGACATTCCAGACTAAAAGAAAATTACCAGTATTTTAAATAGCTTGGAAGCATGATTCGTATTAGCTTTGATTGTGTTTATTTTTGTTAAGGATAATGAAGATAGATAACGTTAATGATAAAATCGCGGGATTGGACTGATCAGCGATCATCGTCATCCAATGCCTTCTTCAAAAGTACTGCAAATTTTATTGCCTAGCCACGGTCTGCTTTTCTACACAATAACCAATGTTCAGGCGATTCCTTAGAAGACCGAACATGAAGTCTAGAAGTAATGACCTACTTGAATAAAACGAAGACTTCAGTGAACTGATGAAATATAAGGAACACTTAATCATTTCTAAGTTGTGAATGCTCAATGCTTTAAAACACGAATGGTATAAGAGTATTTAATGTTATTATGTTCCTTGTTTGGGTATCGAGGCGATTACTGGTAGCTTACAGGCAACACTAATGTATAATCATTCAGAGATCGTTGTCATAAATCGTCAGATTTTGAAGAGAAAACTCTTAAAGAAGTCCTAAATGACCGAGCCTTGTATACCATGGTACACATGCTCGTCCATTGAAGCCATTCTTGAGTTGTTTTGACCGAATTGTCAAATGATTGATAAAAAAAAGCATCAATGAATGGGGAAAGGGCAAAAAAGCCGGGAAAAATATACCAAAAGGCCGAACCCAACGAACCTGATGTACTGACGGGGAGTTAATGAATTTTCACTTTTCGGGGTCGACCCTAGCCTCCTTGGGGGCGCCATTAGACCGTGTACACATCTGTCTCATGCGGCGGGCTCGGCTCAGCTGGCCGATTGACTGTGCCGGGAGTGAAAGGCCGCTCTCTTGTACATTCGACCAAGCACGTGATTCAATTACGCCCCTCCCACCAGACCCACTAGCATTATTGGAAATGCTCTATGAGTAACCTCCCTTTGATGTTGTTCCGGTTCTTTTAAGCAGAGTATTTCGGGTACTCTTCGGGTTTTTTTAATTCGTTTGAGCGATTTTTCCACATGTAAGACCTCGTATTTTTTTATCACGCACCGATTGAACGTTTTAATATTTGGTACATGAAAACCATCAAAAGATGACATTTAAAATAGACGGGGATATTTTGTGAATCGCAAAACATGCTTTAGAAGAAATGTATCACCGTCATAACATTGAACTTGGTGCAAGCACTGTATTTAGTGCATGAACTCAAATATGTATGTTCATAGTACTACTGGAACCATTAGCGGGCTACATAACTTGAAATCACACGGTCCCTCTCGAAGTAGGTTCAAATCGCGGTTACGGCATTCGGATTTTCATGAGAGATACCTTTCATGTTAACTTACAAAACACCGATGGCTCTACCCGGCTTGACCAGCTCTTATGGACAGTTAAATTTGAGCGGCTTTATCAATTATGAAGAACAGGACATCGTAACCAAACTGAAATAATCATGACATGATGTAAAACCATTATAGATAAATAATTAGATAAATAAATAAATGAATAAATAAATGAATAAATAAATAAATGAATAAATAAATAAAGAGATAAATAAATGAATAAATAAATAAACAATCAAATAAATAAGTAGGAAGTTATTACAAATGTACTACCTTAATACAAAGGTACTGCCTTAATACAAGATTTATTTCGAATCGTTTGGGTAACAAGTTCTTGCATCTAAGATTAATCTCTCTCGATTGCTTTTGACTAAGATAATAATCTTAGTCAAAAGCAATCGAGAGAGATTAATCTCAGTTGTAAGAACTTGTTTCACAAACGATTTGAAATAAATAAGTTTAGATTTATGAATTATCATAGCACATGTGATGCGCTGACTCACGATGGCAAATCTTAACGCCGTGTTGGTTAACTCTCAGGAAGGGGAAGCTTTCATTGAGCTCGCTTCAGCTATACTGCGTATGATCTTTATATTTGCTGACATTTCTGAATAAAATATGTATAAACTAAACTAACTCTCATGGGAAATTTGATCCATGTTGCACAGATCGTGGTCCGTCTCGGATTGGACTCTTTGGTGGGTATAATCTGATCTGGGTCAATACCTTCCGGTTGAACAGGATAAATCTGCTAGTCTTTCTACCAACATTGCCACACCCTCCGGAGACAGTGCAAAAGGAACAGGTTAAAATGATAATGGTGGTAAAATTAATTTCTTTTTTAAGTGCTTGTAGTTCCCAAAACCCAAGGCAGCAACATTGGTAAAGAATGGATGCTTTGAGAAGAACCATTTTTGAAGAAGCATGTGAACTGAAACATATTTGATGTTTAACGATAAAAATGTGTTCTGTATGCTCTATTGCTTCATACATATTTGTTTTGTAACGTATTACTATATTGTCCTCTTACTCGCTGATAAACAAACTGTATAGGGCTTTTTTACGTTATATAATAGGGGCCTATTAAAGGCACCTTCCCAATCGGAAATTTCTTTAAAATAATGCAGTTTTCCCAAAAATTCCAAGTCATACCAGCTTTTTGGCTTCCCAATTCAGCAATTTCAGCGATAAAATTACCCAAATTCAACAGGCTTTGGCCTCTTCCCAATTCAAGGAAAAAAAGCCCTGCTACATTTTTGTATTTTTACCATACACACCACTATTTAATATGAAATACTTTCATAAACATATACAGTATATTAAATTTCTGATTTTGATTATATATCTGTCATTTAAGTATTGTTATTAATATGTTATTATTCATATCTTGCATTGTCATATCAATCGATTAACCATCGTTATTCTATGATTTTTGATACAACTGTTTTTATTACTGTATTTATATTGCTTTGTTTATCTCAATTGGTATGTAATATCAATTTTACAGCGAGTACTTTCAAAACCCATTTGATATTTAATAATTTCAACAATTATGATTTATAAAATAATATTTTAAGAAATATTCAAAATACACATATCTTTAATTTACTATTATTTTACAACTTTTGCCCCATATTTCAAGAGTTTATACATTATGCTGTATACATCGCGAGAATAAAGAAAATGTTCTGTTCTGTTCATATCTTTAACACTTATAGTGCTGGAACCGACTTCTTGCTTTTGCAAACAGGTTAGGTCCAGGCCAACCACCAAGTAAATTGGCGACTGGCTTGTGATCTAACCTGTTTGCTACTCTGATTATCATTCCTCAACAGAACAAAGCAGACTTTCAAGGTTTTGGAAAACAGATGACACAAACATCCATTTTTTTTAAAAAATACCCAGCATTCTTAGAGTTACAAACGGGCTTTCAACGCCGGCTTTTTTCGTGGAACCATTCAATTAAATTCCAAAAGGGGGAGATTAATGTTGCGCACGAGGACCAAAGGTTACAGACTGTTTTGACATTTATTTTTTTACAAGTCATTTATAATTTTTACAGGTCATTTATAATGGTTTGGTGGGGGTCCTAATGTCAGAAAACATTAGCGTAATACGGACGCAAGCTGTACTCCCAGACTGCATCACGACATGGAGTAGTTATACGTGACTTTTTAAAACATGTTTTACATTTTACATTAGTCATACTATTCTAGCTATGGCATTTTGCAAGAAATACGTTGACAATACATTACGAGGAAATGATTATTTTGAGTTTATCGAAACGGTACATGCATTCTCGCTTGCGTATTCACATGTTATTTATGTCTTCTGTAAAAAGCGAAGCAAACATGTGCTCTCTATCTGTGCATTAAGATGCTCATTTATATTGTTATTGTTTACATGTATGGATATAGCAAGCCTATATATAAGTTACATTTACAGTTCATGGCCTAAACAATTTCGTCCAATGGCAATGTTAAAGGAAAACAGGGAAAACCTTCCATTTCGATGGTCAATGATGATTCGTTTCGATTTATAATATGCTTTTATTGAATGTGTAAAAGAATCAGAACTTTTAATGACACGCATATTTTTTGTTTTCTATAGCTCTCCAGATAAATGAAATAAAATGTAAAATTTACTTTAAGGACGGTTCTAATCAGTAACTTGTGAAACAGAGTATTTAATTAAATGCTTAAGCTGTTTACAAGAACTCTGATTGCTTATGGAGATATGGTATCATGCATCAGTTTAAAGAGGGAAACATTAAAAAAAAAAAAAAAGGATTCGAAGTATTTGGAAACAAATTGACAACCATGTTGGATGTTCGGTTGGCTGCGCTTTGGCTTGCTTGTTTCGCGGCATTAGACCACTTTTTGCCTAATTTCCCGGGAGTTTTATGGCATCCCCAATTAATCTGCTGGAATATTAGTGAGCTATAAAAGTAATCTAGTTAGTATGGGAAGGAAATCCCAGCGATTTTATATTAATACATTCTTCACAATCGCCGCCTCTAATTTTTCAATCAAAACGCACGCTCTGCGCACGCGCCGCAAATTGTATCGTTCGGATGTCCTCCAATATTTACATTGGTTCGCGGAAAAACTCGTAGGAACACGTGTAAAAGATTAAGATTTGTTTGCGGAAATCTCCCTAATATTCCGAGGCGCTTCAATCTTATTTCGAGTAAATAGAGATGAACCGCGGCTTAATTCGGCGACTACAAAGGATGTCCGAATTACTGTTCAATTTAATTATCTTTGTAAATAACAGAAACATGGCGGCCATCCGGATTTTTGCATGAAGAAATTACTTGTAGTTCGCCAGAGAAAAGGATACTGGTACAATAATTGGAAGAATTGTTGTTGGTTATTTCTAAATGATCTACCTAAGGAGATAATAAAAACTTGGAAAAGAAGGCAATTTTTGCTAAAACATGTATAGAAATTATTGCCTCTTCCATTTTGGTGAGTGAATGTCGATGGAAGTAAACGTATAAGCAGACAGAGAAAATCGGGATGATTATGCCCACGTTTTCTTTAGAAAAAAGAAAGAATATATAGATATAGACCAACATACCTTACTTTTCCTAAGTCTTTTAGTTTTTCTTGTTCACTTGTTCATTGTTGAGAATATTATGGAAGATTGTCAGTTTAAATTGTCAAATAGGTTTCCTTGTTAAATAGAATAAAAAAATAAAGTCTTTATTATAGCAAGTTGTTGGACAAATATGGAATAAGACTGAATCTGTTAGTGGATGGCAATTCGGAGTAGCCAAATGACCGTTAACAAAGAAAGGGCGGCAAGCTTTTGAGCTTGTACATTCTGTCAAATCCATTACTCTTAAGTTTGGCGTTGTCTCAACCAGTTTTCTTTCTTGATAAAACAAATATTCACCCAATTCTAATATATAGTTGATTGAAAACATATAAAATCCTGATGACGAAACGAACATCTACTCATGATGTACACGATAGGAAGCTCAACCCATTACCAAACAATAACAACATTTAACCACTTTGTAGCAGACGACTCTGGAAATCATTGTGGGAAAAGGAGAAATTTCTCGTGACGAGCAACTTTTCCTTGCCCCACAATGTTTTCTGCCCTATCAGATGATTATTTTCTAATTTCGTCATGTTTTGAAATGTCGTCTGCAAACTCTTTCAATTTGGGACCTTCGAAAATTTGGCGTTTGGTAAAGGGTTAAACTGGACATGTTGTTTGTTTCCTAGTGTCCCACTACTGTAGCTTAAAAGACAAACGGTATGTGCAAAGTTTGTCTCATTAATCTCGTGTAAAACGGGAATCACGTGAGACGAGAGTTGGCGTTATTTCGATTAATCAGACGTTATTACGTTAACAACGTGTGTGTGGTATGACGACAATGACGTTTGTAGGCTTATTTACGACATATAACACCATCTGGCATATCCTATGCGAATTTTGAAATTTCTTTAGTCGAGTTAGACGTCATTTTCATTTTTTTTTTTTTTTTAAATTTCAATTCAAACTTTCTGATAAATCTACCAGTACAAGGTAGAGTATCAAAGAAGCCGCATACGAGTGGTTAAAAGAAAACCTAGTTTTGTAAAAACAAACACATCTTAGACGTGTGTACAAAATGAACTATTGACAAGAGTAAAATGCTAGTATCGCGACAATAAACTAGTTAAAACGTTTCGAGTTTGCATCGATTTGGAAACTTCTTAAAAGTTATCAAACATTTACAATAAGCCCTATCATGGGAAAAACGAGATTGAATGTTATCACTGGAATGTATGCCTTTTAGTAAAGCATTACTGCTCATATTTGATATCAGCATTCCAGAGGAATTGGCTTTGTATATGCAAGTTTCGGAAACACCATACTCAACAATACTTACTTTGACACACACTCTTCATAATAAATGAATGAAATAATTAACACAATGTAAATCCCATTGTTACAGAAGGATGTATTGCTCAATTTGTTTTTTTTTGGGGAAATGCACACATTTAAAAAAAAAGTATGGAATGTGCCTTTTGGTGGCCCCTGTTATATAACGAGAAAAAAGACCTGTTTTGCTCTAGTAGAATAAAACTCTGAGAAGAAATTACCTACTTATAGGGTTAAATGAAGTTAAAACGATTATGAGTTCAGTGCGATTATTTTATTCAATGATTACAAAGACCCGACTCCTCTAAGAACTTCAGTACTGCATCAATCTAAAACTACGACCATGTATCTTTTCCCAGTGTCTAAGCGTTCGTCTTAAGAATAAAGTCAATTCGATCACATTTGATAACCTTACTCTCACAATCGTGCATATCACAGACTGTTCTGAAAAAAAAAACGGTCGCAAAAACAAGAAATTATTCACCATAAACAACCTCCGCTTCATTCACATTTGTTCCACTGACTTTTAGCAAAATAGTAAAAAGTATGGGTTTTTTTTGTCCTCGACGAGCATCTTATATTGCTTTAACCATGGCCCAATAAAAATTATCCCACACAATTAAACGCGTTCACCTGGCCGTCTGACCCAGTGACCAAGGAGCGATCATGTCTGCAATTCAGTCTGGTTTTTTGGGCACACCTTGTTTCCAACTCGAAAATAGAAGTTCCTATCCATCCCTGGTAAAGTCGTGCCGAGCAACTACAGTCAGCCTTCGTATAGTTGTTTGTATGGAAACCCTATGTTTGTATGGGAGCTCTGTGGGTACTCATAGATATGATCTCGGCATGGCAAAGGCAGGTCATTTTTGTGATCATCTTGTATGGAAACAGCGCCCGATCTCAACGTAAACTCTGAATAACAGAAACAAAAGATTGCGTCGATTTGTAAACGTACATCATTAAACCGTTTGATGAAACCATAAACACAGCTATTCCAGAAAATCAATAAATAAAAAAGAGAATGTGAAATGAAATACCTAAGAAAGATATAAATTATGATCAAGTCGATACTCAATATTTTGTAAAAGATAAAAAAAATACGCAGGATGAACAAATTAGTCTTCTGTTAAAATACTTTCAAATGTGTGTTGCAATTGCGCATCACTTAAAACCACTGGAATGTCATGCTTCCTGCACAAACACACCTGTTAGACAACTAACATACTGCAGCCATCATAATAAAACGGCTTATTAATTCCAGACTCATTATAACTGATGGATAACCGTGAAAGGTTAGTCTAATTTCGCTATGGTCTACAGCAAGGTGATGTGATAAATGGATCGCGAAAAACCAATAAAAGTTTCTGAATCTCTACAAAGTATGTCATTGCGTTTGCATGTAATCTGTAGGACAAGTGCATTGTTTCCCTAAAATGACTTTAAGGTGTCCCTTTACCGACGAAAAAAAAATTAAATGCACGAGCAACAACTTATTTAAGATACCTCTATGACAAAAGACAAACAGTTTCAAACCACCATTTTTTTCTTTTGTCCAATGGTTTAATACAAATGTGGATTTTCTTTCTTTTCATTATTGAAAATCGCTGAAAACTTTCGGCTGATAATGCTTTCCCTTTAGACCAAATGCGAATTCCAGTTAATATAAGATGGAATCAGTTTTGAAAAATGCTTAAATTACGTTAGAGATACATGAAAACTACCGTATTTTATCATTTTCTTTCCTAACATGGCAAACGAAATATAAAAAGGTCATTACTAACACTTCGTATGCACAAGCATAATTACACAACGTTTAAATATATCTTTTTATTGTAGACATTGAATTAGGCTTCAAGATACAAAATATATTTGTAAATGAGCGATGCAGCCACCTATTCCGGCCTTGCATCCTAAAATACATGAGATTTATCAATACGATATTCGCATATGCATGCACACATACGGACACACAGATTGACACCTTGGAGACTAAGACTTCTGATAAATATTTCTCCTCATTATTTCTCCCCGATATACCTTTGATAAAGACGTTTCAAATCTTCAGAAAGCAGACCATATTAAGGGAATATTATATTTATTTTTCTTCTTCAGGGACCATGAGAAAGGTTTATGAGGAACCATAACTAAAAGAAAGGATACAGATCACAGACAGCGAACTTTAGTTTGTTACTCCTTTTGTGGTTTGATATTGTGACTTTTGAAGTTCCATTGCGATGTTCAGCTGAACACGGAAGGAGGACAACTCCCTTACTTCACTGCCCACAATGACAGGTCGAAACGGGAGGAACCAATAAGAGACATATGCTTACACTGTCTTTGAGATATATCATCCGTAAGACAATGAATAAGACTACAATTTACATTAGATAAAATCCCAAACCCAATTTCTCACAATGAAGTATCACACACGACATAGTATGTTGTATGGCTCTAGCAACTGCTACGTATAGGTGTATTTTAGTGTCGATTTTTTTCTCTTTAACTTCCAGAGACAACACAAGCGAAAAGGCACATTGGCGTTTTGGGTAATGCTACACCTTCATCACATATCAAACCATTCTGGTTTACTCATTTAGGTAGCACAATATTTTTTTGACGTATGCTCTCTGTTTCTCGTCATGTCAAAAACAATGGCAGTATTTTGCATCATAAGATATAAACGTGATGTAATTTGGCATAATTTCCCCAAAAGCAATTACGAAACGATCCGCCAATTGAAACAAGTACGACCACACTCGGTAGAGGTAATGCAAAACCAAGTATTTTCGTAGAAGCAAGTTCAATTCGATGCAGAGGCCAAATGTTCGAAAACTAGGCTTAAAAATATTTTGCGCGATAAATGAGATACGTGTAACTCAATGTATTCTTGTTTGCCAGCCACTGAATTACTTTTCTCAGTTGAGAAAGAAGTTTTGGTAAAGTTGTTTGCAGTCTTATTGCAGATATTTCAGGGATTGTGGTTACGTACATGGAAACCGACTGCTATGAAATACTGCTTTTTTTGAACGACTGAAAGCATTTACAGAAGACAAAACTGCGTAACTATGAACACATGTGAAGAAAACGATAGATGGATTATTTTTCAACAACGTCATTCTTTCTTTTCTTTTAAAAAACAACCTATCAGTAAAACCTTTTTTTCAAATGATCGTCTTGTTCTAGAAATAAACATGATACTTTGCGCATGTCCGTTATTGTACCCGAGCATTCTGGGTGGCTTCATCAAGAAGACAGGACAAACTCATTTGGCACGTCATACGAGTGAGGTTTACAAATTTCACAGTGTAACACCTTGGCTCGACCCCAATTAATTAAAGTCAGCCATAAACTCTCGACTACTGTACAGTTATGATGTAATAATTAATATACCTACACTTTTTAACAAGTGCATGAGTGTAAACATAAAAAACTCTGTGCGGTACTATGGAAACTAAGCTTTGCAAGTGACACTAAACTTGGTTTGTTTGCCTACTAATTTTGAAGTTCTTCGTTTCTTTTTTCGTTCTAGTTAGAGCGTCTTTAACATGGTTTACCTACCAGTCGAGTATCGGAAGATTACAATGAACGGAACAACAGATGAGCTCAAATTATTGTTGAAACACTTGACAAGGTGCTAAACACAATTATGTTCTTGTTTTTTTTTCTTATGTGTATTTCCAAACGGAAGGCTGTCAAAGAACCTATTCTTGACTTCCTTGCATATTTTTCTACAATTTTCTAGCCAACGGTGTCCCTCTTACACGAACGTTTATCGTTAGTTAACGATGATTTATTCATTATCGTCTCCTCGATTTATATGGGACACAAGAAAAAAAGATGTGAACACAAGAAGTTAAATTGGACCTAAAGTCTTTGTCAATGGGACTGTTATCTATGCAATAAAACTATTCATGTTGTCATCTAAATGAAAGCAACTTACAAGAGTTTATCAAATTATGTTGCGATTTCGTAATTTATCGCAATACACAACGATCAATAATTATACAATGGTATGCTTCTCTTTTAGTCTTTTATACATTTTAATATGTGTAATATTTTTCCAAACGACGAAATGCACTTTGTGGTCGAACCTGTATCTTACATAAGCTATTATAAGTCCGGGACATGCTATGGCACATCCAACCGATGCTAGTTGGCTGCAAAAGCAACCAAGGGGTTTCTCTTAATCAGTTACGATTCACAGCCCTTTATGTTCAAACCGATCTAACAATAGCAGGTCAAATCATCAATGTATCTCCTTCATAGATAAAGTCACCACATCACCAACTTGTTTTGGTTGGCAATACGTTTCTTCATCAATTAATCCCAGTTAAAGTCAAGATCTGCTGAACATGTGTAGAATTATTTAATGGAAAAAAAATCACTCACTTCGAGAAATATCGCTTTAAACCGATGCTTCTTAATCAATGCGCATGTTGTTTAGGTAGGAAAGTGTACAAGAAACATGTTGTACCATGTATTAAACTTCACAACCAGCGGTCGTAACTTTGTATATTTATGTGAAGATTTGATAGTAGCTGCGCGATGATGCCTCATCCCTAGTCAAAGATTTCAAGACTGACAAGTCATTTCATGTTAAAATACATCTAAACCCAGCTATTATTATGTATAACAATATGTGTTTTGGTATTAATAATTTACCGTAATTTGTTTGAAATAATAAATGGCCAGACTTCATTTAAATTACATTTTTATTTTTAGTTTTCTTTTGCTACATGTACATGTATATGCAAAAGCATAAATTCGTAAAGTCAGAGAGAGTTTTCTTATAACTGACATTGGTTCTGTTTTGGAGATCAAGAATGTTGCTCCTATGAACACGGTCGCTCTTATTCGTATTTCTAGCAAACTGCAAGAAATCATTAACGTAACCTTTCTGTATTCCCATCGTCCGCCTGTACTTAACATCTTTAGACTAACGTGCTAAGGATTCGTGATCTGTACACGTGAAAGATGTCTGGCCCGATCCCTCAAGCGGCATGATGGGTCCCAAAGACCGGCTAAAGGGCCCCATAAACAAGCATAGTTAACCCAGGGACCATTGTATGGGTGTAACCCAGCCCTCTATACGATATAACACACCCGTAATATGATCTGTCGTCTTCAATTTAGTCTTACAGGCCGTATCATACGAAGTCTGGCCTGGGAAACCTGCGCTTAAAGTGTAGTCTGAAGTTACACATATGCGCTTATCAGTTACGTAACTATTTAAGGATTTGCAATTCATATATGAGCATGTATTATGACTGTCTCAGCACCCTTGAAGCGGATAACGAAATAATTTTTGGCAAATGCGCGCTGAAATTGCCAGTTTAAGACGAACATAATGTCGGTTTTTGCAAAAGGGCATGTTTTCGCATGACACTGTTTATAACTGCAGGAAATTGCAATGTCGATTGCGATCTCTAAGGTTATTCAACCATTGAACGTTGCAGTTTTTGGGCAAAGGAAATCAAAGAGCACATATACCCTCAATAGTCTACAGACCAATCGTACGGGACTGGTAAATGCGTTATTGTATACCAGTAACCAATACCATCGCATGCCGCAATGCATCTTGGGTGATGATTGGCGCTTAGGTATGTATATAGAAAATGCGCAATTGTGCTGTGCATAAAAGTGCACCGAGCTAGATACAATTACCGGATCGCCTTACAAGATAGAACCGGAATACCACAAAAGACGACCAAATTTTTTATGAGGAAACCTGCATCGAAGAACTAACACAGTGTTTACCCAATAGAGGGCGTTGATGACAGTTGTTTTGGACAATCAGAACCACTCGGTTAGCCAGTTGGTGCCATTCACGAAATGGCTATTACTGTTATAGCAATATGATGGGTAAAGAAAAGTAATACAAATAGACGTTAAGAGGCACTGTCTAATGAATATGGCGTCACACATGGTAATCTTGGGAGAGATTTTCTCATAGACTGTTTATCTATAACACTGAAGTATGTGTGTAGACAAAACTTTGGTCTGCAAATCTTCGCTGTAAAAGCAAAATATATCTCTTCTGCTTTACATTATGAACATCATTGATTCACATCTAATTAGAATTGATTTCCTTTCAAATAAAGGAAAAAATGGTGAAAAACATTTTCAAGTACACGCTTGTCTAATTGTTCCTTGCGACTAAAATGCTTAAAGTTTAGTCCAAAAAATATGGCGGGACTGCCTGAATCTTGTTTATGTCGCTTATTAACAGTATGTCAGCCTTATCATTGACGTCTTTGCGCTGTCAGTAATATTCATCCTCTCTTGATTTACATGAACGAAACCCTCTTATCGAGCGATGGTCATTTTTTCCCATAATATCATAATTCTAACAATTGACGAAGTTCATAAAAGGGTGTCTGTATAACGGGTAAAGGTAGTACTCCAAACGACCTGAGCATGCACTTTGCATCCAGGTATTTCCCTGTAGACCGTAACCTGCTATCGAGCTCATCTGTGCCTATAAATCAGGGCTGTAATGACATGTATTTGATTACGTGGCCGGCCTGACATCGGCTCCATTCTCCATATCGTCTTACCCAACACTCACACGTGACCTCGGAGTGAACGGGATGGTACTTGATACGATCGTAGTAGTACTGGAGGTTAGTCTGTCCCGTCCAGGAGATTGGACACCATTGAGAGCAATGTCGCTTGGTTATGAGTCATGGTTCAATCCACATGGTCTCGGAGAATAGTACTTGAGGGTAGTCTGGGGATGGTACTTGATACGATCGTAGTAGTAGTGGAGGGTAGTCTGGGGATTGTACATAATACGGTCGTAGTAGTACTGGAGGGTAGTCTGGGGATGGTATATGCTACGATCGTAGTAGTACTGGAGGGTAGTCTGGGGATGGTACTTGATACGATCGTAGTAGTACTGGAGGGTAGTTTGGGGATGGTACTTGATACGATCGTAGTAGTACTGGAGGGTAGTTTGGGGATGGTACATGCTACGATCGTAGTAGTACTGGAGGGTAGTCTAGGGATGGTACTTGATACGATCGTAGTAGTACTGGAGTGTAGTCTGTCCCGTCCCGGAGAGTAGTACTGGAGGGTAGTATGGGGATGGTAAAAGATACGATCATAGTAGTACTGGAGGGTAGCCTACCCGTCCGGGAGACAGGACGCCATTGAAAGCAACGTCCCCGGGTTGTGAGTCATGGTTCCATAAACTGTGCGTCCATCTTTTTTTATACCATTGACCACGTTTATAGAGAACAGATGGCAGAAACAACAACACCAAAATCAGAGACAACAATCCAACATACATTACGAAATATGTGACCCCTTGTTACTGCTACTAAGAGCTCATCCCATTTTAATCATACGCTTTCTATCTTTAAATGTATAATTTAAGATTTGACACGAAAATAGAGAAATAATTTATTGGTATTATGGTATTAATCCTCGATTTGGGATCCTCTAATTGGAATTTTCCTGATTTATGACATATGAATTCATTTTTTGGTGAATGAAGGCCATATGTTGTATGTAATGACGTCTTGTGCGAATGGATGCCCAAATTGATATTGCGAACTTCCCCACATAAAGTAATATTATACAAACATTATTATTTATACAAAGATCAAAAGTCAAAACTAATGGATGGAAATTATTTGCATTACGTTGCATTGGAAAGACTATATTCAACGAGCATTGTTCAAACTGTTCTGAGAGATGTTTGAAAATGATTCCAACACATCTCAGTTATTGAGCGACAATACACCCAATGTGCTTTGAGATTATATAAAGGATACTAAAGTAATTTGAATTTTGGTATTCTGAGCACATCTAAAATCACCAAATGCAAATACAAAAACAAAACTCTCAAATAAGGATTGGGATTAAAATGTTTCTTTGAGAAACGAGTTTGATTGAATATTTTGGACAGTTCAACAGACAGGATGCATTTTGATTAATAAACTGTGACATATTCCTTTGCCATTTTTTCTCTACTATTCTATCTAACAAGAACGCCAAACACAAAAGCAATGCAGTTACGGGTTCTCCAAACCTATGTCTCCTACAAGAACTGCTAAGTCATAAATTATAATAATTTCCCCAGTGCCGCTTTAAACAATCCTTTAAAAGAAATATTTTTCCCAAGAGTCATTTTCAGAAATTCATTTCATTTCATTCCTCATTAATTTATCTATCAATAACAATTCAATGAATATGATAATAAAGAGAGCAACGCGTTTCAAAGTCTCATCAAACCCTCCGATCCCATTGGTGGTTTGAATGATGGATTCAAAAGACGCAGCTCTCCCATTCATACACGAATCAACTGTCTAGTTATGCAGAAATATTCTCAGCGAAGTCGTAAGTGCAAACTCATTTAGACGTAGGTCTTAGCGTAGCACCTGGGAGGTTGGCAAAAATTATAATTTTTCATCATTTGTTCAATATCCATCCCTTTGATATGTTTATTCGAAGTTAAGCGTATTTAGGAAACGCCGTGAGAAAGAAATCCTTCCAGAAATGGTCACTAACATATCGTCCCGGATTCACCCATATCGTAAGCGATGGTGGATTTGAGACGATGAGTTTTAATGTTTAAACTATTCTGATAAAACCGTTCACGAGCCAGTCTATAGCTAAAGATAGGTTGACACAAGTGACGCTGTCCAATCTCTGGCCACACTTTTCATGGATCCCCGTAGATGGTTTGGCTAAGGTTAGGCTCATTTGCGATTCATATTGATTATTTCTATGTAATATCCACACTCTTTGATGTCTTTCTTGGCGCGCAAAGAACCTACTCAGCGTCGCTCAGCGTTTGTTTGAGGCGTTTGAAAGCGGACAAAGCCGTTTCTAATATGTTTTCTATATATTATGGCAGATTTGCGACATCAAAGTGCTTTTCAATCACTAATACGTTCAGCCCCCGAATACATTCCTATTTCATCCAATGAAAATGAGACTACAATTGACCCGCTCGCTATGCTAAATATTGCAATGTATAAACCGAAAAGGGCAACATATTTATTTCTTGCCATTTTTGTGGTAAAGAAATAAGAGGACCAAAGAAAGCGAAGCTTCGTTACCTTTGAATATTTATTTGTCCGATCAATAAGAGACACATGCCTCCTTTTCCCTTTGTCCTGGTAATATATATGGATACATTTTCGACATGAAAAATGTTAGACCATTTTTTACTTAGTTTTAAGGCAATTATTATATACAATCATAAAGCACACGGGCGTATTGTTTATATTGTCAAAATGTTATTAACCGTATTTTTAGAGAGTCTTATCGGCTCTTAAAAATAACATGCCAAATTCAGTTACTCTATTCTATTATTTTAATTTGTATTTTACAGTAAAATATACACGGTTTTAAAATTTCACAAAAATCAAACGATACACTCACACACACACACCGTCCGTATCAAAATAATACATTAATGAAACTGAGAAACAAAAATATCCGAAATATGAAATAAAACTGAGGGTAGAAACAATGTATTTGGCATATTGTATAAGTATATTTCAAAAATGTGCTAATTTTGAAGAAATACTATTCAGACTTAGGGAAGTGAAAATGGTGTCTAAATAACTGCAAAAGTCTATGATTCGCGTTTATTAGAGACCAAATGGTCCTATAAAAGGCACAAGTTCATCATGTCTGAAAACTTACTACACGAACTAGTATAAAAAAAAACAAAAATTGATAAAAATAAACAATAGAAATAGAATGATACAAAATTGATAATTTGATAAAAATTCAAAGAATAATACATCAATCAAACACAACATTATTATCCCTTCACGAACTAAACAAAACTAAATGCGTAGCTTTAAGAATCACATGTTACTTTGTTGACACGAAAGTTTATTACTATCTAGTTAAAAAATATTTATAACAAAAAGAAATGTTATGTGAGCGATTCTTTGTTAAAACTGTTGATATAAATATCAGAAAAATGTATTCATAAAGACAGAATGATTTTTTTAGATATATCACATGATTCAATGGGTATCAATAAAGCAATAGAATTAAAGAATATTGCAATTAAAATGAAGATAAATGAATATTAATTTGAAGGAAACACAGACACATTTAATTCAAAAGTAAATAAATAATTCTATTTAGCAATCAATTGAAAATTACCTCACATAACATATTCTGTGTAAACATATTTTTTCATGATTTCCATTTTTAGTCAAAAGTAGAAATACAGATATTTTCCCATTTAGTGTTTGCCTCCGATGTTAGGTTTCAGTGTATCACAACGATTCTACTAATAAAAGAATGTATAGAATAAATATCACATGCCATAAAATATCAAAATTATGCATTATTTTAATATTTGACAAAATGACCACAAGAAAAAACTAGCAGAAATAAATGAATACAGTACATACATCCTTACTATGGAATATACATATTCATGTACTTTATTTTACACTAAGTTTTCATTTATATTTTTTTGTATCTATTCATTTCCGTTTTCTAATCTTATATCGCACGTCGTGGATATTCAAAAAATCTTCTGTTTAACAAATAATACAGGATTGTAAATCCTTTACCAAGTTATCTCTTTATACACAGATTAATGATACCACTAAAAATACAATACATTAGAAAATATAGCAGATTAGAAAAAGACTAGTAACAATTTGAAGACATAAATAGTTTTTCTTTTATGACAAAAAAAGAGCAAAGAAAAATATTAAGAATGCAAGATTATCAATATACTAATTATTTTTGCAAAGAATAAAAACAATTGCAACATCACTTTGATTCTAGATTAAAACTATTTAAATAGATGCATATAATGTCTCTGTTTTTGCATAAGGATACATATGGTTGAAATATGTAAAATCCAATGAAGAGATCAAGACAACACACAAAGTAAAATACACTGATTTTATTTGCAATATCATACAAAACGAATTCGCAAATTATAAAACACTTGTTATTGAATTCGGTATGTTAAGTTTCCAGTAACACAGTTACGAGAATGAATATACGACAAAAATGTACATATTGAAAATATAACACCAACTGTAATAATAATAATAAAAAAATAATACTTATACTAATAAATAATAATTATAATAATAATAATAATAATAATACTTACACTACTACTAATAATAATGGTAATGATAATAATAATAAATAAAAAAAAAGATAATAATAATAGTAATAATAATGAATTGATACAAATATCAATAACAATAACAATAAAAAACAACAACGATAATAATTTCCATAATCATCATTACAGAATTATTTCGATAAACGATGATACAAGGTAAAATATTTAAATATTAAACATACTTCGTAATCACCCACGTCGTCAATTCAATCTTTATATATTTCGGATAAATAAGACTGTAATAGAATAACATTGAAATAAAAATAAATGTAACAATTATACGTCTGCTACACTTACTGCAACTACTACACATATGATAAGAAAAATCATCACGATTTTAGGTAAACGAATTTCAAATAAGTTTGTGTTACAAAATACATAATAAAAATATTACAATATCGAAATACGAACACTTGGGGAACCATCGAAAAAATAAAAGTAAACTTCAAGATCGACACCAATCATAACAAATCATAGTTTAAAAATTAGAAAAAATGAATTATTTCGTAAGCAACAATCATTGCACATAACGATAAAGGACATTTATATAACGAAATGATTAGAAATAGAAAGCAAAATGTGAAAAAAGTCTGACTATCGATAGTCCATTTGAAAAAGTCACTATTAAAATTCCGTCAAAAAAGAAAACGATTAAATTTCTATTTACTAGATAAATAAAATACACAAATTGAAAAACATTACTCAATTAATTTTAAATACGTGGACATATACTTGCAAATATTCCGTATCATTTCCTTGAACAAAGATCAGTTCTACAGAGGAAATGTAAATATTCTTTTCATACCATTGTAAAATTGCATTTACCATAAGTCGAGTTGTATGATTTGCGCTTTAATCGCAAGTTTGATATTGTATGATGTATGACCCTTATAATTCCGTTTTCTTTTAAACAAATATATATCGATTAATACGATGTGATAAAATGAAAACAAATTGTTTTGCTTTAAATCATATTTACATTGAAATGGAACATTCACTGAATCAATCGACAATAAATTAACGCAACAAAAACAAAACCACTTCGAAGGCATTTTAGATATCATAATATTATTCCATAGCGTTCAATAAGATGATAAAAAAGATGAAAATGAAACGTTTTTTGGCTTAATAATTTATGATAAAATACGTAAATACCTGTCCACAAACATGAATCGCTTGCCATTTGAATATTTTTAAAAATACCTGAGAGAGTGTGCTTAAATATCTAATATGAGAACTAAATTTAATACCTTTTTGATGATTAAAATCAATTGTTACATTGAAATCATCTGGTATACAAAAACCATAATGAAAATAAATTATTGAGTAGTAAAGTAACATCCAATCTTTTAAAGAACATAATTAATACCTAATATTCATTCAAATGTTGAGTTTTTATATGATAGAACCCAGGCGTTAAAACGAATATATTCACAGACCTAAACATTTAAATATTAACAATTTCAAAATTGAATCAGATTGTCTTAATAATGAACATTTAAAAAAGACTTGTGTTTAATCAAACCATTATAAATATCAGAAGTAAATAAACAAACCTTTGAATCAGTCGGAAAGCAAAGACATAAATTAGTAGCCAAAGACCACATATAATTTTAAAGCTATAACGTGCCGATTTTAAAAAAAATTAAGATACATAGTCATTACGGACAAACCCCGCATCACTATTCAGAGAAGCATATCTCTATCAGTAAATCATGATGCTGATAATCTTACCCAAGCAATCGTATACGTTCATTATAACGCAAGAAAATACGCCATCCAAATAGAGTCTCGAACTTAGAACAGCCGCCCGACTAAATTGGTGCTTTAGCTTAACAAACTCCCAACACCCCTACATAGAACCAGCATAGACAACCTTTACGAACTGCATTTAAATGCTATCTAGTAGTAAAATATATATAAGATAGAATCCCATACTTATTATGGATAAACACGCTTAAAGTCAATGGCAAATCATTGCCGATATGCCTGTAATTGGAAAAACAAACATGTTTATACCTATATACGCAATGCAAATACGTATATATGTAATATTTAAACTATAAACATTAAGAAATGATTGATTTTTCAATATTAAAACGCGTCGTTGCTTTGGTATGAAGGAATGAGTTAATCTGTCCAAAGCTGACAGCAATAAAATCTCATATATCTCTAAACGTTGTTAAGTTCCAATGGAAGTTAAGATAAATGATTAAAAAAACAACAACATCGGAAACATTGCAACAAAATGAGTCTTGTTTTGACATGCAAGTTATTTCCTCCACGCTGTTTAGATTATCGCCATATGACACTTGAAGATTTCTGTTTAAAAGCAAATGTTCATTTAGGGCTTCATTACCGCAAAACTCCCACACCATCGAACTATAATTCATAGCTTACAGTTTTTCACATTGATTTCTAATAATCTTGAAAAGCACATTGTTATAGTTTATTCTTTAACATTTATCGACACCGGTTATTCCTTCCCGCATTGCAATGATTCAAACCGAGCTTTGGAAAATAAATAATTATTTCGTAAAACAGAATTGGTTGCCATTAAAACATGCAAATTGAACTTGTATCACACGTCTCTGTAGGTATAAGAAGGTTAAAGCTTTTGACTGGAAAACCAACACAAATCTGCCCGACTAGAAATATATATATCCCTAAATGTTACCTCAATAGTAAATCATTCTGTTAAAGTGGGAAAGCAGTCCACGGCACGGAAGGAATAATTCGAAATGCTGGTATTGAAAACAAAGAACATGGAGAGGTGCAAAGTCCGCTGCAGTATGACAGTTATTCTGTTGAAAACGGCGTAAAACACCATTCCAACCACCTGATTAATGTTAGATGGGCGTATCGTAAAAACGATACCTATATACCTATATACACAGTACAAATCAAATTAAAATGTTTTCATAGAACCATTTTATGATTATCATTTCTAAGAATAACATACGCATGTTTGAGACCCTCGAACTCAAGCTTCTTAGAAAATTCCCCTGTGTTTTCTCATTTCAACGTAAACCCAAGTTTGAGAACAGAATAAATTACTCGAAATGTTTTCTCTTCTTACACGTTCGTTTACAACCAGTGTCGCAACGTTGATTTAAAAATTCTTAATTATCGTCGATTTTCCAAGCTCAATAAATCCCAGAAAATTGACGACGTTGAAACTGGTTGCAGAAATCATTGACAAGAAATGGTTAACTGATAAATAAAACTCACCATGCCAGTAATACAGTTGTCTATTCATAAAAAGTAATTGCTACAAAACTTGCTTTTGATCGCATAGAGCAACTCAAACCTCTGTCGCAATGTTTCATTTTTAATGAAAGTGTTATTTTTTGTTCCAGAAACTTTTACTATTTCACCCAAGTCTCTTTTTATTTCTTAATTGTCCAATGCCCCCTTTTATCACATTATAGATATAATATTTACATTCCAATTGATTGTCGTTTGTTGATACTGTTGTTTTGAAATTCCGGTAAGACTCCTGCATGGTATTAATGAGTCATAACGTATATAGATATACCGTCAGTCTCCGAAATCGTTTATCTCATTTCTAGTGATGACACCTCATCGTTATGATGCTAAAAGACGACGTTGGTTGTACCACGGTAAATTCTTACTCCGTTTTTTTTCTATCCAACAAAGTTTCTTCCTTCAAAACTTAATTCTAAGCGCATGACCGTTATCTCCATATGCTTTAAATGTGAGACAACGCAATAGTGTCGTTTGATAAAAGTTAAAACGCTGCAAACATTCGAACAACGAGTCGAAGCTCGAACCCTTGACCACGAGTCGAAGTTCGAACCCTTGCCCTAGAATCAAGTAAACCAAGTATTCCAAGACATCAGATCAAGATCTTTGGTTGATTTGTGACCATATATATATAAATCAATGTAGTTCACAGTCATTAATGTCATTTATAAAAATATTTAAAGCAAGGCAACTGTTACAGAAATTCGTTATGGGCTATGCCGATAAGCTGGTACATGTTAATCAATACAAAAAGCAAATGAACTTACTGTGAAATTAACAGCAGCAGCAGCTTTTGATGACTATTTGCATATATTCACATAACAAAGAATACATATCTGCCATTTATATCGTTGGTCTTTCGAGATGATGGAAGGTATTGCGTAAATTGTGTCCCTTATTCTCCCTTTGTCACTATGTATTTCTTTTGAAAAGATCACTTCATTCTTTTTGTATCAATTGCAACTATCTGGATGCGAATCAATAAAAGAAAAGCATGGTGAATATACTCACAAGGTAACAGACAGTTACAAGAGGAATACAAGCAAGCAGAAAAGTTTTACAATGTCGATCTTACCATTAAAATCGCATATACCATCCAGCCAAAATAAGAACAAACGTATGGCAACTTCCAAAACTTTCTTACAGAACTGGATCAGAATCCTTTCTTGCCTGACATCGTATCTTCAAGGATTGTATTCAACCAAAGGGCGCGACGACATGCACATAGCGGAAAATAATAATAAAACAGCATCTCAGCCGACTCGGTGCCGCAGCTTTAATTGCTCACCGCTATTTCGGGGCTTACTAGACATGCCCACTTAGCCAAAGCTTTATAGTGACCAATTGTATTGACAACATTACTCCATGTGGTCGAGACCGTAGGCCTGTTGACAAAGCAAAGTGCGTACATATAGGAAGAAAATAATGCATGAGAAAAGACGTGGACGGAATAAGACTTACAGTTCCATCCGTTATCAAACTTTCAAACGCATGTCTATTTTCCATTCACAATAAAAATGTTTACGTTTGAGATTCAAGGCTCACGACAATCAGGAAAACGTAGACGTATATGGTTACGAATCTTCGTAAGAAAAGTCCGTGGTCGGTTTCCCAGAGAAACAAGGAAGATCCAAACAATGTCCACAACATATGAAATTGCAGGATCGCAGAAACAAAGGTTCCAAACATATTTGCAATATTGCATACTTTTGTCAGACTAATACCGCTTGGCTGGAAACATTGGCCCATGCTTATGGTATTGACAAAAGTGCTACTAATATTCTCGAAAGCATCAAATTGGCTGTTCTGTATTGAACCGAACGAACAAGCCAAAAACATTGAAGCTTTGCAATCAAGAAGCGGCCAGGAAGCATGGAGAGAATCACGTCTGTCTTTCGAAGGACTAGTCAAGAGACATCGCATAAGCATCCATTCTGGACCTCCTTGGTACGAATATGAAAGGGCATCCCATGCCATGTTTGGTCTTATCATTACTCCCCACGCCTAAAACACCTATGACAAAATCACCAATGGGAGATATGAAAAGCACGGTCATCTTCGATATAAAAGGACGATGTTATTGTACATGGTTACTTGGTCCTTAAGCTTTTGTACTCCTAATGGTTTTGATGTGATCCAATGTTTATAGTATGCTGTTAATGTTCTTTAAAAATTGCGATACTAAGAAGTAAATCTAACGATACATGATGCAAGATCTAATGCGAGTTCTTCTCATGACCTTATGAACAACAAATATCCCTTCTAACGTATTACTTAGCTCCACATATACTTCATATTTTGATAGATTTTTGGACAGTAAATAATATTTTCAGTGTAGACATTCCAACGGTCTCACATCTATATGAATTGATGCAAACATATTGATTCGAATTTTATGTGAAACTTATGGTGAAATGCTTACATGAGTATGTTCCACTTTACGTGTAATCATTCTGGTCTAAAACTCAACGTACCGTTTGACAATAGGTGAACGTTGCTTTTTCGGCAGCCATTGCTGTATATAAGAACCCCGTAACCTCTTACCAAACATGTTATTATCCTAATCACTGGACCCTCACACGCCAGACCTTCCTGTCCGCATACCACCCAGTAGTAAAGGAGGTCGCAATGGGCATCGTATTCAAACCCATTCTCCATATTGGAAGTTGTATTTGCTCATTTGAAAAAGCGAGAAAATTAAATAAGTTTGAGGCGATGCATTTTAAGTTGGCCATTGAATGGAAGACATTGTACCAAAAGGATACATTGCTCCTAACATTTGTGTCATTTGCTGTATCTGCATGTCCACGTATGTACTGTTCAATGTAACAATCGAAGATAGATTGTTCGATATTGTTCGATATTGTGTCATCTAACATACTATACACGTTCATAGTATATTATACAATGAATACCCAATATTAGAAGGCACCTTCAAAGCACATTGAGCACATTGTACACGTTGTACTTTTAGAAGACATTATGCCGGTTGTATATATTCTTCGCGGTGTGAAATATTATTAATTATAAATTGGTGTAAATACATCATGCCGTCAAAATTCCGCACAAATATACAATTTATTTCCATGGTAATGGTTTGAATAGAACTGTTTCAAAGTAAATTACAGTTATTTTATCTCACGTCACACGAGTGTTCATCAATATGCACGGGACAATGTAAAATGAAAGAATTCTGTTTATGAAATAACCTTTATTGAGACAAAACGCTGTCACCCATTCGTTCAACAACACCATTATTCTAAAATAAGAGACTTTGGTCCAAAACATTTCCTAGCATTGACTTTTACTTACTATTATTCTTATGTTGATTATGGATAAATGAACTATCCATATGGTAAAGACCGTATACCCGGTTCATGTCAGTCAGGCGAAAATAAAATCTGAAACACGAGATTGATTTAAGTCTGTAGTTTTATAACGTATAATGAAGCAACCCCCAGTCATTAATAAGTGTGACTCCCAGTCATAATACGCATAACACGATTGGAAACAAGTCACGTTTTTCATTGTTTCTTTCCGGCCTTAACCCTAGCGCGGGTATTACATCGGTTCCAACAAGGGGTTGCAACTCTATGCCATAGTCGAGTTTGATTATGGAACAAGTCCAAACATATATATCCCTACTCATTTTTATTTATTTTGTGATGTGTTTCAGTAGCACTTTCGTGTGTATTCATAGAAGTCTGTAATCAACAGAATTTAGTTTAAACTTATTTATTTTACATCGATTGTGACGGAAGCTTGAGTCCTATTGAATTCACTCTCGATGAAAGCTTCCTGGATATTACACCAGTAATCGCGCCGTTTCCTGGGTCAATCCCGGCAATGTTCCCCCTGCCTATTGGGGATTTGATCCCGAAACCAACGGTACAAGAGACCGGCGCTCTACAATTGCGCCACTGTATGAAATATTAATATGTAAACTCGTCGGATATATATTAGATCCTCTTGTACGAATGCACTTATTTTTACAACAAGCGTTGGCATATGAGGACACAAGACCATCCTAAAGGTGTGTGTGGGCAATGTTAGACTGTTTGTTATAAACATAACAATTCCCTTTCTGGGTTTTCTTGAAATACACGTTAATTGTGCGATTCATTTAGCTTTATGCACGCACTTTGTTTCCGGCGTTTTCTTGATAAACAGGTTAATTATGTGGTTTCTGCTGCTTTATGAAAACAATTTGTTTTTCAGGGTTTTCTTTATACAAGAGTTAACTCTGTCGTTCTTCTAGCTTTAACCGGAAGCCCGACCACATCATGACATTTGCAAAAATATTGACCAATCATGAAGCGAGAATAGAATGTCATGAGGGTGGAAAATATGGAAATACGAATCTAGCGATGTCACACCCTGTTTTTGTATCCGTATCAATCGCTCTATAAATGTAAGTAACATATTAGTTTCGAATCTATTTAAGACACGAACTCATTTTGCCTTGAAAATGGATAACAACGGCATCGGGTAGTTTGTCTTTAGAACCTGTGAAACACCCACAGTTGGGAGTTAGATTTCGTAATTAGAAGTCCCCGTTTCGTATCCTTGGTATCAACTGTTGCACCATGGGAATGGGTTAAAACGGGTTTATCAAAGGTACACCTCCGTACTTAAACGCATCAAACTCTAGGATGTAATCTTACTTTCTTTTTTTATTTTAAAACACCAACTCTATGGTAAAGCAGTCGGCCGGGGAAGGAACGTCGAACCTTATGATTGTAACCGCTCTTGTATTGAATCCCGTATTCAGTGAGGTCATCCTTGTTTACTCCTACAAATACGAATATTCGACATTAGGACTGGCTATTCTGTCTCTGAGTTCTTTCTCCCTCTCTCTACCAGTCTAAAGGGATAATGTAAGACATTTATTTATCATTCAAGTTCACGCATACTCCCACATACTGCGCTTCTTTAAAAGGTTCATTGACCTTTCATACATGAACCATTCCCCAGTGTCTAGTATATACCAGGTGACGACGCCAACATCAGCTATCAATAAATAAAATGGCCTTGTATAATACTTAACCGTTAACATTCTGAGTATATGTTTGTGTCGTCTGCTTTCCAAAACCTTAAATATCTGCTTAATGTTATTGAGGAAAGATAGTCAGTGTAGCAAACGGGTTAGGTCAAAGACCAGTCGCTAATTGGCGGATCAATGGCCTGGATCTGACCTTTTTGGATAAGCATGAAGTAGGTTCCAGGAATGCTTGGGTTAAATACTGATAGACTTTCTCCTGCGAAATAGATATTTGTCCTGTTTTAGTAAATCCTTCTTTTATATAAAACTTCACCATGTAATCTGCTGCAAAAGATTAAGGTGCGTTTCCAATTAGTGAATACAAGAAGGCATTAAACGATATAAATATCCATAAACATGTAGGAGATGTTGGGTGTTGTGTAGCAGTATCGACAGTAATGAACATGAAAGGCAAACAAGACAATGACACCGAAGAGTCCCTTGTCCAGATTGGCACCATTGTCGTGTAGCCAGTACAATCTTGCACCTATCTTTAATACAGGTATTCAAGAAATGAACAACAATACAGCAACCGAAAAAAACCTTCTCATACTAATGGGAAAGAGAAGCTTGAATATGCTATTTTAATTTCGTAATTAAATGTACAAAGCATACTCAATAAAAAGGTAAATTTAGTCATTACGACATCCGATTGTTCAAAATCTACCATGACGTGTCATCTTGTTTTTTACAAGACTAATAATGGCAGTCAGATATCATGCCATGGCATATACACACCCCTGAGTTCACCTCAACTTAAAAGGTTTTCCTTAACCATTTCTTATGATCCTTACTTTGGAGTTTCTATGCATGGCTCTGACATTTCATTTTTGGACGGTATGGTATCATTAAAAACATATGGTTCTTTTTCAAGATTGTGTTCCCCGAATAAGATGGCTTGTGTGGGAGCGGATCTACTTGGAAACACAATCTAAATTGAGATCATTATCAGGCAATATCCAAAGGGTGTAATAAGCTCTTGGGAGGATTGGCAGCCATTCATATAAGATGGAAGACCATTTGGTGTACATGATGCAAGACGTAAATGGATCTTAAGTAAACAGCAATCGTTATTACTCGGGTATTCTCGTGACATTAAAAGTACGCCTCGTACATAAGTGTAGGGTTACACATTCTTTGGGCTACATGTCCCGGATTATAACGCATTTTCTATAAGTGTCCATTTTAAGTAGTTCAATGCTTATGGAAGTGTTGACATCATTTTACATCATTATTATTTTGTTCGGTTACTTTTACGCTGTAAACCAAACGTGTTACGATACGTGACGATTATTTTTGTTTCTTTGATCATATCAAAAAGCTATTTTGAGTTTGCACTTGACATCTTCATTTGAAAAGTACAAGATGAAAGTAGTCCAGAAAGAAACAATATGGTAGCTTCCTTCGAACTGTAAGAGGTATTTGTGTTGTATAAACCAAATACGTTCAGATTGGATTAATAGGTGTGTTCTTAAAGAGTGAAAACGGTTACCTTTTTGTATTCTACAGGGGTCTGTCACACAAAGATTCGTGACTTCATGTCTTCGTTTAAGATGTTGTCATTACCCTTAAATCTCATGGCAAATTTGCTTTCGTGAATGGTAAGTAGACATACGTTTAGAAGTACGATAAATATGTCACAAGGAAGAGTCGTGTTCCGTTCAAGTATAAGGTAACGATTTTCTGAGGTGCTCTTTTCCTCTTTTTACTTACGGTTATGATGGAATCTAGCATACGAACCTTTAAAGACAGGTCCCTGTACTTTAATGGGGTTTGGTCAAAATCGAAGACGAAATCAATACATCAGTGAATCCTCAAACAATAGATATAGCAATCATCAATTTTGGATACATGTATCAAATAAAAAGAAAGAAGGTTATATACACTGACAAGTTAATAACATCACTAGTAAACAAGGTACAATAAGATGTCTTTAATTAAAACAATCAACTTTCTAAGAAAATGAAAGTTTGAAATATCAGAAGGTTTTTAATTCGATATGTTTATCTATTAGTAGGGCTCGTCGCCTTTCACAACGGAAATAGTATCACCTGCATTAATAAAGACGGTACTGCTTTTAGAACTAATATTTTGCAAAGGAGTGTTGAGTACCCTTGTCATCCAAATCAATTTGAAACATGAAATAATGTGTTTAATTATGGACGGCTTGCCAATTTGCCTTAATTCGAAATATATATACATCATCTGATTTTATCCTTTGACCAATGCCTTTTTGGGACCGATAGCAAGGTGCTGTTTACAACTTGTAAAATGCGGAACTTACCATAAAACGCACAATCACAAGGTCGCGAGTACGCCACGACTTATAACTTCATGTATACGTTATTCTCAACTTGTTTACTGCTTTTGTTTCCTTTTCGCTCGTGTTTTATTTTCATTTTGTTTATCTAGAAGAGTTCACAAAGGTAACATGGTGAATAGAATAGGCAGTTGGTGTCTTTGAATAGGAAACGTAATCGGTTGGGCTTCGGATTATTATCTGTTTCGCCTTCGGAACACCAGAAAGAATTCTTAAGCCTTGCCCGATAACATTTCCGTTTCAAGGCACCAACCATCTAATCTCTATACCCGTCACAAGTATCATCACTTTGATTTGGTCATAACGCTTAACGTAAAAAGGATTAAGGACGTTCTCGGTATTTTTTTCAACGCACTTCATCTGCGCATCCAAGGGAGATAACAATCTGTTACCGAAGAGGTATTTGCATAGTAGTCGGATAAACGTTTTTATTCGGATGAAATTGATTTTATTCAAAGAATAATCATATAATCCATAAATTTATAAATGGTTATTAACATAATTGTATATTTCTTATACACATTAAGCCATGAGCTTCTATTTTTCAAGTTTAAAGAGATTTTTGTCGTTTTTTTTTTAATGTTTTTCGATTACGGTTACCATAGAAACTGTCATTTTACAGAAAAACTAACTCGTCAACACATGCTTTTTTTGCATTTCATTTTTCAAGATTGAATTTTACTTCACATACTGAAAAATAAGAAAATTCTATGAAAGGAATTTCTAAATATCTTCATTTATTTGAAATATAAATATCCATTTTCATTATTTTCTGTCGATTGCAAAAATTTGAAAAACTGATTTGGAATACAAAAATTGTTCAGATTGTAATAATTTAAAATGACATTGATTTATAAAGTATTGAATGTTTGAATTCATGTTTTTTGTGTTAATAAACCTTCCAAAAATTGTTTTATTACCTTTGAAGATGGTATGGTCATTTTGACATTTTTGCCCCAAACGGTAACCATGGAAACTGTCATTTTACAAGAAAAATAACTCGTCAACCTGCAATTTTCTTTTCATTTTTGAATTCACAATAAAATTTTAAATAACATATCAAAATATTTGAAAATTTCATGAAAGGCCTTTTTTTATATAAAACTGTAGAAAATGTCCTTAACAACAAACAAAATGAAAATAAAACACACGAAAACAGGAGACAAGAAGAGTAAACACGTAGAGAATGATGTAAACTTGACGTCATAGGTCATTGCGTACCTATGACCTCATAATTTGCAACGGGAATGCGTGTTATATGCTAAGTGACGTATAAAACAAATGTTAAAATGCATCTATTTATCGGTCTCAAATTTGCAGTGATGATATAGGTAAATATGATATCCTTATTATGGAAATTTCAAATGCTTGGAAATGATATCAACTAATCAGGAACAATATATAGTTGAGAATCAAAAGCACATTTAAGAAAGTATCTTGTCATGCCACAAATAATAGGACATTACAAGGTCATCTAGCATAAACCTTGATAGGAAAATCAAAATATATTTAAAATATATGATATCAAAAAAGGTATAAAAATGGTAATGTAATTATTTTTTAAGTCAATTTAGCAGTAATACAATGTGCATATCATCATATAATATCGGTGGTTTAACGTCCATTTTGTATTAGCCAATTGAGTCTACTCATAGAACAGCACCCCGGTTTAAAGTCTCATCCTAAGGACTTGTGAGGCGGGAAAAACGAGAAAATATCTCTAAATTCTTGGGATAGAATCATTTTTGTTGGTGCCATGCGACATTCATGACATGTCAAGGTTTTAATTTTTTTTTATAATATCATTAGACAGCTTACCCAACCCTGTCTCAGTCAAATTGTCATTCTGCGCGGTTAGCAAAACTGGGCCTTTGTCAAATGTCTACAGGGAGATGTTAACACAAATTTAGATTCTATCAGAGTTTTGCATTTACAGCTGAAAAATAATGGTTGTCGTGTTCTGGTAGTTATTTTTTTTAGATAGAGAGTAACTGTCGCTTTCGCAGTATTGATATACGTAACATCTTTATATTTATCTTTGATCTTGTCAATTTTGTATGAGGTTCAGCACCGTTTCATGTCATCTTGCGTTGTTAGTTTACTGAAAGAGATCACGTATACAAGAAATGTTGTTTCAGCAATGGCTTCGAGGTCAACGTCTTTGACTAATGTTACAGGGTCACGGGGTTTATAACACGCCTCTAGAGACACTGATCTAGTTAATAAACCAGGTCCATAATCAAGTGGTGTTATTGTAATAATCCGAGTAAGATTATTAATTGAAGTAGGTGAACGACTATCTGAGATCATTATGTATAAATAGACGTTCCATAGAATAATTTCATCTTATACACTACCATATATTCTAGTAATTGGCCAAGAATTCGTGAAAAAGTATTTTTTTTATCGGAGAAATTAACCCATCGCGTTTGCATAAGGACCTGTATAACACTTTAACGTGTTCAACATCAAGTTATTAACAATGCATTATTATGGATGGTATTTTTCTTTTCTACAAACCATGTTAGATATACATCCTAAGAAAATCCCTCAGTGACATCTCAATATTACAACATTTAGGAACAAATGATTATTGATAGGAATACATTATGTCAACTAGATCCCAAAATATCTTTTAATTCATACTCCCTCCATTTTAGTACCATCGATACAGAAAGTTGTTTACATCTAAACCCAAGGTTAAATGTAATGATTTGCTATTCTTAGAAATGCGAATGACACTATTAAAATAACAAAGCCATTTCATTGAATGAAACGAACTTAATTGATATTTTATGTCTTGTTGATTGACGTAATCGGGCAATCTTTTTACAATCTAACTATAATTGTTGTATTTTTGAAAGTCGGTGAAATATAGAGGGTATTATGTACATCTGCTACTGGATTGGCTATCTCCAAATGGAAGCGCCTCTTTGAAAAAGGGAACTGATACTCATGTGGATTTGTGTATATGTTCGTTCTTCGAGTGTAGTTTTATATAGACTACAGAGAAATCATCGCCGAATTAACAAAAATGGGAGAAGTTCGTTCTTATTTGTTATAGATGTTACCAAACTCTCTATATCAACTCGGCTTTTAGACATACTCGATCTTGATCTACTTACTGTAGCTCGCTGTTAAAAACTTTACTTGTGGCACGAAAAAGTTCAAATTCCAGTTTTAGGATCACTAAGAATGGTCTGAGGTTTGTATCAATATCGAAAAGGAAAGAAACGAAGATCCAAATGAATGAATTGAAACCAATCAAGACTTCATCTACCGAGAAACTAAAATAGGAGCACTGAAGAGGAAACTTTAAGTTCAAAGTTAAGCACGCATATTATAACAAAGATCATTTTATTTTACAACTATATTACGGAATCAATCTAATGAAATTAGTCGTACACGTCTTTGTTTGGTTAAACTCAGCAGTTCATTGACAATTATAACAATACAAAATGTCAACAAGTAGGTCACTCATAAAATCGTACTAGTCGAGTAGTAAGTTGAACAATAAGCGCGTTAGTCACTACATTTAACCTATTTGACAGTATTTTGTTTGATGGTTAAACAAACTGAACGACAGTTACCATTTGATATAAGGAAGTAAAGCTGTTGTATTTTAGATTTTCTTTTTAGTTGAAACTATAGTTAAAAAAAAAACAGCCTCCTTTTTTGTTTGTACACAAAAAAGTTCTATATTTCTGATTGATAGAACGGATTCATGGTGAAAATGTCATAGTAACTGTTGGTCATATCGCACGTTTGGTACACCCTTGCGGCTAACTACATTGTGGTGGGTGTTGAATGTCTTTCGGATGAAAATGTAAATCAAATTGAAAGAATGAATCGAGACTGATGTCTGGCACAAAAGAGTTGTGGTCATGAATAGTTTCATGGAATTAAGATCATTGACATCCTCAACACAATATGTTTTATTTGCTGTCCATCACAAGTCGTTGATAAACGGTTATAGTTGGGTCGTCTACAAAGTCAATTAAGCTGATTGATTTCTTATATATTAATTAGGCCTAAAAAAAGTTTGTTTAGGTTAACCCGACCCTACCTAGCCAGACCTGCCTACCCTAAAGATTTTGTTTAACCATTGTTGAAAAATAGATAATTGGCGCCGTATTTTTAACATATCCATTTGAAACTTCCAGCGCATTTCCAGCAGGCCAGTTTACAAGTTGAATAGACTGAGAACATCAGACAAATGTATGTTTATTCGTGTCTTCTATCGGCACTTAAGTTCGACAACTTCTGAAAATGCATTTTGATGGATGCTTGTATGTGTCAGAAGACAGGTTTTTACTGTTTGACAATTTTCTTTAAAAAGAAATATGAATCTTAAAGTGAATTGAATTTCAAAAAAAAAAGAAGAAAAAAAAAATCCCTACCTTCCCTACCTACTGATTTTGAAGACGTTAGCCTAAACAAACAATTCATTTTTTTAGGCCTTGGCGAAACAAATAAAAATTTGTCAAATGAAATGTTTTATCCCGCTACATTTGTTTGTAATGCATTGTTACAGAGACGGAGAGACGTGTTGTCCAAGTTTCTGGTTGTTATTACAAAAGGTCTCGGTAGGCGATTCTGGTTTCATGATATATTTGATTCAACTATAGAGACATTTCTTTACCATTAAAAAAATAAATAAAAAACAAACATCACAAGAACAAAAAGAACGTTTCAGAAAGTTTTATTCTCATCAATGTTTAACAATACCCTAGCTGCCAGCGATTCCAATACTTGCAGACCCATGGGCATGGTAACCATCTGAGAGAGAGAGTTCTCACGCTTACTTCATATACATCATACCTCATGGTAAGCGAAAGTAATTCGTACAATTGATCATTGATACAATGTTACTTTGGTTTGCCCACCATGGGTTGTACACGAAATACGGCTGAATGAACGTTATAATTGTTTTGTAATTTGTATTGATTGTTTCTACGAATGTTCGGTATTCTCCTCCAATGAAAGGCGTTTGACAGGAAGTTGTAAAGTTGGGCTGTGTATTCCATAAATAACAGTTAGTAAAACTGACAGTTTTACACTCGTAGACGATTTGAAATGAACGTGACGCAATTTCAATGAAGTAGTACCCAAAATTCAATGTTTTTAGATATTTTGTTTGTAACTTAAATTCCTCTACATACATGTACATCATTTTGTTTATATCATATAGATATAATAAGATCGTACTCTAATGCACTCCTTTTCTTTGACTATTGTATTGATGATACACAACCACTGATCTAATAGAAACGGAAAGTTCAGCATTTTTGTCGAATTATCCAAACATGCCATTCGCAGACAATTTAACCCATCCCTTACGTTATATGCGATTGGACGTAACAATAGTCAACCCATCAACATGGGAGGATGCTGTAGATTTTGCTTTTTGTCAAAATTATTGTTACAAATAGAAATATAATTTGTTTGCCACATATGTTTCAAATAGCTTGTGCAGAAGAAACGGCAAAATGAGATACTATGGATATTGGGCTAAAATTTAATTTGCATTTAAAGATACCTTTTCTATTGCACTGATAATAGTTTACGCAATTCCAATCCAAACAGCGCTCATGTCATACATTGTCCGACGTTGTGTCCGGTATCCATAAAAACGAACGGGTTGACCGGTACGAAATGTAAATTTTCAAGATTCGGCAAGTGTACAATGAAAATCATGCTCATTGTTTATGAAAAAAAGGGACCCAGGGAATAGCCGATACGAAATGTTAACCTTTTCAAAGCTCGACAAGGGAATGTTGGACAAATTATTTTCATTGTTTAGACCTAAATATCGGTGAACAAACGTAATTACGGTGATTGATTATGATTTAGTAGTAAGTGTGTGGTGTGGTTTTGACAGTGATGTAATCCATGAACTTTTACCAGTGTAACCCGACACCGGCTCCGGAAAATTGATACAAGCCTGGGCATGAGGCAAGGAGTAGTATTCGACCTTCGATTAAATTACTTTGAAAGTGTTTTGTCAATCTTTTGATATGACCGCAAAATTAGAACATAAACAAACAAAACAAAAACACTGGAAAATATTAAGTGGTTGACAAATGAAGGACCGTTCTAAAAAAAAATTCTAGTATTTAAAAATCACTTTATTTTGTGTCAATATAAATATATTGATTATGATTATGTGATTCGAACCGCGAATTCCTTTTAAACATTTTTTGTCAATCAAATTTTTAGTAAAATAACTTTAATCGGTCAGGCCCCCTGTTTCATTTAACGAAGAAAATCATTGGCATAAAGTATGTCATAAACAAGGAATGAAATCAATCGTAAAAAATGTACCTGTTCTATTGGAAAACAAAACGTAACTAAAAAATCACGTGACAAACATCCGAATCACGTGACAAGTTTGCATATATAATACTGTAATAGTAATATATCGTTACAAGATGACATCCATTACAGGATTGTGGTTATAAACATTTAGACCAGTCCATTAAATAACTTTTCTGTCGCTTTCTTATAAAACAGGTCGGATATTGTTTGCGTGAAATTTGTATAGAATTACATAATTTAGAGAAATATAACATCCCTTCTCGGCGAGTAAAGTCGGCACTTAGTGGCAAAGGAAAGTAAATTAAATAAATAAATAAATGAAAGGAAATAATGATAAAATGCATCCAATACGCTTATGTTAACATAACCGCAAGGCTTCTGTGACTATATAAATCAAATCGAATCACGACCAAAGCAAAATTATTTTCGCGTTTTTATCTATCGATTGTAAAACCTCACATTGTTTCATATATATGCAAATCGCTCCACTAGTAGTTATGCAGAAGTGCAGATATGCACTGAATTCCACTCGGTTCAAACGGGCCCTAAATCCGGGTATTCGTCTTTGCCTGTATAGCAACAACGGAAACAAGGCGATTCACACGAGCGGCTTTACGGATATGCTATTGTCTTTGAGCACAACCAGGATCGAACTGTATATTAGCATAAATACATGAATACCTTTGATGATGTTATAATGGAGGAATAGCATTATGTGTTGGGCCTGAATAGCAACTCGTTCCAGTTATGCATTCTTTTACCTGAACATAATTTAGTTTCCAACAACTCGGTTCTTGTATGTTTTCAGTGACATTCTCTTCATCCATTTATCGGTTGGTTTTTACGATTCTATCGAATTGAATCTAAAGAAAATCAATGTTCTTCTTACAATTACACAAGATCACCTATAATAAACTTGTGTAAGCTGTTGAATAATAAAAAGAATGGCATTGGAAGATTATTCCAAGTTCAACATGTATGTAACTATTTTCACGCTTAAGACGTACAAATCTTGGGTCTACTTTGGCCTGATTAGATTCGCAAATTATTATTCGATTCTTTTTAGTGTTTGTTTGCTTATTCCCTCTATGTTGTGCTCTATGTTTTGAACAACTCTATTAGAATGTCCAGCTGAAGCAATTGCTTTTACACTAAACGTTTCCAAATTGCTTTGTCATGTTTTCTTACAGAAGTATTAATAAAACGGTGGACAAATCGAGAAATGAGTCATTATTTTCACATGGCTGCTTCAGCAGGCAAAGACTAACAGGCAAAGATTATCTGTTTTTAAGATACTTTAAAATCCATGAGTTATGTGTGTAGATGTTTGGAAATAATGGAACAGCAATGCAAAATTAAAGATGAATTAACATTGATAGATAAGACTTTCTCTGGTGACCGCGAACAAAAGGAAAGTGTCGTTAAAACATGTTACACTATGATGTATGTGACAGAGCGATACAGGATAAAACAGTTAGCCCGGCTTCGTGAAAAACGCAAGACAAGCAACTACATTGAAACACACTTTTATCTTATAGATACGACGTGCCCTATTTTTTCACTGCCTCTCTTTTAATAACTGTTAATTATCCTTATGTAAATTGTAAGTCCTTTCGATATGACTTTTCAATACCCTGTTTTTTGGGTGAATTTTTATTGAACCATTCCCAGCAGTTAAGAGTATTATCTCCAAGAATCTTTTTTAAGTGGGCAAGTACGCACATTGCTGAATCAGTAGGGGCCTAAACCTCATTCGTCAGTATGCTATAAGCGCGAATCTTCACGCAAACTGCCAATGGTTTTCCATTCCCCCCAAAATAACTCACAGAAGCCTGAATTTCCAAATATTGTTTGTCAACAAAATAGAATAATTTGCAAAACACGTTTATCACACCATTTGTGTTCCTTACAATGGTAAAGAGTCTGAACAGAACTGTTTACTGCTTTGTTAAAATTAAATAAAAGGTTTCCATACACCATCAAAAGAAATATATACGATGGTGCTGTTTACATAAACGTCGAAACATACGGTTTATTTACTTTATTCAGTTTCTCGAGACAATTTATATCAAGAGAACAGTGTAATATTGTTGCAAGGGCTCCACAATTGTGAAAGACTTACTATAATCTTGTTTTGAGCTCTTGATGTAGAATCTAAATTAAACTGATCCAGAATTTACTCAAGAATCTTCAGCATTTACAACGATCTTTTAGAGTAAGTATATGTCTGATATCATACTTCCCATTCTTGTTTGCATTACGTGTAAACTGAGGAGCCGACTTATAAGGAATCGTTATGAAATCTGCTCATCGAAACCACCAGGAACAAATCCACTGTAGATAATTGTGGTGCATGTCGCTGACAGACTTAGCTGGCATCGTCATTGAAAACTCATGGTTTATATGCTAGACAAGAAACTGGGCATACGCCCGTACATCCTTTTGCTTCATTAATAGGTAGACAAAACGCCCAAGACTAACAAGATATATGATGTTTACATCATATTGACAATCAAAATGAACGTTTTATTTGTTTTTTTAAACAAAACTGATAAATGTTTGATTAAACTTACGAATTGATAATGTATTGTCAAAATTCAGTAAGACGGCCAAAATATTTGTTGAATGCGACCAAAGCTCTTCCAAACAAAATCTACGCATACGATGATAATCCAAAGAACGTCAACACCCGAAAAAGGTTGACGCATTTATTTCTACAACATGGTAAATAAAAAAAAATGGTACAATGTATCTTTATTTTGAAAGTCAGTTCGTGAAATGCTTCACTAACCAGCGTTAATCTGTTCAATGCCATTATTCTTTTAGTTTCAAATATATTTCTTTTAATGGCTTTAATTATAATTACTAATAGAACATTTCATAATCCGAGTTATGTGTCTCTCTATGCATCCATAGTCGCCGAAGTGATAAACGTAGGTAATTTTAGACAGAGCAGACAGAGCGACTATGGTTTGATTCTCGGCAGCGGACAAAAGCATTAATGTGGCGATTCCTAGGTAGAGAAGCTATTTTCTAGCCTTTTGTTAAACAGACACAAATGAAATCGGTGTGAAACCGGGAAAACGCTGTTGCCTTCATCACATATCAATCACTCTAGGCAAAGCTTAATACCACTGCTGTATTTCCTGATCTGTACGGGCAATGCCATGGATGGTACCATGAATCCTTAAATATTTTGTGAAATGAAAATATAGATTCAAATAAAGATATATCATATGCGAATACAAACTCAAAGCATTTAGCAACCATGATACAATCCGTCGGCATAATGAAAGATTGGATAACGATTTTGTAAGATCAATATGCGGTTCGATCATGAGTAACGTTTTCCTGCGTACATAGTTCGTAAACAAAAGCAAAATGAAATGGAAATTATGAATTATACAAAAATAATTAAATGAAAAAAACCCAACAAACAACGTACATGTCATCATAATTTTCAAAAAATTAAATAATAATAACTCCACCTGTTTGTGTTTATGAATTATTTTCTTGTTTCATTTGAATGCTTAATTGAAAAATGTAAGGAAATCGTAGAAAAGTTATTTTAGCAGCTTACAAACAACACATAATAAGCAACGAAATAAGGGTTAACCACTAATGCCTATCCAAGTTATACGATAATTCGACATGAAACTTCTTAGCAGACTGAGAAAAGGTAAAAAAGTTATACCAATTAGGTTGAAATAGTGACGGGTTTTTCTTATGACGCAATACACGTTTTGTTTTTGATCCTCAGACGTCAGATCAAAGTCAGCGCGAAACAAGAAACAGAAACGATGGTTGTAACACGTCCAAGTTTTTTCATGATGTATGACCCACGATATTTATTATGATGTCTCAAACCGCAGCAATTAATAGATAATGGAAGTTAAACATACTTACGAAATGGTTTGTGTTTGCTTTTTGGATTGTGCATTTTAAATGCGATTTTAATGTGTCTCATTAATATTAAGAGGCGAATCAAATGCATTTTGTAAGCAAACTGATATCGTACGATAAAGCAAAAATAAATCAGCAGTTTTCTATGATATATATTTATGTTCTTGTCGTTATTATCTATTAGGTAAGATAAAGCATTTGTTTATTATAGTGACTTGTGCATATAACAACATATATAAATACATGGTCAAGGAAATAAATGCACCCGGATGAAAAGGCATTTAAGTCACTTTAAATGTTAAATACAAAATAAAACGTACACATACAGTAATGGATAAACTCAAATATTTATATAACTGAGCAAGAATATATCAAAATCGAAGGTTGTACTGCATATAATATGGAACACTCCATGACCAATTGAATTTATAACATCGTATGACAGTTGCCAACAAACTCTTGCAATCGTTGTGACGAAGTCGGAAATCGTACATGAAACAGTCTCTATATTTTAAAGAGAATGTTAAATACAGACTTTTGAAACGATAGCGCGTCCAACATAGAATACAATGATCCCGAAATCAAGCCTCGGCTCGGCAAACAATTTCTCCAACGTTGTTTTTTTTTAAAGTAAAAACGACATGATTTGTCCGCATTCCACACAATTCAATTATGATCATGTGGGAGAGTAGTCGACGACTTGGATAGAACCGTCGGTAGGATTGTTGATGAAATAGACCTTTCCCGAAAGGTTTTTTCTTTTATCTCCCTTGCATATAAGTAAACATGAGCGTCGACTCCCTTGATATTGCCATGAATAATTCGAAGCGCTTTGTCATCGGTCTTAAAATGCATACAATATTAAGGATATAAACAGAAACACATATGATTCACATCATCGAATAGCTGACATGACCAAATCGTATATTAATGGATGCACAGATGTTGCCATGGTCATTTTTGCATTCATACTTCATCAAACATATTAACGCTTATACTACCAGACCTCCAACGAAGCTAGTTGGCCAATGGAAAATATATCAAAGTATGATTATGTCTGTTAATCTACACACTAGATTTAGATGCTCAATCATCAAATATATCATATGCATAAATTGCAAACAGTTAATTAAGGAAAAAGGCAAATGAAATCATATCAGATGCTGATTGTCTACCAGGCAACCATTACTAAAGATTGTGGTCTTGTTTCCAAAATAAAGATTAAAAATAACATTCACTATACTTCCACAAAGTTTTTCTTCAATGTGTATGACTGCTGGTAATCAAGATAATGTTTCAACAATGCACAGCCTCTTTAGATTATCCAGAAATATCACAGACATTTTTCAAAGATGTCTGCATGATTTTGTTTAAACATGTAAACAAACTGACAAATTTATAATATTGTTAAACATTTATAGAAGGTTTTATTAAATACATTAATGCCTCGTAAACGATATCACTTTCATTGATGCACTGAATATTATTTACAAATTTTAAATTCTCATCCATTTATTTTTGGTCAATTCTTGATAGATTTCATCAATACATAAACTAGGATTCAAGTTAACTTAACTATCTTGAAACTGACTGTTTATTGATTTGTTTTCGTATTTTTTTCGCATCTTTGTACGCAAACAATACTGCAGTGTCGTTTTCGTCGTAGATGCAATACTATAACATTTCAAACACCAATTTCAAACTATGTGAAGTTTTTGTACCTTGCTTTCAACCACTTGCCAAATCTAGAAATATTCAAGAAATATCTTATCAATCAGTTATCGACTCCCTGCTACGAAAGAATCTCGTCGTTTAGGAAAAAAAAATTAACCAACCGAAATGAAGAAAAGGTGCGTTCGACAACTATAAAATGAAAGGAATTTTAAACACATTCCATAAGTGAAGGTACCTCAATATCAACCTTTTCAAGTGTTTCAAAAAATTTCATTATGTCAGATATGTCCTATTATAGCCAACCGCATCGGAATTGAAGCCTACGGTCTAAGTTCTAAATCATTTCGTTGCCTTCTGACGCATGAGATAGACTCAAAGATGGGTCGCTTCTGATTTTCATGAGGGTCGGGAGGTCTGGTATGCTCGCATGAGTTTCATGGTTTACCAGGCTTCATGGACAAGCCATGAAGTTAAATATTTTGGTTCATCAAAAGCTATAATTGAAAAATTCTTGACGCATTTAAACCTCCTTTGAAACAAACCATGTTCTAATTTTATGCCTATCATGTCGTAATTTAGGGCGAAACTGCAAAATTTGTCGAAGTCAAATGGGTTTGTTGTAGAATTAACAGATGATGTTATGGCTACTATAGAGAACCTTAATAACCCAAGGGATTGGCTGTTCTTGTTTCAAGAACTTCTTCGGCTTTCCTGTAAATCATGTACTCGTGTAAGATTAACTTCTTTAGATTGGCTCAGTTAGTACTACAGTTACACTAGAAGGTGCATGATTAATACAAAGAGCTATTTAGAAAGATTCCATACCTTGAAAAACGTCACTTCCTCTTGAAAAATCATAACCTAGTCATATGATGCTCGTAGCAACACATTTGATAATCGTTTGACAAGAAGCAACGCTTTCAAAAACGGGCTCATGCTGCAGAAATATGCATTTAAAATCAAAGGGTATAAACTGAAAGCAGATCAGTGATGCAAATATGACTTACTGATATTTTCCCTTGATCTCTCATCAATTTGTCATTAAATATACCACCGTGAAGCTAAGCAAAGTCACTCCTTCCTGGGGGATCAATCGAGGAGGAACGCTTTACTTTCGATATTACAATGTGCAATATTTCGTCATGCTCTTCGACCAAAGCACATACATATTTAGAATGAAGTTAGAATTATAAATGTTATTTCCGTGGTAACTTTGTAGCATATTTTATCTCATGACCATCAGAGCTATATGTATATATTCTCAAACTTGAATTCGCCACCTGTGAAAACATTAGGCTTAATGTTCCGGTATGAACATACAGTGTTCGATCTAACACCGAAATTTAAAAATATATGATTAGCAAAGAAACAAGCCTTTTCTCCAAATGATTTCACACCTGATTTTCTTTAGTGTGATAATGCTTTATGTCATCTTTTAAAGCTTGCTTAGTCTGATCTAAATCCCCTTGATCCTTTATACATGGTTCATTGATGACCGAATCATTACTCGGCGATACAGATATAAAATGCTTTTTGGTGTAGTTTGCATTGTTCACTCATTGTAGGTACTGGTGAAATTTCCTGACTTGGATGTTTATGATAAAGGCATTTTTCTACTGTACAACATGGGTGGCCAAAAGACCATGGATCTGTGAAGAAATGGAGATAGGGAATGCATTCATATGTGCGTTGTCTTTGAGCTGTAACTTACGTGCATTGATACGAAAAGGGATATATAGAACAAGAATATCAAACATTAAAAGCTTTGAATCATGAAACGCAACCCTGATGTACCACATTTTCGATGAAACCTGAAGTCGAAGCTTTGGTCGTCTAACCGGATTAGTACTTGTGAAAACCACTAGTTGAGCAGAGACCAAAAAACTTCACAGATCTTAACATACAACACGTTTGTCAAAATTTAGGATTCTGTTCTACGGTCTACCACCGTTTTCAGTTTGCAATCTTGATGTTAATTCATGAAGCCATGCGCTCTGGATTCCAACAAGTATTGCCTCTCTTTGGCACCAAGCTGAGCTTTGATACTATTTATACTACTTCCAACAGTGGCACGAGTCAAAATGTTTCGAAGTTTACATTTTCGAAACTCTATATACGGATTGCGACCAACTATTTCCGAAAGCCTGCTTATGCAACCAGTTTCCAACAAGTATTGCCTCTCTTTGGCACCAAGCTGATATTTCAGCTTTGATACTATTCATACTCCTTCCACCAGTGGCACGAGTCAAAATGTTTCGAAGTTTACATTTTCGAAACTCTATATAAGGATTCCGACCAACTATTTCCGAAAGCCTGCTTATTCAACCAGTTCATCCTATAGTTGCATATTATTGCATTGCAATCGTATGAGTTCTCCACAAATTAGTGCTACTTAGAAAAAAGCTTGTCGCTGATTACCCTTAATAGTCAGCGAAAGACAACGCATTTCTCAAATCGCACCACAATGCTATCAACTGTTATTTTGTTGGGTGTTTCTAGGCCGTGGGATTTCATCTCGGATGCTCTTGTGCATTTATGAACAGCATTCTAACACAAACTTATGGGGAATGTTTAATTTTCATCTCAATGAATGTGCATACAAGCTTTTAAATTTATTTTAGAAATGAATAATACATGTACATGTAGTGCGTTGCAGAAGTATTTACTCTTTGGTTCATCAATTGAACGTTTTGGTACAATGTATGTGTCCTAAACTTTTGACCATTATCTAAAACAAGTCACATTGGACAGTACATATATCCATGTGTATCCTGTCTTCAATGCCATTTTAGGACCGATAACAAGGTGTAACCGTATAACAGTTGTGATATTCGACACGTACCATAAAAAGCCCAATAAGATGACGAATCATTTAGGTCATAAGTACGTCATGACATATGACGTCATGTACATACACCATTTTCTACTTGTTTACTGTGTTTTGTTTCGTTTCTTTTTCTCTCGTATTTTATCTTCATTTTGTTTGTTTATAAGAATGTGTAAAAGTAACAGGATAAATAGAATAGATTGTTTGTGTCTTTTAATAGGGAGAAAGCATCGGGCTCGGCTTCGTCTCACCGGAGAATATTCCTACGCCTTGCCTTATTTGCATGATACAAATTCCAATTCAAGACACCGACCATCTATTCTCTATGTCCATGAGTATATAGACTAAACAATGAGGGAAATTCATAGCCATTTGTTTGTACCTTTTTACCAGTATTTGAGTTCCGTCATAGCAGTTGGTACATCTAATAGCTCCACTGAAACATCATTGTATCTTCTCATCTAATAATCAGACTATTTTACACAACATCGTCATAAGTGTATCAAAGCAAAATAAATCATGTCAAATGGATGCCGTTTAATATCAAGTCTTAGAGGTTTTGGTGCCTTTTCAAACGCATGGCTATATGACCATGTGCCCAAATTGTAGAATAATTAGAGCACTGTACGTGAAATCATGTGGCCTTTGAAAACTTTGGTACGAATCTCATGGATATTCGTGCAAAACGGTTGACTTGTGACATTCGGAGAGTTCTACTCGGTTGTTTGACTCAGACTTTATGGATAGTTAATTCTTCGGTCAATTCCATTACATTAATGCAGCGCAATATAACTGAAATACTACTGACTTGATGTACAAAATCCTAACATTTCATTGAGGCCAATTTTCAACAACACAATTCGAAAATGAACAGAATAACCCATGACTGGTTAGGAGAAAGGACCGTTTTATTGACTGTACGACATACTTCAACCCATTACCAAACAATAACGACATTTGATCACTTTGTGGAAGACACTCTGGAAAACCATGTGGGAAAAGGAGAAATTGCTCGTCACGAGCAATTTCTCCTTTCCCATAATGTTTTCTGCTCTATCAGAAGATTGTTTTTCAATTTCATCACAATTTGAAATGTCTTCTGCAAACTCTTTCAATTTGGGACAGTCGAAAAGATGGTGTTTGGTAAAGGATTAAGGGAAAGTGATAATGATGGGGTATGAACTTACAGCAAGTGGACCTCGGATAATGTTGAATCGTAGTTTACTTGATGACTTCATCAAACTATTTCGGACGTGACCCGAGAAAAGACACACGAAAACTTCTTTGGCAGGCGTTCACTTGATTCCATTTGTCCATTCCCAAGTTGAGTTACATGATACCATATATGCTTTCTGAGATGCGGCATGTATCGTTAATGTATTTTTGTGTGTATGAGTTCGACTAGGAATTAATGCATCTGAAAAAATACCTTTTTTTTTTTATTTAACAGAGCTTTCCCATCATTAAATGGTCGGTTGGTAGAAGTCGAAAGGTGTTGGAATGCATAAAGAAGGTGACGTCTGTTAAGATAGACAACGTTGTTGGCAGGAAAGAAATAATTATAAATGATATTTTTATTCATAACTCCGCCGAAAGTCATGATTTTATTTATCTGCAGCAGACAGGTAGACTTTAATGATCTAGAATAAAGTTATGAATTACAGATAAAAACTTCATTGTTTTGGTACTCATGTTGAGGTTATGAATGCAAGCCAAACAGTTGCGACCTCCACTGAATCGCATAGACGTTTATTCGAAAGGCTTAAGAGCCCTTTTAACAAATCGAGGCTCCCATTTAGTACTTGTTACACTCAAAATCGAATAAGCCTTTTATTCAAAAGGAATTCGCATAGTTTTATAAATGTTTAGATTTCATGTACGTTCTCCATTGTTTTCATGGTTATGAGATATATTGTACATTTCTGGACTAGTATCGTGTTTTCGGTGAGTATTAATATGATTTTAATCTTTATGCATGCATGCATTGTTTAACGAACCGACACTTTATTATTGTTTAAATCAGTATAGGGTTTGCTGGGCACATTCGTAATAAGAAAAGTGGATGCCATTTCTCTAATAAAAAAGAATATTTTTGATTATAAAGAGAGAACTTGTAAATCAACATTATCACTTTTCCCCTAATTTTCCAGTCTTCTTGGAGTGGTTCAGAACATTTTTGTTAAAGGTGTTTGTTCACAGATATGAATATCGTGGAAGATAAAAGTTGAAAATTGATTTCGTTGAACTTGCACAATAGCTGTACTGTTGTAGTATTCGCACTGGGGCATAACCATTGGAAGTAAAATTAGATCGTTTTTAATCTTTTATTTTTTACACAGTGTATTCGGTGAATTTACATGTATTTTAATCCAAAAATGGGACGTCGCTTTGAGATCTAGCGTAGCTTTTGAGATCTAGTGCATATTGAATGTACACACTTAAATAAATGGGCGATTCCTGAATTGATTGTGCTTTCAACAGCTAAACAACAATACAAAAACTGTGTTGCTTCAACGGATTTTATGTTGACTGTCAAGTTTTCTCTTTTGTGAAAAATCACCTGAAATAAAATAGTTTGTTACCTTAAGCCGTTTAGGTATTGATTTGTTGATAAATTGATAGGTGTATTTGCTGGTTCTAAGAATTCATACCGCCTTTAAATAATATTGCCAACATTCTTAATTAGGCTAACACACAGACTCTTTTAATCCATCATTTATTGTAGCATTGAAAGTGGATCCTATATTGGTTTGTTGTCTTCCAATGTACATATTTCTGGTGTGTGAATTTTTATAAAAGGGGACTTTTTCTAGATATCATTGCCAAATGGCAATATTTAGTCGAATTTCAGTGATGTATAACGACTTAAATGTCAGCTTCTTTATCTCTCTCTCTTCTTAAAGATGCACTTTGTGAACCAACTGTTGTATTTTTCTTAACACGATAAGTAACAGACAAAACATTGATATGATTATTTGTATCATATATTTTTGAATTTAGAAGGATACAAATAAATAAAGGCAGCAGGACCTTTGTTGCACACATTGGATAATAGAAATTGAAACATTAATAAAATATACCTAAAATAGGGTTTATTGTTGACATATTACTTTAAAGTCATCTTTTACATAGCCCTTTTTTATTCATCTTTTTTATCAAATAAAAATCGATGTTTGTGTTTGTGAATTGATATGATGTTGTTGTTTATTTCTCACACGTTAAGATGCGCCTAATGCCTTTTTAAAGAAATCATTTTGGCTTTTTTACTAAACTTCTTTCTAGCGAGCCTTATTCTTATTCATTTTTCTAATCGAAATAAGCCTGCACGCAAATTAGAAAGCATTCTTGCAACGACTTAAACAGTAATTACAGTATCAAAAACAAATACTTTATCAAATAAAACTGTCAATATTTTTCCTTTGCGGCAAATACTCAAAATTCAAGCCTTTCACGTTTGTTATCAAGGAACTGAACGTTATTTTACAGATCTAAAACATTTGTAGATTATGACAATCATAAGCTCGTTAGTTAAACCATGGACCACTCCAACAAACTCAACCGCCGAGTTTTATGCAAATAGTTTTAATTTCGACGACAAAGCTTTCAAGCGCGCTTCTTCGAAATGTTTAATTTATTCGTTATAATAACAAATGGCAACTGCCATCAATGACGGACGCGTGCGATCCCCTTTGAGTGAATCTACGTTAGGAAAGTTGCGCAATAAAATTACAATCACTGGTGCTTTACCAGCGTGATTCATGTTGACGGAGAATATGCTTATTGCAATGGAACTGGAACTTTGGCATCGCGCCGTAACTTGACACCTCTTGATATTCCACGGAACATTAGACAACATTCGTCTGATCATCTCTTCATGTTAACCCTGCACCGAACGATTCCATAATATCATCGGTCTGCAAACGAAACCCCAACATCATTAGAAGTATTGATTGAATTGAAAGAAACAAATGTTTTTACTAGCAATTTTCCTGTTTTCAAGACTATTCCTATCTCATCAGATGATATTTCTTCTTTTATTTCTCATTTTTATAGTTGTTTTCCAGATATTTAGCTCAATTCGATAGGAAGGAAAGTGACTTATATGAATGTCTTACTTAAAAAGAGTGAAAAGCAACGCAAAGAAACAGCGTTTGCCTCACAATGTCTCTTTAATGGAATGCCGGAATTTTCTACACAATTACGCAGCTTTGTATGAGAATTATTCGCTTTGAATTATATTTAAAACGAATTCATTACTGCTTTATATTTGATGAAATATTCGGCAATGATTGATTGTTCGGTTTATTGGAATCGGACAACAATGGCTCCGTATATTCAAATAGCACCACAAGAGCCACGTTTAATTTCAAAATAACTTTACAGAATTTTATTGGATTTTGAAAAGCATTTATCATTGGAATATTACTTGCTCACGCATATATCGAGTTATGTCAATATACAAGATATCTGAATAAGCTTTATATAAGTATTTCTTTCAATGATATTCCTTATGGTGATAATAATGATAAAAATTATATTATTGATAATAGACATATGATATATGAAAACGGTTATTTCAATTATAATATTAAAAATAATAAATATAGTAAAAAACTAAATATTGTTACGTTGAAAAAAAAAATTATAATATAAAAGATAATAATAATAACAATAGAAATAATAAGGATAATGGTCATAATAGTGATTATAACAAGGATGATAATAAAAGTTATGCTTTTGATAATAATAATGAAAAGAATTACAACAATATTCATTATGTTATGATTAATAATAATAAATCTTATAATTGCATTTTATCCGCTACAAATCGAAATGATTTCAACCACACACGTTAGAACCGCCCGTTGTTTTAGAAAACTTTTATGAAGTTTCTAATTAGGTCTTACCCACAAATATAAACAACCGTTTAGAAACATAAACAGGATAATTCGACGGATGTGCTTAATCAAAAACACGTTTTTGCTGCCAAACAACGATTAACCTTAACTCAAGTATTAGGCTGGAACACGTTTTGGCTTCGACGTTAGTTTAAGTTGTGAATATAAAAGCACATTCATCTTTCAGTGAACATTTTTCAAAAACGTCATTTTAACAGATAATTCCAAAAGTAACACATACACAACTCTCATAGAGATTGTTTTTAGTTATTTTGACACAAAGGACAATTTGTAAGTCAATATACAATGTCGTCGAAACAATACAGTTTTTTGTTGTGGTGTAATATTTTGGCAATATTTAATTTCATGTATTTCATTCTCGTATTTATGTTCACTGAATTATGTCAATAATGTACATAATGGGCTAATAAGCCTAATGGAATTATGTAAATAAAACTTGTGAACTTGTAATTAATGAAAAATATGTCCTGAACGCAAGCAAATTGATTCATTATTTGTCAATATACCCAAGTATTCACAAAGGGTGTGCGACAGATTCAAAACCGTTGCAACAATTTTTTTATCTGACAACATAACCACTCTTTGTATACAGGCTCTTAATATCTTAAATACGAACTAATTTAACTTTCAATAGCTATTCCCCATTACATTTCTCACATTGGTCGGTTGATATGCAATTTTAAAGAAATGAAAACCATTTCAATGTTCAATTTTCCTCGTATCTGTGAGACAGGGCCTTTAGGAAAACAAACGTGGATGGTGACAGTAATTTCAAGGAAGTTGCTAAACTGTCGTTACAGGATGATTCTTTATATATATTTATGAAATATGCTAACTTCTGCCTCGTGTGTTTATGTAATCTGCGTGGAATAGTTTCTCAACTTTTCGGGCCTATATTCGCTCACAAAAGTTACAGAGGTTTTCGGGAAAAGGAATCGGACACCTCTGCAACCTTCGTGAGTGAGTAGGCATCCGAAATACTGCTGCACAGTTGGCGGGGATTCCCCTGATTATAAATATACAATACTATTTTCCCGTAGATGCTGCCTGTCTACCATCCATATACCAATAAAACTTGGGACCGTGTACGACCGAAGTTGTCAACGGGCCACACAACACAATCTATTCATACACATTTTGGTTTGTATATTACTATTAAAAATACGTTCAGCTGAACCCAAAACATGTAGTTTTCGAAATTACTTTTAGAGCTTAGATGTCATTTCTAGTTTTCGCGCAATGCTTTCCCTTTTCATATAGGTTATAAGGTGGCTTAGACGTTTATTTATTTTTTCTTCTCATTCAAAGCTTCCCTCAGCACTATCAGTCGTGTTATTATCATTCCTGACGTCAGGTCGATCCCTGTTTTGACTTCGTTACATCCGACTGACCGAGTAAAAATAACAAATCGTTAACCCAAGCAATGTAAACATCACCAAGGTCTAGGCATTTTCTGAAAATTCCACGAGAAACAGATAAGAGAAGCACATGTTCCACGTTTGATACATACACCAGTTTATGTAGTATATGAATAAAAGAGATGTCACATTGTGGTTTTACATATTTTCGAACAAAATATATCAAAAGTTGGTTTAAAGCTCAAATCAAATAACTAATGAACTATTTGAGCGGGTAATATATACGTATGAATTGTTTTCCGAGAAAAACAACACGATTCATTTATACATGAAGTTATGCTGGATTTTGAATAAACTAGATGTTATTATTTCAAAGCCTTTGTTTTCTCATATAAACGCATTCCTTCAGTTAACAATGAATGTTGTTTCAACTTCAACAAACGTATGCATTGTGCTCAAAGCATGCACATTTTGAATCGCTGTCAAGAGGGAATGAGTAGTCAAGGGGTGGCGAATGGCAGTTTATCGCAGCAAGCGACCAATGTTTAGATTTGACAGACCAGATATGGTGTAGAATCTGACTTGAACAACATCTTTCTTTCTCAGAAATTTTTCTGCGATTTTTGTTTCATTCAATTCACAAATTCCGGATTGTCAAACACATCATAACCCGTTATCAACCACATTTGTTCTTTAACCTCTTATTCCTCATAAATTCGTATCATTGTCGGATATGCCATTTTAATCTATTGTCACAATGTGTTCTCAACCCAAATCGATAACAAAATATCTATGTGTTGGTATGCATAAAAAAAATTATGTATGTTTCCCATTCGTACATATGTATAAGAAGATATATTTATTGTTATTCATTGTAAACCATGAGCTGTTTATGCTTTAGTTGAAATAAAATGTTCTTCTATATCATTCCATGCTTCTGCATTTGCTTCGTATTTGAACTTCTTAATGCATCCACAGATCATGAATCGGTTGTGCCAAAGTATTCAACTTGAATAATATATTCGGATAAACGTAACTACTGATAAACCTAAAAGTTGATTGTGGGCGCTCGAAACATAAACTGGTAGAAAACAACTAGAACCGACAGACCGTCGTCATTTGTTTTGGGATTCTCGACTGACAATGCTAGTTAGACGAAGGATTCTTATGTAAGTATCGTATTTGTCATCGTCTTGTAACAGTATCCATCTTTTTAATTGTCGACTCTTGTTTGCAAATCCTAATAAGTAATTGATTAAAATCAAATAGTTTAGATTGTGAAATAAGTTCTTGCAACTTAGATTAATCCCGATTCTGCTTCCTGTGTCATAACCAGTTCTAACACCGAATTGGATGACAGGGCCGAAAACACTGGATTAGTAAATTTATATGAAATCAAAGAAAACTTAGTACTAATTAATTGACAGGATAAAACACCGTTCCTGACCCTTAGAATGCTTTTCTAAATATAGATTGTTGTGTCGTCTTCTTTCAAAACCTTAAATATCTACTTATTTTTGACGAGGAAAGATTCTCAGAGTAGCAAACAGGTTAGATCAAAAGCTAGTCGCCAATTGACTTGGCGGTTGGCCTGTAAACCAACCTGTTTGCATAAGCATAAAGTCGGTTCCAGCACTATAATGGTTAAACATGAATCTTAAACAGGCGTTCAGGAGTAAAGCAAGAAGAGTCAGTCCGATAGAGGGTATGTTATTTCCTAACTATTTATGAATGAACCGACGATAAAGGATCGTTTACGATTTAAAATAAAGCGACCTTGTGAACGCTTCCGTGCACATGAATGCCGTGTTTATACGTAGAACCTGTTTTTCATGAATTTAATCTTTTCCTTGTTTAAGCGACCTTATGCGTTCCCGCTGCAGACGAATTTCGAGGAGATTTTTTCTATGAAAAACTCTGCTTTACATAGAGATACTCATTATACTTTGTAAAAATGTGTTAAGTATTGTCTAAATGATTTGAATGTTTATTCCAACACAATTTGTTTATAATTTGTTTAATATATCGCTATTTGCATTACCGCTCATGACACCAAAGGGTGGTACAATTGTTATATGTTTACTACACATTAAGCTCTTCTTAAAGTACATTAATTCGCGATAGTCCATCTACATGCATACAGTAGATTCTCTCTCAGTCACTTGTGATCAGTCGCATCAACGTCAATGAGCCAACGATAGTTTGTGTCCTAGGGCATGTCTTACAAAAATTCGTTACTTTGCGTCTTTTGTCCCAAAATTATCGTAACTCTTGAATCTCAAAGGAAACTTTGTCTTTGTGAATGATACTTGAGCATGCGTTTAAAAAAGCGATACATATTGGAAAACATGTTCCGCTTATTTCTAAGTTGATATTTGTCTGAGGCACTCTTTTCCTGCTTGTATTTACGTTGACGAGGAAATCTATCGTACGAACCTTTGTGAGACAGGCTTCTGGTCCAGAATCTCGCGATACGATGGATTTGGGTATCGTAGATCCTGTGACACCTGATGCACATTCGAAATTGGATGTAAGGAATAAGTGTAGTTGTGCCCAAAAAAAACTTATCTTAGAGAACTATATTCATTCTCATTTTACGTTGTTTTACAGTGAAACAGTTTAATTTAGACATCAGAGAGAATAAAAAAACAAACAAGAGCGTTTCGTCGGAAGAGTATGTTTGCTGACAAATATTAGCCAGTACAATATTCGAGACCTTGGACTTGAAACCTTCACCTTTAACGACTGCAACAGTATTGGTTGCTTATTATAGTAAATATGTTCGCACATTTCAATTGAGAAAATGGAAACACACGATGACATTGGGCAAAAAAACAACAACAACAAAGAACCAAAAACAAAAATGCGTCAACCTATCAACTCATTTCAAACGTATCTTAATCCAAATTTTAACCATTATCAAACATAAATTCAATATTCGTGAATCGGATGAATGTACCTAGCTGATGGGACTACATGTATATGGATTGGTCAGTCAGGGGAGATGAAGGTTATTATTTTATGTGTGTAATATGTTTTTAACTACACAAAATGCCATTACATTGCTGTACCTGGAAAGTTGTCAATAAAAACATAAAGACTATGAAAATAAATTGTTATAATATTTTATTTCATAATTTTACATTTACAAAGTAAAAGCAATACAGACTGTCTGACAGTCTAAAGTGTGACAATTAAAGGAATTGATAACATTTAGACACTATATAACGTAAACACAAACAAAACGGCCACGACAAGCGAAGACATGCATTTAGAACTCGGCGTTTAGTGCAATTTCATTGAATTATTTCTAGTTTTTCACTAAGAAAGATCGTAAATTATCTGAAGTTGCAGTGTGGTAACATGAATTGAGTTGCGTCAACAATCAGCACATTTCAGAACCCCATAACAGTGGCTTTAAATGTTTTGGCAGTGATCCATGCATTTATATGTATCTATATTGGGTTTGCAGCACGTCAACATTATTTCAGCAATGTTGCGATGCCCGACTGATGATGGGAGACCCCATACTCAACTGGCCATCAGCATTCCGTAAGTCAGCCGGGAGACTATATCTCATGAAAGCCAAAATGCCGCCACCGGAATTTGAACATACACATAGAGGGGCAATTGCAGTGATCTAATTCATGTTTTCGTTCGACCATGGCCATTCGACAACGAAAGCAATTTAATTCCAGCCATGAACAACTATTCATGGAAATAGGAAAAATAATATATCAAACTAACAACAACATCCATATAAAATTGAATGCAAGGAAAAGACCAATAATCAACCTATCACGGAACGTCATTTGTACCAATAAACATGCGTACCAAAATGAAAGTTATCAGTAGCAACAACTGGAAATTAGAATTGCTATGAATTCGAGAAAAATCGCTCACAAAGGTTTGTTTAAAAGCCATCAACCAATATGCATTTAAACTTCGAGAGTGGATAATTTGTTAAAAGGAAAGACGTATAAGCAACAGAAACACAAAACAAATATGAAAACAATGAACATTTGAAAACACTGGCCTTTTTATTAATGAAACACGTTTTTTTTTCAATGAAACACTGGAAAAGCTTGAATGATTAACTTGAAATGCTATAACAAATCTTATTTGCAAAATATTCCGTCACATAACTGAATCCTTTGCTTTTACACATTTAAAAGGTATGCCGTTCTAATTAAAATGAAATTGCAAAAATAAAATGTTGTGGAAAAGAAAGCGTTAATGTTAACATCTTTGCATGAATATTATAGGAAGTTGGTTAGTATGTTTTAGTCAATAATGGAATAATGTTTAATGTATGTTTAGACAATAATGGAATCATATTAAAAAATGTAAGTTGCCGTGTACACAAATAAATATATATCTCATCTATAATTGAAAATAATGTAAGTTAATCGTCATTTATGATACTGATTCTACCCAAGGAGAACAAAGAAAGTTGTGTTAGCCATTTCCCAAACAATAAAGTCATTTGGCGAGTTTGTTGCAGACGATTCAGAAAACATTGTGGGAAAAAGGAAAAATTGCTCGTTACGAGCAATTTTTCCTTTTCCCACAAGGTTTTCTGCTCTTTCTGAAGAATATTGTTCAATTACATCACATTTTGAAATGTCGTCTGCAAACTCTTTCAATTTGGGACAGTCGAAAATTTGTTGTTTTGGAAAGTGTTAGTAGTATGAATTACAGCATATTTTAACATCATCCCTGCAATGCTTTCATTTAGAGGACTCACTTGTTTATGTAAACAAAATGGCATAAACGAGTGACCACACGGAAACACATACATTTGTGCAAATTAAAAAGAAGGTTAAGAAATTATTGTGATAAATAAGACTCTGTCTAACACGGGAAATTTGAAATCTTTCATAACGTATTCTAAGAAAAACAAAAATCGTTTTGTATTTTCTAAGTATCCTCTCCACTGTACTTAGACATAAAGCAAAATTTTATTATAGTAATATAAAAAATCCTCGGGAATTTTGAAGGTGTTTTTTCACAGATATTAGGAAATTCGTAAGTTAGAAATCAATTTCTGTAAAACTGCACACTAACTGTACTGATGACTGATACACAATGAAGATTAAAACTTTGAAGCAAAACTAGAGCTAAGTCTTAAGTTCTTTAAAGTTTGTAAACAGTGAATTAATATGTGTTTCAATCAAAAAGCGACGCATCATGTTTAAACTACTGCATATAAACTGTGCATACATAGATTAATTGATGCTTCCTGAATTAATTATGCTTTCAAAATAACTACTTTTAATCGTATATCAAACAAAAATACAAAAAACTCTTGTTTCAACAACATTTTAATGTGACTTTCAAATGTTCTCTTCTGTGATCCAGAGCCTTAAAGACTGTAACAAAAATCGATTTTTTATGGCTTTTCCAGGAACGTTATGCAAAATATTGAGCAGAGTCTATCTTGGTATAAGCGATCTTAGTAAGGAGCTTTCTAAATAACTTGCTTTCTGTATCAAGATAGCCTTTGACTAAATAATCGTTCATGCTCTATTTAAGAGTGGTCCCTTAAAACGAAATTTACTTAATCAAATATTTCGAAATTGTACTTAAATTCCTGATTACTACACTTGATAATATTCCAACGTAAGAATTAAAATTTACCCAAATAATTCCATGAATCTATGACATCGGTCACTTAATATTTAACTTATTTTCACACAAAAATACAAACACTATTTAAAACAATACACAATTCTTTATTCGGTGATATCTGAATCGACCCTGTGTTTCATGTGAGACTAGATCTAAATACATTCACATTTGTTTCAATTACACGCGATCCAGTATTTTTGCAATCACAACCATTTTATTCATTTAACAAGCCTGTCTTGGCGGACATGCTACCATAACCAACAAAAACATCAACTTTTACAAATGTGTTTGCAAACATCAACTCAAAATGAAACTAGAATTAAAAAATAGAGTACGTTTTTGTACAATAATAAAAGGACATGAATAATTTAAAATTCTTCCATAGCCTTTACCGTCAATTCCATTCATAACCTTTTTCAAATGTTTTCTAATAATCTTCAAAGTATCACTTTTCGAAACAAACCCCAATCGCTGTTATGATAAAGTTCTCTTAGCATATGGATGTCTTGTTTTATTTGTGGGGAAAGTAGTTATTTTTGCATGGTATTGTTGGCACAGACAGGATTCTCTCCTAGTTTTCCAAAAATATATTTTTAGAGTGCGCTTATATATATATATTCTTATGTTGAACGAGCAGATATATTTTTAAGAAACGCTCCTTATAACACCATCCTCTGTCAAAGACAGCCAGTTGTATGTTGTTAAAATGTGTAAAGCTTCTTCAGTGATACATTGCAAAGGTTCTTTTTAGAATTTTTGGATTTCTTAGACCATTCTTTGGAAACAGCAAATATTTCGATGCGTTTTGGTTGCATATCTTCATATTAAACCAGCAATTTGCATTGTATCTCAAAACATGAACCTATAATTGTTATTTTCCTTCTTCCAATTTTACGTTAAGGACCGATACATAGTATATGAAAAGATAAGTCACAGAAAGAAGTATATACTGCAAAAATATGTGTACTTCATTAGGAAAATAAATTGAAATAAAATTCCACTGCGTAGCATATTGTTTACGATCTTATCTTGAAAAAGACTTTCCTCGTATGGGTATTTATTTCTAAACAGTGGTCAATAAAGACAATCAACCGAGAATATTACGAGTAATGAACGAGGTGTGTAGTGTGAAACTAACAAGTTATCTATTTTTAGATTAAGCCATCACATTTCTCATAGTCTGTCTCATATAGCTCTAATGGTGCGCTAGTCAAGCGCATAGCCCATCCAATCCATGCCTCTTCTATTTTACATATTTCTGTTTCCTTACAACTTATATATATACATTACTATTGTTTATGTGAATTAATGTAATATCATTGTATTACTATACTCATATGTCTGATAAATTCAGACGTGAGCGAATAAAAGTTGTTTGAATTGAATTGAATTGAATTGAAGTAATGAACCACGGTGGCTTTCAGGGGGCAGTTCGAGTATATTCATATGTTTATATGAAGAAGCATTCTAAAAGTGGTTACTATTGGTAACATATTCACATGTGGATAAACAAAAGCGACGGTTTAATCTTAGACTCAGAAAATAAACATTGTGATCTCAAAGCTACTTTGCCTGGTACGAGCATGTTTCTTCTTAGACACACTTGTTTGTTCATCCGATTGTAATCGTTTTCTCCTTTTATTTTAAAGTGTTTTTTCGACGAAATGTAATGATATAAGAATCTAAATAATCAGAATTCACATATATCTAAACAGTGGTGAAAATTGAGGTCATGCAAAATACTTCCTTACCCGACATTTCTTCGATTTTTCTCTTACGATAGACAACTTTAAAAAGAATACGAATACCAACAATACGAGGAAAATAGATGAACCATAATAAATATCTTAGAATAATATACAAGTCTATCATTATTCAAAGTTGACATTACTATCTAGGAACCCTGTCAAAACGTAACATTTTCACACCAAAACTGTTGCTAATTCAACATACCATTGCACACTATGGTCCAACCTTGCAAATTCAGCACAAATTTGAGCCACTTTTGTTCAACATCTGCACCATTACTGTTAGAACCAGTTGTGTTGTGTGTGCAAATAAAACAGTCGCTGTCCATGGAAAGCGAGAACAGTGTGTGAAAATTCCACATAGGGAAATGTTATTCTAAACAGTTCATTTCGACTTGCATTTGCAATTCTTCTTTCCAAAAACCGTTCACGGTCTAGCGCGTGAGTGGGGGACACTTGATCTATCCGAATTTCGTTCCTTAAAGTTGTCCATCAACTTGTGCACGACTCGTCCGGATACAGTTCGTTTATGACCCTGTCGCCGATTTAGGCAGTTTTCTTGTTCGGGATAATTAATTCTTGTCGTTAACTCTCTCACAAAAACCCTTCCCTGTTTTCGTAAAGGAAACGGCGACACTACATTCAACCATGACTTCTTAGTCACATCAAAACCCTCATTCTTGACCAAATAACTAACACTTTTCCTTTTCCAGACAATTCAAGTCAGCCGACAAGACATTTCTATTCAGCCAACATGACGAGAAGTAAACGCGGCTTTAGTTTTTTAAATCCTATGTCTCTCACGTGACGTGACATCATTGGATGCGCGGCCAATATTGTGACGTCATTGATGTCATGTGATGATGGACGCCCATATCTTGATGACCTCCGCCTGGAATTTGTACGGGAACTGATACACCGGGGGATATTAAACCTGTAATGGAACGGAGATATACATTAGTACAAGGAACACATTATGAATATCCAACAGAATTGGTGTGACCATATTGAAAGTGTTTCGCAAATACAGACACCATGGAGGTTAGATTAGAGCGACGCTTTGTGGCGTTAAAGATGAACTGTGCAAGATGAACATGAGATATTGTTTTCGTCAGATTACACTGTCGTTATTTCTTTAATCAATTGAAGGCGATAATGTATGTCTGGAAGAACCGATACAACCTAGTAAAAAGTTCAAGTTCCTTTATCATGAACGCCAGTATTAAATATTGATTTATATATATTCATTTAAATAAGCTTTAAAAGTGACATCTACTTTATCTTATAACATTTACGTGAATTCTATGACAACGTTTATCCTTTCAGGCCTTTGGAAATATCAATTGTCATAATGTGGAATAGCAGTCAGTGGATTGGAAATAGATCTGTAAGTATGGTAACAAAATTCTAGGGTACCGTTTAACTAAACATATTATGCTTGAAATATGCATAAGTTCAAACCAACATCCCTCCTTTTTCAATATTGGGTTACACAATAATGCAAAGTAACATATTATTGGAATCGTCTCTACGAGACACTTCCAATGACGTGTAACATTGCATTTGGGTACTTTCATTTAGGATACTATCCATTAAATCAGTTTCGACAAACGCAAATATTACTTTCATTCAGGAAAATTTCCACGTTTATCAGCTTTGATTATGCCAATATTTTCCTGAAGTTGTTAAATAAAACAGTGCCGAGGACCATCGACACACGATATTTCCTGCCACTTTAAGACTGAAATTCCGCAAGACGACCAGATCGAAAGCCTACCCGTTGCTGACGCACCATTGGATGGATGATGATTCATGTGACTTGGTAAACCGGAAGCTGCTACCGCACTGCAAGAACTTCTCGAGTAGGCACTAAGGGACAGGGGGTCGTAACTCCGACCGGAATATTCTGTGGAAATACAGGACAATCATTTTATGTAAGAATATTGATATTGGTTTAACAGAAATAGAGAAAAGATAGTTGCTGTCGTGCATTGGAAATGTTATATGGCAACCTATTACAATGTATTGGTCCGTAAATTGCCCTGGTGACAGGAGGAATTGGTATAACGATATCTTTTTAATAAACACTACCGCATTATTGCAGTTCAAGATCTGCATTACCAACAGTTGTTGCATTGAAAAACGACATGATAAGATTTTCTTGTGGATTCGTTAATTACACCAAATTACCTACGATTTGGAATCTCACGTGAAGAATCTGCTTTGGAAGATATTTTGCACAAAACTCCTCTCCCTATAATAGATTTGTTACCATTGCTTTGGTAACTCTTTGACTTTAAGACGATACTTTTCTTATTACTTTATAGTAAGTAGGCTGTGTGGGTTGTTTTAGGTCCTATGTTTGTAATATTTATGCAGTATTTCAGGCGAACATTCGCTCAAGAACTTTGCAGAGGAGTACTAAAACTTCATGAAAATGATAAATGCAAGATTCGGCTGAACCATTGAACGAGTATGTCTTTTTTACTGAACTGAACTTCTTTAATGCCCGGCATCATTACGCTACAATAAAACTTACCTGGAATCATGCATGAATACGGTGAACTAGACGATTGTAGACACGATGGATTAGAAGACATAGAGTTGTTCAACGACGAATGGTAATTTTGCACGGTGGGCATTGCACTGCAAATATGAAAGCAATAATTAAGCGTTAAAAGACATTACAAGCGAACACTAATTCTCCCGCAAATGCAGCAGCTTGCACTGGTATGATGAAGAAACAATGATAATGCTTTTTTGATGAATCATTGAAGACTTATTAAACATGGACATAGATAATACTGAATGACAACTTTTTCCTGAACAATTCTGTCATATTATCTAAGATAGAATCATTTTGTATCAAAGTATATTATTTTAGTAAAATTGAAAAGTATTGGAAATACGTGTATCGTTTTATCTAAATAACCTTTTACCTATCTAGTGTTGGTGATATTGTTAGAACATACATATCAAAATAAAACAAAACTTAGTTGGGCAACATACCTATATTGTTCGGACCCCATTTGGGAGATGGTCTGCAAGGATGGGTACATGCTGTTTGGAAAGCCGGTATTTAATGGAATTCTAGAGGACACGTTGCCAGGCTCACGTCGTTGGTTGCGAAGCTTCTCCTCTCGGCGCCATTTCGCTCTTCTATTTGAAAACCAAACCTGTTTTGGAATAAGGAATATTAAGGAGCTTCAATCGGACTTCGGTTTACAAATAGATATTGTTTTATTATACCGAAATCGATAATATCTTAAAAAAGTATATGCTTCTTCTGTTACACAAAATATTACCATTGACTACGATGGCGCTAGTGTCAACGAATGGTATCGTGCGTTAGAGCAAACAGATCATTTGTAAACTTTGCTTAAAATTGTTCGATTGAAAACTTGACAAAATATTTTAAAACATTAAATGCTTTATCTATCAGTGGTGAATTGCCTGTAAGCGTTTAAAGTTTTCGAAAAGAATATACACATCGACACAATGGTGTATGCACAAGAATAAAAAAAATAGATAAAAAGATATATATATATATATATTAGTACACATACTGTCGGCATAACAGGTTATCTGCATAAGAGTTCAGTTATAACATGTACTCACACAATGGTGTATGAACAAGCTTTCTTAAAAAAAAGACTACACATGGTGTTGTCATGCCAGGTGTTCTCTATATATGTATAGCTACAGCATGTACTTACTTGTATCCTTGCTTCAGGGAGATCTATTTTCTGGGCTAGCCGCTCACGTGCAAACACATCGGGGTAATGCGTTCTCTCAAATTCTGCAAGACAGAGAAATGTTGTGTGAGAAATGGAACCAGTTTTGCGAGGAAGTATATCAATTAAAGGAACATTTTTCATTCTATTTCACTTAAATTCAGCAGCTTGATATGGTTTGCGATGGAATGTGATGATTTCATAATCTATATTGATGGTAACCTTCATAAAACGTTACTTGGGTATCTAAATTTCAATATATTTTTCATTAATTTCGCGAGTTTTCAATTTGGTAAAAAGGAAGCTCTTTTTTTTTTCTACCAAATGCATGTTTTACAAAGACTCACCTTTCTCTAGACTTTCGATTTGCGATGCAGTGAAAGAAGTCCTGTTTCTTTGCAGTTTTCGTTTAAGGCGCATGCGCATCTGCTCGTCGCTCTCATTTCCTTTCGGGCTCTCACTATGGTTACTGTCAGAGCTAGCATTACCATCGTCATCTGAAAATATAAATATATACCAGTTGGTTAGCTATAGTAAATTCCAGACACAGGTCCAATATGGGTCCTCTTCGTCAATGCCGTACCAACACTTCAGTTTTGTTACGGCTTATTTGAATGCACCAGTACAAGGCTATGGCTCAGAAGTAACTTGCCAAAGACCACTCCCACGAAACCAGAGGTCTCGGTGGGGCTCGAACCGGGACCCCCCGAGTTCTGAGTCCTCCACCTTCACCACTGAGGATATATGTAACAATATGCAAACATGGTGCTTCCGAAATTGATTGTTCTGTATGTTTCTTAATTGTTTTTCATTAATTAACTTCATTATTACGACAGACTATCCTCTGTCCTTTGGAACGTGTCTCTCTAAACCGCTTTAAGAAGTTACCGTTTCAAAGTAGAATTCTCAAATATAAAAAAACTCGGCATTAGATATTGTGACGTAAACATTGTCTGTTGCAAACACATCAAACGCCTACTCCATCAGGGGGTCAAGTGTCGAATATAAATCAAGACATTGCAATTACGGTAGAGATCATTATGTAATTTTAAAACAATAATTATGTCATGCTACGCCATGCTCCAAACCCACAGTGACAGGTTTGTTTGATTCCTTACACTGTTACATAACATCCACTTTACGTTTAACATGATTTATAGCGGTTGAGCCATTTCGTCCGAAAAGGGGCTGGTCAGCTTAACGCGAAGAAGGGAAGACTGAACAATGGTCCTCATTGATATTTCTTTGTTAATCATTATAACCTGTAACGTTCTAGTAACGTTCAACTGCTATAACAACCTGCCTCGGAACTTTTATATTTTATAGCAACACAAGATTTATTTTAACATGTAATATTCTAAATGGATATTGTTTTGGTGTTTAGGCAATAATACTTCAAAACTGTTTTATGTGTTTAGGGATAAACGATGATACGTAAAAGCATTATGTCATAAAGTGTTTTTGAACTGACGGTTTGAATGGTATACCAATATTAATCTCGATTTTACATCATTATCATTTGCCATCTTTCATGATATTTGTAATATGATCAACAAATTTGATCTTTACCCTAATTCATGTACGCTGTATTCAAGTGTTTGATTATTTTCATTTACATGAATACCTGTATGCTTTTTCCTTCACACAAAGGACGTTTGTTGTTGCTACAAACCGTACATGTTGCGTTTCTTTCGTGCACAACAAAATGATACAAGCATTTGTTACACTAGATGAAACAACATCGCAATTTTACGACCTTTGTCCGTATTAACGATTCGCAACGTTTGGCCTCCAGTGCCATCACATGTTGCGTTTAATGACATTCAGGCTATGCAGTTAACTCAATTAGAATTTATCCCATAAATTTGCCCATGAGTAGCCAGAATGCATGGTCAAAACCAGTTAACAATATACAGAAACGTCACGTACACTAATGATTAAAAATTGCATGTCATTGCTTGTTACAAAACAGTTGCACTTGCTTATAAAACACTTATTTTATAGGTCATAAAAGGGCAAGACAGCTACGTCGCGATTTGGCTACAGCCATATCAGATCGGGTTTCAGAAGGTTGGTATCACGTGCCTTTTAGAACCAGTAATTACCCGGGTCACGTGCTTGAGCTCCGATGATAACAGGCTAATGCCTGCAGAATTACTGTAGAAGACAAGCCCATCCGAGATTTACCGAGTATGAATCGATTTTAATGAAGTGAACGTTTAATAAAGTGTTTCAGGTTCCAAGAAAACTGGTCTCTGAGGGGGATGTTGGAACGCAAACAAGTTTGCGATATTATGATGAGATGATGGGTAAGCTGCAATGTTGAATAGTTTACATAGTCATTTGACTATTCGCCAAGTCTCAGCCTGCAATTGGCATTGCAGATAGGGTTTAAAAACATGATAGAAAAATGAGTTAATAAGTTGGGAAGGATATATTTTGAAGCAATCTTTTTTTTTATATCTTCATAATGCATTCAATCCTGTATGTTACTATATAAGTATCTTTCTAATATGTCATTGTCTTTAACAGAAAGATTATATTTATCAAAAATCTTTTTCTCCAGAATGCATTCATTCCTACATGTTTTTATATAAGTATCTTTCTTATAAGACATTGACTTTAACAAAACGTATATATTTATCAGATGTAAAACGACAATAGTGAAAAGTCATTGCAAGAGACAAATATTGACCAGTCAGAAAAACCGGAATAATTGAGCAATGTCTTTCTGAGTTGAGCAAGTTAAAAGTTTCATAACGAAGAACATATGTCTAGTCTCACAGACAGTATCGTCCGCCTGTTCCCTCCCATAAAATGTGACAAATCGTAATTAAGACATAATTTCGTATAAATAAATACACCCATCTATGTGGGGCCGGGCCACACAATACCCCTGTGTTTTTGTATGGACATTAAATAAGGACAATGCACCCACTCATAAAACACGAACGGTCGAGTGGCGTTGTCGAGGTCATTCAAGGGCACTCGTTTTCATTTACAATGCTGAACAACGCAATCTATGATATAGTTCATGGAGATATTCATGAAAATTGGCCATTTCAGCAAATTACACCGAAAGTATGATTTAACAAAATAGTTAACAATGTGATTTATTGCTTCATGATTGGCAATTCTTGTATTGGCATGATTTCGACCACTGCTACTTTATGAGCGGTTCCCTTCAAGCGATTACCCGTAATTCTATGATATGACAATTCGTGATTTAGTGCGAGGAACCCTCGGCAAAGTGGTAGTCTGTCATTGGTCTGTTTCTCTTGCTTTTCGTCGTCACATAAAAAGTATTTGCGTTATTTTGCATACCTAACTCATACTTAATGGAAGAACCCTTACTGCCCATACAGGTTGTATCGACCCATTGACATTCCACTTATTTATGTATATTCTATATTTAATCGATTATTATGATATTTACCATTTGAAATGCTGTCAAAACTTGATAACCCAATCCGTCAATAATTCAGTTCCTGTTGTTCTGTATGATTAGTAAGTATGTAATCGTCTTTCGTATGGTCTTTCAAATTATATTTCAACAATATTTCAAAAAGGAGAATATGCTTGGAAGCAATGCTTTTAAAATCACGCCTTGAGCCATTGTTATTGGGTAGTGAAATATAATTTGTTTACCACCAAGGATGATACTGGATCAATGAATTTAAGGGAAAAGTCATAAAAAAGTTTCCTTATCATTGCCTTATTATCAAAATCATTCCTTAAAATCAAAATTATTATATACACGATGCAAGGTTTAAAATGCGTTTGTAAAGTTGCTTAATTATTTTCATGTTAACATGTATTATGACGTGGCAGCACTAGTGTTTAAAGTGAATTGTGGAAACTATTCAATAGTTGATATTACCTTTTTGAATAAAAAAGAGTCTTTAAAAAGATATAGAGAGATGTTTAGTTTTCATACCAACGATAGATCTGAACTAAAAGAAAGTCCTGAATTTCCCATCATGCGCATTTTTTTGTAAATGTGCCACAAAATGGCAGGATGGCGTTAAACTGTTCTGTTTCTCCTTGAGAAACGTCTGCCTTTGTTGCACGTTATCCTCAAAATGATTATAAGTAACGAGGCCTATTGTCATTTATAAAATCATACCTTGATAATAAGTATGTGTAAGCTTTCTATATTCATGTTCTTTTGAAAGAAAGTTCGATTTCATGATACAAATGTATCCTTCCCTTATCACACTCCTCTGAATTTGTCGGATAGAAATTGTTTGGGTTTTTTTTTTCAATATAGTTCGTATGTGCATGGTTTAAAAGACATCGGCAACTTTTCAAATATATCCAAGTAATAGCGAACAAATTCGTAGAACCTTTTTAAACCTAGAGAACTTTTAACTAACGACAAGTTTATAGATGCTCCACATATAAAACTGTTGCTGAGTATGTGTCTTATATACAGACAAATCTTCAAATTCTTATTACTAAAGGTATTATTTCTAAAGCATTAAAAGGACATTTTTTGAGAAAGCTCTGTATGATCTCACGTGTATACATGTAGCATAAAATTTGAAAAACAAAAATAGTATCTTTGAAACCACTTGGAAATTAGAAATTCTGGGATGGTAGTTTCGAATTAATGCGAATACACTAATATAAGACCCCCAATCCTGCGAGGCTAATTGTAATGTTTACATTTTTATGAATGGGCTTAAAAACGCATCAGTCACCCAGAGTCCCCTAGTTTATTCCCATTAATAAATACCCGTTATGTTTTTTAACTCTTAACAAAGCGAACCGCTTTATCGAAATCGTACTAAAATGAAATTGTAGATGACGACTAAAATCGAAACAAAATTTGGAGCTATTATCTTTTACGATAGACAATATCATATGAAAAGGAAAAATATCTCATTTTTTCAAACAATATTATCAAAAGCTCCATGTAGTGTAGCTATCGCATCGGATCACGTGGTTGTTTTGTAAGAGGGTCACAGTCAGCATCGTTCATTGGGTACAAAATAATACATCATGTATATTATAACTGGGTGAGGGTTTGACCCGTTAGATGTACGTCGCATGAAGACGCAAAACACCAAGGGGCCGATGTACTTAACATTTGATGTTTAAGATTTGCGTAAGTTCTAAACAACATTCATTCCTAGTTCAATATTAGGCTTAGTAATATTGCAAAGTAACACACCAATGGCATCGTCTTTCCAAGATGCTTCCAGCGATGTGTCACATTCCAATAGTGTACTATCATTCAAGATACTATCCATGCTTATAAGTTTTTGCTTACACAAATACTTTCCTCAATTCGTATAAATTTATAATTTCCAATTGCAATTAAATATACAAACTAATAGAGACTGTATTTATTAACAGCTTTACTTTCCAGTTCAATTTCGAGATGGTTTGTAAAGTGTAGAGCTAACGCAATGGATCATGGTTTATTATAATGATACGTCTCATTTGATATAAACCAAACAAAGTTTGTTTGAATTTATAATTTTCATCAAGCCCTCACCTCAGCGGGACGGGGATTTCGTGGTCAAAGTTATCAATGGAACCCATGATCCGTTTCAATTTCGATTTCGCAATCCCCCTAAAAGGGTGCCTTGCCTTTGTTGGACGATGCAGCAAAGAACTAATGTCTTCATAAATGGTGGTGTTTTTCCTCTTCAAATTACAGAGATGGTTATTTTTTGTGCCAATGCAGTGAATAATCCTCTTTTCTTTTATTTCGCCACAGCACAAGATATGTAATGATAATTTTGTAATTATCTACATAGACGTGTATACGCGCTCATTAAACTTGAATCACTTTAGAGTTGTAATGGGGTAAGAGGTTGAACAGTTGGTGAACATTTTATAAGCTGCTACAGTGCTACAAGTTGGATGTTTTCGAAAACATGACTTTTTCTCGATTTCACTCACAAGAGGGACAAATTGTATTTTATTCGGAACTTTTATCTGAACTTACGCTATACAATGATTGATTAATACAGAAAAAGGACAATGCTACTAAGTCTATTTTGATACATACTATATTATCAGACGTATTTGTATTTGGACATGCTAAACAACGATACTTAGTCTATTAGTCTATTAGGAAAGATACTGTCTAATGGGACCGTATTTAATTTTTTAGATATTATAAACGAGACATAAACGTAATCAGAGAGCTAGATGTTGTGTTACGAGAAGTCGTTGCTGTAGCTGAGGAGGTTTTTCATCGAATACGAGGGATTAACTCAACAAGGTGAAAAGCAGGCACAGACAGTCTGACGACAGTGCGACAATGACGTGAAAGCGTTTTAATTCTTAACCAGACAACATCCCATTCAAGAACCACAGTCTATACCCTTCTTCAGATGGAAGAGCTTCTTGCTGGGTCTTTTATATCTAGACCTTATATAGAATCAGCAAATTCCTTTGGAAGTTTGTAAATAAATTGTGCACGAAGAGGGATTGACAAAGGTTTACAAGAATAAATAAACGTGGAAATTTCTATTTCTGCAAAACTGTTACAATGTCGGTCGAGGAAACTCAACAAATTGTTTCTATATACAAGAAAGGTGTTGTACCTCATATGTGATGTTAAACCGTCGAGTTTTTCATATTGCAAAACTCAAATGATATTTTAGAACTAAATGCAGTGTTTAAATCTTTGCATTAAACCTATGAAGTGTGTAAGCACCCTTCAAATGTCTTACAACGAACGTTGCAATGCTGTCTCGTTTCAAGATCTTCACGTCCGTTTTAAACTACAATTTTCTTGGCTTATAACAAATATTGGATCGTTCAGGAACAATCGAAAGTAATGCGAATTTTTACTCAAAAAGTAAGGGTCGGATTGGGAAGCCTTAACTAATCCCTTTAATTTTCAAAAGAATAAAATTTAATTGAGTTCACAACGTTTTGAGATCACAAACATTGTCGTGTTATTACAACGACGTAAGTGGCTTTGGAGTCGGAGGCGGCTATTTTAGTCAATCCACAAAAAAAGTTTCCTCTGTTGTCACGGACAAAAATTTGTTATATATCAGCCTGATTGAACTATTCCATGACAGCACCACACGTTCCGAAACATCTGATTTAAAATAAAATTCGAAAAAATACTGAAACCAAATAGGGTCTTGTTAGTGCCACCAAGGATAAACCAGTTGGAAGCGATCAATCCGAAGTAGGGCTTCATTTTACGTAGGAATCTTACGTTGGGTTTTCAAATGATCCAGCCCACTGTAGCGTGGCTTACACAACTCTAGCGAGGCAATACTTCGAATCAAAGCGTTAAATATTGCAACCTCAAGTATCCGAAATCTAGATTTATTGCATTTTGATTCATCAGTGTTCATTGTTCGAATACAAAATGAGCAGTGAACAAGAGGGTTATATAATACGGCAGCACATCACAAACGCAATGTTTGCTTTGATGATTTTTAGCTTGTGTTAATGGGCGATTTGATGGCTTGGACGAATACCGTCTTGAGTGCCTTAATTTCTTTTCCCGTGACCGGTTAATTTGGTTTTAAATTGAATACAACATTTATCTTAAATGTGTACACTCGTTGGATGCTATTGGCGGAATAATAACTTGTTCGTGTGGATTTTTTCATTTCCGGTGAAGAATCGTGTTTATGGACCTGGATCAGGGTAATTTGATCTTGCATCATCTCGCGGAGGTGGTTATCTTATATCATCTTCAATATATCTCTAAGTTAATTTCGTCATCTAGCGTTTTAATATCTGCGATAACAACTTCCTAGACATTTAAGACAACTTTTTAATGAGAATGAGATTGGGTCTATTCTTTTAAGTCATTGCACATACTTTCTTGATGCATTTACGTTTTTAGTATAATGAATTTTATGTTTAAATATTTAAAAAAGAATACTAACTGTCAAATATAAAGTTCCACTAGAAAATGAATATTCTTATGTATATGTAACGGATAATTATCAAGGATGTCATGGATTCAACAAAGTTTGGGATGTCGTTGATTTCCTCTATTCAGATAATAGCTCTTCGCGTATCAATGATGTCCATTGATATTTGAAAAAAAACAACTAGTTATCAACTTAAAAAGCAGATTTGGGACAAAAATGTTGTAATCTTATTTGGGTAGACGACTTAAAAGCTCTTCCAGGAACTTTCAAATGTATGGTCGGATGTAAGAATAAAGATGCACTTACGTTTTTTGTCCATATCCAAGTGTGTGGGTGTTGGCTGGTAGGATGGGGCCCCAAGGCCGGGCATACCGATATTGGGCGTGTACCAGGGATTTGGGCGCGACCACGCTTGTCCATTCAAAATACCTAGTTTGTCATACATACTGCCGTGTCCCATCATTTTCTGATTATCTGTTGCCAGGTTACGCAGGACTCTATTGATAGAAGACACCTGAAAATGAAGAAAAAAAAAGATAGGATCTCTTTTTAAGATTACTACTTGACTTACTCTCAAAATCGACTTCTAGTATTGTTTTGCTTCCAGCATCAAAAACACTGCACATTTTACAACTTTCCTGTTTATTGAAGTTGTGTAGAAAAAACTTGCCATGCTAGATTTTGGGTTTATCACTCTTCTTGTTGAACTCTGTAATTTTCTTGCGTACGTAAGTATTTTTGATATATATTTTTCATCAATACAGAATATTAAAACTCTAAAACTTTTATGTTCATTTATATCAATACAATAATCTTCATTTTTATTTGGTTGTATATATGGAATACGTTTATTTGTATTCCTAAAGTTCATTTAAAGTGCATATGATAAAGTATTGACATTTGATCTGAATATAGTTGACTTGAATTTAAATGCTATCGAATGTAACAAGTTTTCAACTAAAAGTATTAAGACCAAATTTTGCCACGTAATCCCGTTTGTATTTCATTTACAAGTTCCCAGGACGAATTCAATTTTTGTTTGATAATGCACATGCCACGCTCGTTCCCCGAATAAGTGCATTATTTATATTGAAACATATTTAAAAGTGTCACATTTGACAGGGGGCTTTGTAGCTTGAATCGGTCCGGAGAATTTATCTCGAAATGAACCAATGCTTGTAACTAAGCCGCAGTAATATCCTTAATGGTAAAAACGTCAAGAAAAATCTGTTTCAACGAGGTTGGATAATTTTCCAGGGGGTCTCAAGGGACATCAAACCCTTTCCAACGACTGGGGAACTGTTCCAGGAAACATGCTTAATACTGAACATGAAGTAGTCCAATGTTTACTAGTGTTTCAATGGACTGAATGTTTGAGTTTTAAACATAGAGTCGAATTTCAATTCATTATAATTGGGTGGCCATTTCCAAATTAATTCAAATTGCATCACAAAAAACATTTCATTAGATTTCTTTTGAAATGAAAAAATAAGAATAAAATGATTTGACATCAAAATAGAAATTGGTTTTAGTCATCTGTTTTATTTACTTTAAATGTGATCATGAAATTAAGAATTTAAAATATTTTGCAAGTACGTTCCTAACTTTGTCTGATTAATGATTATTTGGGTTTTTTTAATGATTTTTTTTTATCTTTACACAGAGTCAAAAGTATTTCGATAGAGATGTAACTTTGTTAGAAATATTACCAATATATCAGTTGTAACTAAAGACACCTTTTCTTCACTGGCACAAATATTTTTGTATGATTACTTTACTGAGAAATTAAAAATGCCTATTGTTCAGTTACGGTTTTCATTGTGTGAGAGTTTTCATTTTTTTTTTTCATTTTTTTTTATTATTTTTTTAAAAAGAACTAGTAATGTTTCAGACAGATTCCTCGAATTATTTTGTACACATTACATCGTTACAATCTACTGGATTGTTTGATCTAATACAGTCAATAATAAATTAAGTGCATTAGAAGTTTCAATATAAAAATGATTTCAACTTTATTCATTTCATATTTATAAATGTTGATTAGTTATTTAGCACCAAATAAAGTTATGATATCCTCTAGAATTCCACACATAGCTTCTGTATTTGCGGAGCGCATTGCTGTTTGTAGCATTGCATATTTAGGTGATTCTACTTGGTACAATATATCTAATTGACAATCATTGGAAATTCATATCTATCAAAATACAAAACATCTATTCCATTATCTGACTTATGATTTAATATTTATATCAATAAACATGTAGACGAATAAGAACCTTGATTTCTTAGTACTCATATACAATGATGGTCAATTTTACATTTGAGAAACTAATTCTTGGAATAAAATTGTCTATAAAAAACTTAAATGAAAAAACAAATAAATAAAAACAAGACATTCTATGAGTCGTATTTTATGAGTAAATACATTTTAGCAAAATATTTTAGAAATATTAATTATTATTTAAGAAAGCGGCAAATCATTTCTTTCAAGATGATACCATGTTTGATTTACAACTTATCATCAGTTGTTGTTAATTGTTTTGCAGTTAATTGTGAGTAAGATTAAAACAGAATTTAGGACTAATCAGCTATTTTCTAATCGAACATATAATGTCTAGTTTATATCAATGGAAAATATGTTGTTAAAAGTCCAGCACATTTTTCAAAAATTGCAATTCATGGTTATCCCATGCAATCTTAGTCTCAGCTCGTTTGTTGGATATTTCACATTGCAAGGAAGAATAAATATACTCAATTCGAGAAAATACCACCATGATTTCAATCGGTCTGTCAGCACTTCACTTATTGATATTGTGTCGATAATTTACACAGACGGGAGAGGTCCAGTTTTCTCCGAATCCGACCCATATAATTTCGCGATTATAAAAAAAAAGACCAGAAAGAAGACTGGAGAACGAAGGCTCAAGACTTCCAGGCTCTTTTGAAATGTTTGACAATATGAAGGCCTAATGAAGGGCGGATGTTAATTTTTTAAAAGCCTGCTCTCTTGAAATCTTAATCTGCCCGGTGATGCGTTATGCCGACCATTTCTCAACAAGAGAGGCAGATGTGCTATTCCGTAATTAACGCTGTAAAACAGAAGAGGCGCATGCGCGGAAAACGGGGTACCGTTTTACTAAATATTTTGCGCTAAAAATTGCTTAGGTTCAAAACAACATTCACTCTTATTTCAATATTGGTCTAAGAAATATTGCTTAGTAACACATCATTTGAATCGCACCTCCGAGAAGCTTCCAATAATTTGTCACATGACAACATTTTGTTCTCATTTAAGATAATATAATTGTTCATTAATTTTGTTTTGACTATATGTCTTTTCAAAGTATTTTTAAAACAGGTGATTAAGGCATTAAAAATAATGTTCTATTTATCATATCTCGAAGAGAAACCATGTGGAAAAACATTGTGTTTTGTCTAGATATGTCTTAAATATGACAAAATCCACTGAAACGGGTGATTAGATCTATTAATGATACCAAAGTTCTAGGGAAGGGAGGGCATGAGAAAAAAATATTTTGTTTTGACTAAATGTCTTTTCAAAATCTACGCGTTATGTGCTTTTATGAGTGGCCAACGAAAGTTAAAAGTAGTTCACCAAAGATCATCCAGTTACAAAATATAAAATATTTTTATTTAAAAATTCTCAAGGATTTATACTAAATGTTGATGTATACAAGACCTGAATTTGGTTATGGCTTCACCATTCGTATTTGTATTTTTTGTTTATAAGCAACTCTAAAGGAACGTTTTTTAAATTTAAGGAACATTCATTTTTGTTTGTTATGCAAAATGTATTAATGACTTCTCTCGGTCCTTTTTAACGTTTATACATGGTACTCAATATTTCTGATAAGAGATCTATCTAAACAATTGACATAACATAGCACACATAGTCTTTGTAATGCATGCTTGAATATATTTCTTTCGTTATTTTTCGAATTCTGAGTTTTGATATCGATAATTCATAATGGTTTGGGTAAACTATTGGGTAGACATACTTAATTCTTTGCAGTAAATACAGCAAAAGTAGATGAATAACGTCATTGCTTTTTTGATAACATACTTTATTTGAACCTGCTGCAAAATGCATGCATCGGGGAAATAGTTACGGTCTCTTTTGTAAGAGAGCTGACAGCAAGCAACAAAAGCATTCCATGACAACATCTTAATCAAACGAAGTCCAGATAAAGCTGATTAGCTAAGTTAAAGCGTCCAGTATGAAAGAGTAGTCGTGGTCAAGCAATACTCCAAGATCGTCCTGTAAACAAGGGGATGATAGCCATTGAACTGTTTGTCCACTCTTCACTTTGTTTAAACACAATTTGTAAATGGTGTTCGTAGTGAATACGCGACATTCTTGTCAACGAGCAGACCAGTTCATCGTCTTCCCTCACCAACACGGCATTGACAAACGAGCATCGAAGTCAACTACGGACATATGGTCCGGCTCTCAAGTGGCGACTTTTCCTGGTCACTTGTTCGGGACAATTGGGCATTAAGGAGATTCTAAATCGAGGCTTTTGTGACCCGACGCGCTAGGGGAGGCTTCGAATAGAAAGAGCATGGTCGATCCCCTGGCCTACAACGTTCGCTGACAAGCGTGGACTCCTAAAACCATCGACGGCCGCTGGCGACTTTTCAGATTGCTCAGTGAATGGTGAAGAAAATGTCTAATATCTCCTGGTCGCCAACGACAACGTGAAAGATTTCCAATGAACATCGAAGGTTATAAAGCGGTATTTCGGACTCCGACATGTACTGAATTAATTAATTAATTTTTTCTCATATATTTTTCGGGAACTGGAGATTTCCGAACTAAGTTCTGGCCGTGCGAACGACGTTTGGCTTAACCATGCCAAGCCGTATAGTTTAAATATTGAACAGGCTTTGTTGACAAGATAAAAAAATCTCTCTATTCGTTAAACATATTTAATTATTTTTTCTTCAAAAGCACCTTTGAAAAAAAAAAGAAAAAAGAAAGAAATTGTTTATGTAAATAAGTATTTTCTTTTAAATACTAACACTACAAAGAAAAACTTTTGATACTTAGATAAAAGATGAAGACATATACCTAAAGTGTCTCAATGAATAAACAAATAACTAAAGTGATCATGAACATTAACCTTACACATTTGTTGATAGATGCATATAAATAAATCATTTCTCTTTTGTCTTTATGGGAGACATTAAACAATAATTGCGATTATAACCAAAAATATTTTCAGTTTAAAATCTTATTGCACTTGACATTAATGAAATGAAAGATTTTTTTTTGTTTTTTTTTGTTTAAAGTCAATAGTCTAAAACACTTACGTGTCAGTGCTTTGTGTTTTGATCACGGAATATAACTAGTGGATTTTTCGAGGAAATAAACTTAAATTGTAAATTTGTTTGAGTGATAAGGTATCGCAAGATTTTAGGTTCTGCGGAACTGAAAGGCAGCTTCAGGATAACAACTTTCAAGTTCATCAGTTAAAACGGCAAGTCGGGATTTCTTATAACATGGTAAAGAACACTGAAGACACAGCTGTTCGGAAAGCTTCGGTGTTTTCATGTTCACTACCGGAACACTGTGTGATGTGAAGACTGGTCTATAAGACACAATCTATAAGTCATTTATGTTGAAGTGTGGACAGCTCATTACGATAAGTTAATCCGTTAATTCTTTGATCTGGATATGGGTTACTAGAACGAAGCTGTAGAGGTTTTTGACAAACGCCGCAGCTGTTGTTGTTTGCCGTGTGTTAAGTTCATGAATTGGTTAGTGTCAGCTGAAACGTATTCTTTTATACATGTATATAAACTTGACATAAATCGAAAGGGTATAAAAATCACTAAAATAAAAATAAAAATGACTAAAATGAAGCATTTATAAAATGTTTGAGAAACAACAAGTGTCGACTAACCACATAGCTTTGCGAGCAAAGATTTAGATTTTCCGAAGTCTTAGTGACTTCAAAACATTTCACAGGTAAAAATAAACAACAACAAAAACAAAACACGTTTGTAGTTATTATCAGTTTTCATCAACCGATGCTTTGAATTCCGAATCGTCCATTTAGTGCCACAAGTCAAAGTGTCCATATATAGTAACATTCCGTATGAAATACGCATTACATTGTTCCGTAGATAAATGAAAAATCATGAATCAATAAACTCTGGCAAAAGCGCTTTAGAAATCGGTCTCGCGTCATATCTGTTTACGCTGAACGCATTTCGTTCAGTGTACGGTGTATTATACATCAGAGTTTCATGGCCAAACGTAGTAAATTCTTTGAGGTCAAATTACATTTTGAGTTTGTGCCAATACATTATTGTTCTGTAACCGGAAAACTTCAAACCGGGACTTCATCGATTATAACTCTTTTTTCATAGAGCTGTACAGTTGTAGCATAGTCGTAATATACGGATTGTGGTACGACAAAGCCTACATATGAATGCAGTGAAGAATATAAATGTAAACATTAAAAGAACCTCAACTATGTAACGTATGTGACGTTGAAGCTTAAATGTTAAATATGGGAGTTCCCTATATTCTCGTTCAAAACTTCAACCGAGATATGAATCTACAAGGTTTACCCTTTTTCAAAACAATTCTGGATTGATTTTGTTTATTATTCATGTATACCTTTCAAAATTTCTCAAATCATTGCAGATAATGAAAAATGTGTGTTTCTCTTTAATTAACCTACCTTCTAAATTATCCAGCCGAAATGAAGAATAGTTTCCAATCCTGTTCCAGTTTTAATGAGCATTTGCATGTATCTTTTCAATTGCGGGCGATATACCAATTAATATCTTAATATGGTAGGATAAGCTATGTGGACACTTGGTCGAGCATATAGATATGCATCGTGTTTGCGATCTAGGATATATTCGAAATATGTGTTGAACGACAGCCAGTATACATTTCTTTCCCTTCATCAGAGGAAATAACAGTGGACGAAATTTTAAACAAGTTATCGATTATCAATGGTAATATTTCCATTCATGAATAGTTGCGTTATCGTTTGCCAACACTTGATATCTTTGTGACAAAAGAAAAATTCTACCATCCATTGTAAAGAATCCCATTCCATCATAACGCTTCCCGATTTTGTCTATAAAAGTTGATGAAACGCCTATGTTCAAGAGTAGCGATTTACATTCTTAAAGTGCATATCAACCCCTAAACTGTTACATGTTTTATATAAGCTGTTATTAATCACTCTGTTTGTATAGAACATCAGTGAAGTACTGACGTCGTTGTAAACAAAGCCAATGGAGTTTTTATTTGTAAAGAAGCATGATATAACTCTAATGACAAACGCCAACAAAAATGCTTAGTGTCCAATTACGAGTGAATCGATTCTCATTGGGCGGTGTTTGTCGAATGCACACACATGCACTGTATAAACAAGCATAATGCATACCCATTTTGCAAACCCTTAACTAGTTTCTGTGCGGTATGTAAGCTGATACTAACGATTACGTGGTATACATGCCGCATTGCCATTAAATAACATTGGTTTAGGGATTTCAGAATAGGGGTCCATCTGCTCTTTACCAAAAAGTAACTAAATACATGTATTTCATTCAAATTTGAGGCGGTTTGCTAACAAATGTTGACAACTAATAAGAATGGACGATTCTCCTCTTAAAAGCCAAATGAGTCTTCTCATTTTCTTTTCGTTCGCTAAAGCCAAATAAGTGATAATGATTATTTATCTTTTGCGATTAATTGTTCCTGTTCTGGCAATGAGATCAACAATTGCATGAAACTTAAAGATAGGACATCGCCAAGTACCAACACAGAGAAATGACATATGTATTCCAAAGCCAGGTTTGTGGGCTTTTCATACGTTCTTGTAGGACCAGAAACCAACAAACTGCGGGTGCTACAATATGCCCCCGCTTAAGGGGTACCATCCAGTGTACAATCTGCAATGACGTCATCGATGGGATAAAAACCGAGTATCCCCCATAACACTTACGTTTCGGATAAAGAGCGGCTGAGCAATCTCCATAATGTGATAATTGATTGGACACCTGTAGTTGACGGGTTCTCGCGATAATCACCCCTAAATACCCCCATCCAGTGGATTTCAACCAGTCAAGGGAATGATTTGATTTCTTGAATTTTCTTCTTCAGTGAGTTCCGTCTCAGAAAATTGGCAAGAAAGATGGGATTTCGGCTACGAGTTATTTGTCAGAGAAGACAGCCATTGCTTCAATTATGGATTTATGGTAATCATTCGACTCGTAGGTGAAAGTAATAAGAAACCAAGCCAATGGAATCATCCGGGAAAATGTGTAAGAATACGGACATCATTGTAGCTTCGCATAAGACTGAATGCCCGAATAATACGGATACGAGATGCATAGCCCAGCTTTCCTCTTAAATGCTTTTCTAAGCCCTTAATTGTTGGTACTCGTAAGGATTGTCTCAACGAGAATATTCAAATGAGTACCACAAAACAGGTTTTGTCCATCAGTTTTAGCCAAATACACTAATTCGCTGGCTTGAATGAACCACTTATACCCGCTTTTTAGGACAGAGGCAACACCATGTAGTGTCGCTTTGAAGATGAAAGGTTTGGGATATTTCTGGGATTCTTTAATTGCTTGTAATTATTGATGTCATGCAGCAAGCAAAGCCTGTAGAAGGGGTTAATCTTCACCCCAAGCGACGAACAGTTTTGAACACCATATGGTTGGAAGACCAAATTAATTGCTCAAAAGAACATTTTTTGCGGTTTGTCTGTTTCGAGGTGCGATATATATGCTCATCTTCGTTAAGCACCATTTACATTTATTTGTCTAAGATTTATCACCCAATTGAAGAAATACAGGTAAATCTACTTTATACAGGTGTTGATTCTAATTAGATCATTTTTTTTTATTGTCATATGGTTTTCTAAGAAAGCATATGATACGTTCTAAATAACGTCTTAGATACATTGTACTCGGCTTTTCCTTTACCAGACTTTCCCGCATTGTATGTGGTTGTAAAAGACTCTTACAGATTTGTTTGCTGACAACAATCTTTGAATCAAAATAACATCCTCAAGAGCCGTCAAACACACCAAACAAATACATTGTCAACCAACTTGTAGATTAACTTATTGGTTGAGTGATTAATTGATTCATCAGCGATTGGGATCTACAAGCATTATCTATTGTACAATACCAGTTTAAAAAAAGATAGGAGAGTACCCAAATATCCATATTATAAAAGGTTAGGCAACTCTGGAACCAGCACCGGTCGGCACTGAAAATAAACCAATCAAAACTCAAATCCAATCCAAACCGAGATTTGAACAAATGCGCGGACGGGTCTGCCGACTATAAGTGAAACACAAATCTTTGACCAACAACGGATATTTCAAAACCTATGGTCGGTCCGACATTAATTTGATGGTTAGGGACAATGTATCTTACAAAGGTTTTATGGGTCATATCGGCAAGATACAGTCTACTTAGACAGATGAGTGTTTCTTCTCACATACAAAAATGAATAAAATGAACTATATTTGATGAATATTTAAAATCAATTAAATCATATAAAGTATCAAAAGCCCATTGACAAACCATTTTACTAATAAGACTGTGAGATTCGTATGTAAGAACAGTCTTAATGTTTCCGCGAAAATCGACAGTCGTGGGATGGCTTCCGGTCTACCCAGAACGTCAACGCCCACTTCAGGTTTATACCAGGTTCAACTTAAAAACTACTTTTGATAAACCACGACTTATCAATCAAATGAAAAACGTCAAATAAGGCATATCCATCGAGATCAGAGCCTGCCGATCCGTGTCCTGTTTTAAGGTTAATTCAAATTCAACACAGAGGGCGCCCCGTTTTCCCGGGCGACAGCTCCCATGTATTCATCCGCTCCCGATGTCTACCGGCATCAAAACATCCGCCCAGCATGGACGCTTTAATCTCGATCGCTAATGCGCAGCGTCTCATTGTGCCCTCTCCCTCCGCCTTTTCTATAGAGGACCAGGGGCATCTGCGTGGTGCCGCACAATAAGGGCCGGACCTGTAGAAAACTCTCTTTCCTCCGATATGAGCAAAAAAATGTGGTCCAAGACCAATCTTTGCGAACTATTTCTTGCACTGTATGTACTTTATTTACACATCTTATTTGTTTTCTTACTTATGATCCCTTAACTTTGGGTGCTGATGTTTCGTTAAGAAACGGAATGTGTACATTACATTTCGCATTCTTTTCCGTGGATGAACTTTAGGGGAATGCGCAAGGATATCATTTTCGCACGATGTAGTCCGTACGGTTAGGAAGATCAAAGGCTCGCGAGGGTCTAAAACGTTCCATAGAAGGTAAATGAACGTTCAGGATAGGGTGTTTATCGTGTTTTGTGAGTAAATGGGCCAATTCAATGTCTATGAAAGTTATTACCGGAGTTTGAATACACTTATCAACGAAATCCGGGCACTTCATTAGAAAATAGTTCCGACAGTAATGGTGTCTCAAAGCAATCGCCGGTGTTTGCCTATTAAAGCTGTCTATGAATGTCAATAGATTAAAGCATCATATCCCCGGTTCCTTCGACACAATGAAAGCCGGAATGGTGGGGGATCGGTCCCGACTTCCGCCTGTATGGCCCTTCCTTGCGGATCTGGGTCCATACCGATTCCGTCGGTGAAAGGTTTACATGTACTTCTCACCACAAAGTACATCCGGTAATCGATCGTCAATCCATATCTATTATCGATTATTTTCACACGGATATTTCTATTGATAAAAAATGCCGGATTCTTATTTGCACCATGTCCATGGAATTTAAGCTATATAGCGGCGACAATCCACTTATATGTTAGAATGCTGAATAAGATATCAAAGGCATATTTCACCCAGAGAAGTTTTAAGAACATTGAAATAAAGAATTTGATTCAAATAGTGAATCGAAAGTCTTTTGAATAATTACTAGGAATAAACGTTGGTCATACATGGGGACAATACCTTGGACTCATGATTAAAGTTGAGCATGAAAGAGTGTCCATTTGTAGCCAAAATCGCTTACTTCTGTCCCTCCGCATCTCAAAAGTTACTACATATGTGTAGACCTATCCAAGGCTTATGTTTTACAAACCAAAAACGAATTTCTGACACTAACGAAACTTGACCATTATAAAAAATACTAAACACTTACGCTTGGAATATTTTCCTGATTGCACACACCGTCGGCCAAGAGGCGATCGCGTATTTCCCAGGCGAAGATGGAGGGGCACTCCCGTTTATACTGGGCCACACGCCGAACCACGTCGTTCGTGGCCACACGGGGCTTGCTGCCACCGATCGCTCGGGGTCTAATGGAGCCGGTCTCGTAGTAGCGGCCTAGTATCTTACTCACACACCCGTTCGAGACCTGCAGGATACGGGAAATGTCACAGGGTCGAGCGCCGCTGTGCGCTAGCTCCACGATACGTTGTCTTGTGGTGTCCGGTAGAGGGCGTCCGTTCACGAACATACCCCCGAGTTGGTTAATGCCGCTGTGTCCTGGAAATATATATTTTTAAATGGTGTTTAACGCCGTAATAACAATTTTTTTCAGTTGTGTAACGGTTTTCCTGGATCCACCAGTACGAGGCTAGGGCTCTGAAAACACTTACCAAAGGTCACTGACGAAACCAGAGGTGTCAGTGGGGTTTGAACCCGGGACCCCCAAGTTCTTAGTCTTTGCTTGCTAAGAAAGTAGCAACTATACTGTTTTTTTTTATCATCCCGAGAGGAGAGTGACAGTCATTGATTGAGCCATCTGATAACCATGATGTGTATCAAGATTTACAATATATATTATAGTATTCTGAATGGTGCAAGTACTTTCGATTGATTTACTAGATAATTGAATATGGATCGATTGATCTAATAGATCGGTTGATATTTTGATGGATTGCGAAGGGCAAGAACTATTTCAATGGTTACTGAACTTATTTGAAAGAAAGTTGTCAACTTGATTTTAATTATGAATCATCAGTTGATATATTAATCAAGTGTTTGTTTACATTACAAAAAATACATGTCGCATCAAAAGTATACCAGTCATAAAACAATGACATTTAGTAAAAGATTGGGTAAGAATCAGTAAAAACATATGTTTCTCAAATCAAATTAATTACAATCAATATACAGGAGAACTATCTAACAAGCTGAAAATTGATCTGACTGAAAGGGGGAAATGTCCATCATCACTTAATGAGCTTTAACAGCGAATGCACTTATCAAGGAATGAAGGATAAGAGAATACAGGTTAATTAATCAATAGAAGTGATGATGATACAATCAGCAATGTATTATAATTTCTTATTGATGAGGGAAGAAATGCATTGTAGTATAAAGTTTCTTAAATCAACAGATTGTAGGTGGTCGGAGTTCCCTAAGTTGTCATAAGTTGTTTCACAATCGATAAAGAATAAATGACGTTAAATCCAGATCGGAACCACTTTTGTCATCTGTACTGAATAAAACGGTCCACATAAATCGCCTCTCTCTCTACCGAGAATCTCGTTTCTTGTCACGATGGTTATAAGGATTTAGCAATTTAGTTTGATACTGACGGCATGTATCATGACATCATAAACATCTCAGAGGCTATTTTGTACTAACACAAATTAAACCCCGTTTAAAATAATGCTTTCCTTTCTTAGAAATTTCAAAATAAACAGGTTGCGTCAACGCAAGTCGGTCCATCTTACTACTGCCATTTTAAGAAACCATTTCTGATAAATAACAACCGCATGCATACTAAAGAATGATACCCACACTTTGGTAACTCCAGCGAATAAACGTCAAGAATCGACCTTTGTGAAACAAGAACAATACAAGAGTTGCATAGGAATTGCTTACGTTATTCGCAATGATCGTTAAGAAAATATGTACATGGTCAAAACCGGCAAGTTTTTCTTGGGCGCAGCTCAATGGGAGTGTTGTTTTCATTTCTGTACTCTGTTCGGATTACCTTTGATCTAGGCTTCTTCGTACAAGCCATCTTAATAAAAAACTTCCTGCTATTCCCCGAAACATTATCCAACGGTTTCCAATTAAACGTTCTCGTTTCAAGCGCACGTTGAACTTTTTATTGTCGATTTTCTTACCATCGGCTTTTTTTAATTGAAAGTTTTAATGTGGTAGCAGAAAGTTAGTCATATTCATTTATCGCTGCGACATCGCAAAATACATATGAAAAGTCATCATGGCAAAGTCATAAGATCAATAAAAGGTACCATCTTTAAATCTAGTATAGTGTCTTTACATCTTCGTATTTTTTATACTATCCAAAACGCATGCAGTTGAAGCTTTGGTATGGTGGTCGCCCCAACACTCAACAAGTTGTTCAATCTACATATATTCTCTCACCAATTTAATTTGCAGAAGACGTCCTTTAAAGTCTTTCAAAGTCCGTTATTCAAGCAAAAAGCATATTAAGTACAAAAAATGCATTACAGACGTCAAAGCCTCATCCAATATGGTCAACACAAACCTATGGCAAATACTTCACTTTCGTTGAGGGCTTAGTATGTGTTTGCATTGGATCCTCAAATAAATACAATTCAAAGCAATGTTCACGCACATTTGTCAGTAGGTGTTCTGTACACATTTCCATCTATATTCATTTTTAGGAGTTTTGCAGGCGGTCAATTATTGCTTAAGCCTTCCCCAAACAATAACGACATGTGACGACTTTGTTGCAGGCGACTTTAGAAAACATTGTGGGAAAAGGCGAAATTGCTCATAACGAGCAATTTCTCCTTTTCCCACAAGGTTTTCTGCTCTTTCTGAAGAATAATGGTCAATTTCATCACATTTTGAAATGTCGTCTGCAAACTCTTTCAATTTGGGACAGTCGAAAATTTGTTGTTTGGGAAAGAGTTAAAATGCGTTTGGTTCACCGTGACCAAATGATAACTCGCCAATTACCACTGAGCAAAAACGAACCTATTGTCTCAATCATTTCAAACGGCGTCTGTTGTAAAAGCAGTCAAATTCGTCTGCATCATAGCAGAGGGTTAAAGGCGTATAATAAACCGTTAATAAATTACATGTTAAAGCGAAAGCCCTGCGCTTGCCTTCCACAAAACCCCATAAATAACATTGCAAGATAAGACCTCCATCAACCACCGTCACGACATGCCATTCCACTACCGGTAACTTGAAAGGAATTGTGGGGGGAAACACACTGACCTTTGACGTCATATTGTCGTTGTCACGTGTCTATTAGAATACAAAATGGCTAACATGTCCATGGTAAAATGTTCCCAGAATGGTTTTTTTTTTAAATGTGTGCACAGTAGGTTTCTTTGGTGGTATCTTTTGATTTGTCAGTAAGGTCTAAATTGATAGCTCGCATACATTTTACGTCAATGATGCTAACAGTGATCAGTACAGCGAAGCGCATCAGCTGATTCGGAACGAAATCTTAAATTTGAATTTAAAACATTTTATCGACTTAAACATATGAATTGATATTCACACTATTAATGACTACCGTTCTCACAAAACCAGAATTGATGTTGGAAATATTTCTTTTTAAGATTTAAAGACTTGGAAGTATTCCAACGTTTTTACTTTTTACATTTGCTGTGATCCGATGAGACAATATTAGACAGTACGATTTAATTCGGATTATGTCAAGATATGTTTGAACCTAAGACTAGACTCTCTTTTAGGTTTCGATTTGTTTTGAGGTTATTTGTCGCAAGGAACATTGGAATATATTTCAGCGTGTTTCAAAAAGCACAGACGCCCGTGTTCACAGAGATAATGTCGGTCTTCTACATTAGGATAAGATCAAATGACTTTCTAAGTTCACAATACACGTAACATCGTTTGTGTGGGTGAAGCAATAAACCATAGCGATGGATCGATAGTTCTAAGGGATCAGTAAATCAAACGGAAATGACGCCATATTTGAAAGGAGGAGATACGTAATTGTGATTTATTTTTCATTTTTCCCGACGTGCAACATCGTTAAGTCACATAAAAGGTCTATAAATAAACCAAGGGCAACGGCGGTAAATTACAAAATATGGCTATAGATTCTGTAATCACTTTACCAAAGCGTTGAACTCAAGAAAGTGGGACAATAATCCAAACAAAATTGAAAAAAAGGTTGCAGTTGAAGTCATCAAAGATGATAAACGAGCCTGGACAATGTGCATTTTCACGACAAACAGAAGAAAGAAAAATATCATTGAAACGATACATAAAAGATGCAAAGATGAAAAATGGACCTGGACAATAAGCATTTCAACTATCAAGAGCAAGCAGGCAAAAATCACTGAAAACTCTACAGAAAAAGAATCGAAAATTTGGATAGGGCAGGGCGTTGACAAGGCCCCTGCACGTTGGAGGTTTGGCCCAGCAGGATTCACTGTTGATTAACACTTTTCCACCCGTACTGGAAACCATCCAATTCAGATGGAATAAACGAAATCTAAAAGCGACCATACTCAAAGTATAAAATAAAGGATTCTCTCCTCTAGGATTCATTCATTTTAATTGAAATATAGCAATTGTATTTTTCATTGATAGATATGGTGGTTAATTTACGTAATTACTTAAAAATTCATCTACTGCATGTCGTATAGTATGGAAAAAAGGATTAACTCCGTGAAAAAACAAACTTCAAAAGTATCGTGGTGATAGGCTGCCGACTTCATCAAACAGTGCGAGCGCATGCACCCGTGTGCTGAGAGTAAATAACGCAAGGGGGCTTTCTTTTCATGTCATTTAAACTGTTTTGTGAAAAAATATTAGAAATAGCTACCCTACCTTTTCTGGTATTCAATTAAGCAGTAATGAGTTGTCATGGGGCTCTGGCCCTTTTTGGCCCTTGATACTGTTTAATCGGATGAGAGTGAGATGGAGAGCGTCCAAATACGATGTTTGAAAGTATTTCAATGGGATTATTTTTAATATGTGAGATTTCTTTCTTTGAATCGTATACAGCAGGTTACTCGCCATACCGCCAGCTTGTTTGTATGTAGTTTTGATTTATTTAGACAGTTCTTTATTACTATAGATCATTCCATAATAAACACCGCTTGCATTATCAGCTCTTTATCTATAAACGCATTTATTGTCGAGCTATACCTAAAGGAAAAAGCTTACGAAATCAACAGGAAATAAGTTTTAAAAGAACCAGCATATGACAGTGTTATAGCGATTTCAAATTGAAACGGAAAATCTATCTGTTTCATAAAAGACAAAAATTGTTGAGATTGTTAAGATTATCACGAATCATTTATTGTTTTACAAACTCATAAAAATGTAACAATTTGAATAAAAACAAAACAACAGAAAGAAACTTATGTTATACTACCGGAATCAAATTTGCGTAGACTTCTACACATAAAGATTATTTAATGTTTTATAACAAAAATACTGGGTTCATACTCTAAAGTGGACGCGTGCATTTTTTATTGTACATAATTGAAGAAAACCGAAACCTGCAATTTAATACGTTTTCCCTTTTGGTAATACAAAAGGACTTGACTCTATTGACCAGTTCTGTACTTGGGTTTAAACAGCGCTGGTCTCTAATCATGATTTAACTATACCCTAATGTTATATGGAGTTCTTAGGGTCGGGGACGTTTTATTTCCTACTTGAACGTCATAAAAACCAACGACTAAAATATCGGCTAGACGTTTTATCGAAATATTTTTGCGAAAAAACAATTTGATACGGTTGTGTTTGTTGGGTTTGTAGTGGATTAAGTATCTAATACATACGGTCATATTTAGTCCAAGTTTTCATTGAATTCATTGGCACTTAAATCAAAAGAATATATAGAAAATGCTGCAGAACGTAACAAATTATAAATTTATATAACAAATAAGATGCGGGAATTGTATTTGAATTAAACTATAGTTATGACACAGAAATGGGACAAAAGGGTATCTTATTAGGGGTCAATAAATGTTTGATATTTTTTATTTTATCGGTCTTTCTTGTTCAAGGATCAAACCTTTCAAATTTTAATTATTTCTTTGCCATTTTCCCACGCATATTCTAAAAAAATACCTTTTTTTTTTTATCTTTCCATTGCTAGCTTGTTTGTTATTAGAAATGACAATTCGCGTACTATAGTGGTCATCTCCGGCAATGAAAAGTAAAAGATCCACAGCGCCTTGATTGACAGGTCTAAGCATCACGTGACCTTATTCCAGGACCACATGTCGCTTCGAGCGCGCAAATGCCATCGTGGTACCTAGGCCGTCGCACGTAGCTTCCATACGACAAACTTTTACGTGCATTTAACCCATTTCTCCATGGCAACACCATATTGCCGTATCTTGTGCAGAAGAATTTGTAAACCACTGTGACAAGAGGATTAATTGCTCTCTCAAAGGGCAATTTAACATTTTACCACTCCGGTTTTAAACCAAAATATTTAATAAAATCAGTTCGTTTTAAGTTATTTTGTCGTCTGCTGTTTCTTTCAATTTGGACCAGTCCAAACGTCACATATGGGGGACCTGGTTAATCCTTTTCTACGTCATTGATGCCCATTTCCGGTACACGGTCGGTGGCGTTCTTTGATACCTTTCCAATTAGTTTCAGGCAATAGGGGAAATGTTTCCATCTCTTCGGAAATTTCCGTTTCTCTGGCAGGGCTGACAAAATCCAAAGAGATGTGCATTAAAATAGATTACGGGGACACGAGAGTCCGCGAGACCGAACGAGATTCCATGGCGGGGGTTTCGGGATCGGACATTGATGTATCACTTGGCCTGACAATGGCACCTTCAATTGAAACTTGTAAATAAACATGTTGACACTATCACAGTCCTTTTGTTATGCTTTAGCGAAATGCAATAGTTGAGTTTATTACTTTTTGAATAGGATTCAAATGGGGACCGACCACAGTCACATAATAATTAATTATTCAAAACATTGATAACAGTCTAAACTTTTCCCTGAGTTTATCTTGTGTTCCTATACCAACCTTTAGTCGGTTGAGGGTCCTACTTATTTTCAAATTAGAAGTAATTTTAATGTATTTTACAAACAGTGTAGTCGATTTCGGAAAATATTTAAATTCACCATGGCAGACATATTTTTTTCTTATTTGAGCAACAGCTTCATCCTCCAACAAAAAAACTATACATCAGTAATGTGTCGCATTTACTCAAAATCTTTAACTGCCATTGTATATTTTTCTTTCCATTTACGTTTCGTGTTTAAATATTATTTTAGAGTTTATAAGAGATGCGGTCTTTAAACTCGACAAAGACAACTCAATTCATTCCCAGCAGTGTCGGCTGCAGCAGTTTTGTCACATGTCTCCTTAACTTCGGGAGAAGGATTGATGTACCGATGGCTTTCCGTGCCAGAGCGTTAATCACCCGATTAAGCTTTCAAAATTATCTCCCGTCTGCTGACACTGTATTCCATTGACAAAGTGCTTATATTCCCGCCACCGTCTGATGCCGGTCGATCGCCTGCTGTAGGGGAATTCCGAGGAGTTCCGAATGTGAAGCAGACATAGACTGTTATGAGAGAGGTTGAGAGAAAATCAGATGCTTTCAAAATGTGCCGTTGTACGGGTTTTTGTATGTTTTTGTGGTGTTATTTAACACTTGATAAATAGAGATGTGTTTTATTGGTTTCTATTTTGGTCTCTTTAGAAAGTCGTATATACATTATCATGAAAGCCAGAGTTCGTATACATGTATATCAAACATAGTACTTTTTACAATATTAAGCAAATATTCTTTGAAAAACCACTGACTGCTTTCTAAAGTTAGTTCAATGTCTCTAATCGTGTTTTATAAATACGACGACATGACAAAAACAGTCAAACCTTTGTGAATGGTGATACCGAAGGTCAAAACATTACGTATTCATTAGAAATGGCTATTAGAGGGTGTGTTGCCTTTCAAGTCCTTTCCGAACATGGTTATGTTATCAAGCTACTAATCGCTATACATACGATAGCTTTGACGATATAGCTTTCACTTGCAATGTGCTGTAAATAGTATGCACCAGGTTATTCCGTTTCTAAATCCTTCGTTTTCTTTGACTTTTAACCCATTCCTGACCACGGCTATTTACAACAGTCAACAACTATATCGATGACAAGCTAGACCGTTTATGCATGTAGGTACTGACGCTATTTAAAAAGCGGAGAAAGTGATCATAATAAGCGTTTTTGTCCTGTTACAAAATTTCCAAATGTCGTTTGAATGCGTTGATGACACCGTAGAAAGGGGTAAGGTGAAAAGCGCAGGTATATGTTACATATCAATGGACAAGATCAATACATAGCCTTTTGTGAAAAAGCAATTTGCAGGAAGAAATGGTAAATAATGCAATTATTCCTATTAGATATGAATAAGTCACGCGATACGACCTTTTTATTATTGGAGAACTTGCCGTCTTCATTTTGTATACAAAGTTAATTATTTCTTAACCTTGTGGCATTTTATCTCTTCTGTAATCAATAAACTTTCGTTATGAGTGATATCAAATTTTCTTAGTGTAGTAGTACGTTATTCTTAACTTCTTTTAGCATAATGTTTTGACAGATACACGGAAATACATAGATAGTAGAATTAAATAAAAACGCATTAAATGATTGCTCAACAAAAGTTTATGTTCGGAAGCAGTGGTCGAGATGAGTCTTGTGTATGCAGTACATCCAACATTGTACAAGTTACTCATGTTGGTACCCCATAGATGTTAAAGCCCTGATCATTTGGATACTCACTGGAAAGATTTGATTAAAAGCAATGGATTTTGCATGTTAAATACGAATTTTTAATGCAACTCTGTGAAGAAATATGTACATAGTACTCAAACAGACAGAAAGAAGAAAAACAAAGTTGAAGCACCGTAAACCATTCGAATGTATGCAGAATTATAAGTCGTTGCAAACGACTGTTTCGGTGGAGCCTGTCATGCGCTACTACTCGTCAGAGATCCAGTTGGGTCTAGAATTTTCTATTGACCAAGCAGAAGGGGGTTTGTTACTGGACTCTAGTAAATACTTTTACGAATATTGCAAACATACAGATATTGCTTGGCCTAAACAGAAAAAAGACTTCGCACCAAGTCAAACTATCGACCTTAACCACAAAACAATCAAAACGTTGATGTACCGGATTTGCCTAGTATATTATTGCCTGACTTATCTCAGCGACCAAAACTGGGCAGGATATGATCTAACCATAAAACATGTTTTGTCCTAGTGCTGTAGTCTTGATAAGGCGTGCAAGTCTTATGGAATCGAATGACTTTCATCCTTTTTCCAGCTGCTAGATATCTTATTAACAAAGCTACTGCTATCTCTAAAATGGTCACCGCTACAAGTGATCAGATCTTTTATTTAAATTTAAACATGGTAAGTAGCTTACCTCGTTTTGATCGCGATTTCTTACTCAATCCATTCACTCCCCCACTTTCACTTCCCGTGTCCTCTTCTGAAAATAGACACATTCTTATTCAATTAGACTCAATTATTATTTCATAATATCGCTCGGGTTGCACGTAATTCGAAGTTGCTTGTAGTATAGCCAGTTGCTTTTTCTTTAGAAGTGATATTCTCAGGTTTCAAACAATGTTGAAATTCAATAGAATGCTTGTATTGTTAGTTTAGTATAGTTTTTTTAATGTCCAAATTTCATACGCACACTTGTTTGTTTAAGTCTTTAAAATTAGCAGGCATAATTTTATCATACATTGGTAAACATTGCCTAAAACATATAACTTGCTAGTTCTTTGGATATCCTGGATACCTAACTGTATTTCTTCGTACGATCAATTTAAGTTCTAAAAGCACGAAAACGCATAAGATTGGTTTAAATGAAGTCCGCGAAGGTGTGTTAAATTTCACCTATGACTAGATAAACTCTTCTCTATAAGCATTAATCTTGAAATTCGCATAATTGTAGTAACATGTTTCAATGTCATAACAATGTTTATTTTTTGACGTTCAAACACGTAGCATGTGGTATATGAAGATCACAGATCCCCCGCCGTGATTCGAACCTCCGACCTTTGCTTTTGTAGCAGTAATCGACTAATCGGTCCTTCGAGAGTTTGCAACAATCTTGCGAATTATGTTATTAATGACAGCGTCAAATTAGGAAATTGCATTCATTTCATTCGGGAAACATTGTACTAGTTGTTCCACGAATGTTTTTCTCCCCTTTCTAATATTCTATCAAAAGATCTGAAAATATACTGTATTCTATATCGTAAGAAAAACAATGTTAAGTAGCACCGTAACACTATGGAAAATTTGATTTCCTTGGGTTTTCCCAGATAAAACAGATTCAAAACATGAGGGTATATATACCATAATAGAAAGTTCTTATCATTTTGCATTCGTCTTACCTAATGCAACTTAACATTAAGGCTTTCAATATAAGTTGTTTAGAATTTTAAAGATGTTTACAAAACCTGGCATGATATCTTTTATAGTAACTTAATATTGTTTTGTTATGTTAACCCAACAAGACACTAACATTTTTCCTCTGTGATAATGAGAGGAATAAATGTGATGACATTTATATAACTTTGCATGATATGAAGAACCATGACTGATGATGATAATTCATCAATTTGCTACATGACCATCACGTTTCTCGCCTACTCGTGTCCCATTATTGCACTCCCATCTCATGTCACAGTGCTTGTTTGATAAAACGATAACCGTGTCTGATAAAAGATTTCTTGATTGAAATAACGGAGATAAACAAGGGTAATTCTAGTTCAACACTTTCCTACATAGAACAATTTATTGTTTACAAGTTAAGATGTGAACCATCACGGGAAAGCAGTGTGTGCAAGAGAGGATTTGTCAACGAAACGTAGTGTTTTATTTTGTTTAAATTTGTACAGATGTATTTAAACACTAGGTCATTAATTTATGAATTTGAGTAACGAATAACGTCCGCCAATGAAATAAACATCTTGTATTATAGAAAGGATTAAGGTGGAACGTAAACAAGTATCATGTTCAAAGGAATCACACAAACACACCAAACAGGCAAAAAATTCACACACAGAAAAAAGCATGCCTTTCATGAATAAGACGTGGAGTGTTTTACTGCATGTTTACGATAAAATGTCGTTCATATAAATAAATCATTAAAAAAGATCTACTTATTTATCATTTACGTACATTTTAAACAAAAATAACGAGGCTTGTGCCTGTAATACTTCAATGCATGTAAATTAAGATGGTGCCATCTATTGGTACCATGATATTACAATAAATCATTCGTCAAAAGGTTTTAGTTTGAGTCATGTTCGTACACTGACAAGTGAATGGAGTTGAACATTTTAATCAGATGCCCTGGCGGGCCAAGTCAGGAAAATGATCAAAGGCCTATTTTTCACTGTTTCAGTGTATGCATAGTTTAAAATTGTTATAAACCAAAGACTATAATTATGAATAAGTTGAGCACGTTTTTGGGATTCTTTTGTTTATCTTATAACAAGATTGTGTCGCTGTGTGTTTATATGACAATGTTCCCTTTAGAGCATATATCCGTTATTGCAAGGTTTTAAGCCACAGTGTTACGTCATTCATCACTTCTCAATGATGACGTCATTCGATGCAGGAAGCATGTGTCTTATGCCAATCCCTAATATTACTACAGGTTCTTTTTTTTTCATTCAAACAACCCAATGTAATATCATGAGTGTGGCTATTTTAGTAGATTTATGAGAGTGTTTTCATGTATTGAATAGTTGCTTTACAACTTTTCTTATACCAAATCGCATTTAACGTCGTATATACTGATATAAACCTGGTAGAGAATCTGCTTAAGTAAATGCATGGTAAAGAAACAACAGACATATTTTTCGCGTTCGTATAATGAAGATTGGATATTATCATTGAGATTGAAAAAAATTAATTCGAATGAATCCGGCATTAATTACATAATTTGAGTAATATTGGTTCTATAGTTTGAACAAGACGCTTTAATTATTTTATGTTATAAACAGTGCATGTAATACTAGAAATATTCGTCAAATAATTGCTTACTGTTTGAAATCTACAATTCTTAACGCAGGGGCTTCAATAAACAGTCGAACAGTCCTTTTTTAATATCACCATAACTAAAAAATACACAGAAATTTTGAAAATGGAGTTTGGCAAACCATTCTACAAAAATAGTTTGTCAACTTTTCTTTCTTCTAAATATCGCAAAGTACAATATGGGTGTTTCTGACAAATATTTGATGAATACCTCAACACGTTAATGTTGTGTAAAAGGTTTATTTTGTAATACCCTTGAATACATTGAACGAGATTACTTCGATGGTGCAAATCGTGGTCATAAAACGAAAATTAAACTCGGACAGGACTATTGTCAATCCTTGTTCGGGGAACTAATAACCGATTTATGTGTAGTGTCTCCTTAACCCGTTCTCTAACTTTTCCTTGCAGCCCTAGCGTTTAGGTTTGTATATATTCAATGGTGAACTCAGAAAGAAGTTTTGGGGATGATTTTATGTCAAAGAATCGACAGACGCGTTTTGCAGATTTGGGGTAAATTGTTGTATTGTGTGATACAATTGTGTGAGACAGAAACGGTTTTTATCGACTTTATTATTGTTAAAGGATGTGGATAAATAAATGTTTTGAAATGTATATTGTTGATGTATTTGTGTTGATGTGTTGGGGGTATTTTCAAAATGAGTACTTATGGAGCTTGGCTAATGTTCCTTGAGCGTGTTATGATATATGATTTTACAGATTATTAAAAACAAAATAATTTAAAAAAGCTATTCGCTTTTAAGGGAGAGCTTTTTCGCCATGTTTCAAAATATTGCGAGCATATTCGCCTTTGAATTGTGGCAGGTAGTTTGTTTCGTGTTCCTCTCTTTCTTGAAGGAGCAAAAACTCCATTTTCAACTAATGTTTTCTCATCTCGAAACTCCATTATCCCATCACTTTATCCAAACTCGCTTTTCGATTTGGTAAATGTCATAAAATTACTCCTAGAACTCCGGGTTAAACAATCAATTGCCTTGGATTGGGGTGAAACGACGCCGAAAAAATTAATACTGTTAACTTTTATGCTTAATGTAATACGGGGCTGTGCGAAGCTAGCGTAGTTAAGCCGGCTGTCAGTCCGGCGAACATTATCTTGGTAATTTTCGTTCTCTTGGAGGCTGTTTGGGTCACTTTTCGAGATGATTTCCAATTTTCTACATAATCCAGGGCTTCGTATACAATTAGCACGGACTTAGCGAGGACTCGCATTAAAATGCATGATGTTCGATCGGTCCGATGTGGGAGATTCACATGGTAGCTGTGAGTGTCCCATGCTAGCCTCCTTTACTACTGTATACCGTTTTGCTAGACGACTGAAGGAAATCATTTGCGTAAGTCGAAACATGGATTCTATCTTAAATGAAAACACACTATTGCAATGTGACACGTCATTGGAAGCGTATCGTAGAGACGATTCAAACATGTAACTACGCAATATTGCTTAGAACAAGAGGAGCTGTTCATTTGAATGTACACAATATTGTTAAGCATACATTGTTTAGTAAAGCGGTAGCATGGATATTTTCTCCTTTATCGACGAGTATTATGGTTCTTCCAAGCTGGAAAAAATACTTAAATCTTTCTGAGATGTTGAAGATAAACTCCTAGTTGTTTGATGGTACACTAAAATACATTTAGATACAAAGGTGAAGTGGCTCAACCTTTATTATGGTTACATTTCAATATTTTGCATCCCTATAACAGCACGTACCAAGGGTCGTTTTTTTTAAAGGAAGATTTTCGCAGAAAAGGATTGTTTTCTGAGAAGTGCTTGGTTTTGGTATCCATTACCTCCTTAGGTTCTAGCCAGTTTTGTCAATTTGTATTTGCCGATATAATGATACACCAACACTGTCATTTTAAGGATAAATAAACGCTAATCTTGCACGTATTTAATATGCGCTAATCTTGCACGTATTTAATATGCGCTAATCTTGCACGTATTTAATATGATTGGAAACAAATCATATTAGGAGTGAGACCGTTTTGTGAAGAACTGCATGACCTCGTTACTTTCGACTTATACGACGGACACATATCTGTGGACACGAAGTCAGTTGGAGAAAAGGGTTTGAGAAAATGTTCAGGACTACAAATTAAAGCCAACAAAATTCCGGGAGATTTGCGTGTTTCAGGAAGGGGATATTTCATTTGAACGACTTTTGTCATTTGTAAATTGGGATCAAACCGTCTTATTAAAACAATAATTTCTAAACTGACAAGATCAAAAGGATGAGTCCTTCAGTTATTGTTAGACGTCGTCTTGTAAACGGTTTTTGTTTCGTGACATCGGTTATCCTGTTACGCCATAAATGATACTTGTATCAGTCCTGAAGCAGGCATGTTTGGAAAACATTGTGAAACGGAAGAAAAGTAGTGTGGTGTAATCATTATGGGATACAGTTCTATTTTCTTGCCTGTTGATATCTTTTATTTTATACCAGCGGCAAACTATACAAATGGGTTATCTCTTGACCGACCGAATTTTTTTAAGGAGTATATACACGTATTCTTTTCTTTCTTTTTTTATTGGGTAAGTGTGTGTGTTTTACTGTATTTATTGCAACGTTATTTCTCGTAGCTGAATTTGTTTTGTTATATTTCTGTCCAAATTTATAATCAAATACCAGATAGTTTTTTTTTTTAAAAAAAAAAGAACAAACTTTACTTAATATACACGTTCCATAGGACATCATTAATAATTATGTATATTTGATAGAAACATACTAACATATAAAATCCGAAAAATCAGTTTTACAACAGGAAAGGTGCAATTTACAAGCGATCTTATTTTTTAATGTCCCATTTCTTCCTTTAGAATGTATATGTCATTGCTTTGTGTAATTTAGAGCTTGCAAAATTTTCGTAAATTGTTGCTTTTAAACTGTATATACCATGGTCTATGAATTGGTTATATAGGCATTCCTATATTTAGGGATGGGATTAGCCTAGATATAACAAAGATGCGAATTATTTTTTGTAATCATTCGACAATTGGATTGTTGAATAATCTTATGAAGGTTCCCAGCGATTTCCACACTTCCGTGCCAGAGATTAGCACCTCTGTATGCTACATAACTGGGACCAGGAGGGCGGATTATACCCTACAATGTCTTATAAATAACGACAAAACAATTATTTGGTTCGTGTCAAAGAAATAAAATGAAATAATCAGTGTTGATATTATTACCATTTATAAAAACTTCATAGGAATATATCAATAATTTATTTGAGGGTGAACTATTTATTAGACAATATGGAATACAATAACAACGTTTCAATAGAGATGTTAATATATGCGCTTAATGTAGTAATAAACATAATAATTATAAACAAAATAAGATAAAATGTTAAAGTGTTATAGCTGATGAATAAAGAAGGATATTGCTTGCAAATAATACCATCTTAAACAAAAGTATGATTATATCTATAAAACAGCAACTATGAGTTTAACTACTGCTGCCATTTCTGCTTATACCCTTCTACACCTACTTAGAGGGTAGTTAAGTCTGATGATCATGATATTAATGAAAACGATACTGATGATTATTTGACGATAATAATAATAATCAAAATGATAAGAAGAGTGATGATAATGAGTAAATAATAATGACGATAACCATAATGTTCAAACAAAGAACAAATATTTTGAATTTATATTTCAAAAACTTTATTCAGTATTATTCCCCAACTTGATCATGTCAATTCAATAACCATATGTAGGACGAATGGTTCATTGCCACTGAATGATGAGCATCTTATCTGTTAATATATGTACCAGCGATACCATTCCAAAGCATCCTTTAATTTGTTGAAAAAGAACCAACAGTTAATATGTGGTTCCCTTATTTAACAAACAAACAAAATACAAAACAAACAAAATAATGAAAGAAAAAAAGGAAATATATATATAAAAAACCCATCTGCAAGAGAATTCCCTGTTAGAGGTTTTATACAAATACAAGATTTTTTTGTGGATAAAACAAATCCAAATATTTCCATTCATTTATTGATACGTTAAGTTGAAGTTCTTCAATTGACAAACAATATAACATCTTTGTCGAACATTCCCATCGCCTATTGCGCTGAATTAAAAAAAAAAACATGTTTGGGAGAGTTTGATGATTTCCTTTTTTTTTACTTTTTATTTAACGTTTAAGTTTTATCGTTGTTCTTTTAATCCAAACATTTTCACTACAAAAATCACAATAATTAAAAAACATTCTAAAGAACGTTGAAATTTATGTTTCAGAAGTTATTTCGAAAACCAAGAGAGAAAAATATTATGAAAACTATTTTCCTATTCTCACATTTTGTCAATTGATTACAAACTTAGCTGAAAAATAAAGATAACAAGTTTTAAGACACACTGATTGTTTCTCCAATTTCCAAAAAACATCAGTTTTTATTTGGATCTCCCAATAGAATATTGAGGTTACCGTAGTGCGTTGATATATACTAATTACAGGACACTATCTGACAATGGTTTATCACGGATGTTGGAAAATGCCTCCAAGCTATCCTCCGTATCACGGAATAATCCAGCTGAATTAATAGACATGCAAAACGGTACGGGTAACACTATGAGATCGTGCATTTCTGGTTTGTCAATTATTCGGACGAAATAATAATTAAACAAAAACATACAATACTAATTACAAAGTATCTATATGTAACACCTAAAGAATTTTGTCTTTTGAGCATTTTTAATATGAATTTATATTTTTGTTTGTTCTATCGAAAATTACAAACTGAAAGATATTAGAAATATTTTTTCCGAACACATACAAAATCAATCATGTATCACCATTCTTTTCTAATTGATACACATTTGTCAAGATAATTCTATAAAAAAAAATACATTTATCATGATATTCCCACTGGATAGTTTCAATGCGGAGACTAAATAAAATACACACGGAGGAATAAACTATCAGAGTGAAAAGTGATAATAGTGCTGTCACTGGTGATAATCTAACGTATTAGACAGTCATCAGTGGAGGTCCAAAACAAACGGCGAAGACAGATTCTAATAAATTACAGGAGCTTATTAACGCCAACTCTAGGCATATTTTGCTGTTTTGTGGTAGAGGATTTTTAAAGATGGTAATGGCATACGCAAGGCATTTAAGACGATTGAAAAGTATGAGTTAATTTTTCGCATATGACAGTCGCTTCAAAGCTGTTCAATTGCTATACGCGTATCAAGAGGTTCTTGTTTTCAGAATTATTTTTGAATATTGAGAGTTCATTCCAAATATCCTTACCAGTTAAAGATTTGTGAAAATCGCCTGGACGCTTTTTGAAAGGTACCAGTGTCTTTAGCTGTGATTCTTCACACGATAATTTATTATAAAAAAATGGTTGAATTTTGATAAAATTGGTTGTTGTCGATTGAGATAAATTTTACATGAAAAAGAGAATAAAACAAGTTAGAAAAAATAGACTCGACTATTTGATACAGGAGATCAAGACTGAATCGGTTAAAACTGTGGAACTAATTAGTAAATAAGGGAATAAATTCGGATATCCCGAATTCTGTACGTACCTTTCGTGGAGGCTAGTGACTTATCGTCTATTACCGACATGGTCATTAGGCCGAGCTCGTTTCTGTCTCCCCCTCGCTGTATCACAACTAATCCCACCAGGTAGCTTCAGGTATTCCCTCACGGTCGAGATTTATACGGGAGAGACTGTCAAATGATATAAAAACACACAAACTTCAGTGAAACTGTCACACGCTCTAAACGTTTACAATTTGCGGTTGGCTTCCGTTAGTATTTGCGTTTTCGCTATAAATCCCGTAAGCTTAACAAAATTAAGGTATCTAATTTTCACAGCATGAGGTGGTGAATGTATGATTTCTAATATTCTTTCTTGAAACGAGATGGAAAAACACAAGACACTTTAATTCAAGTCCGATACATGTTAGTATGAAAAATGTTGTCCTAAATCCAACGACTCTTTATATCTGAGTTCATTAGTTGAAGATATGTACACGGCTCCGATTATCATTTCTACAATTCTATGAATGGCGTTATGTTGTAGTGTACGCAGTATTCCTGTGTAATGTCTTTATTTTTCACACAATCCACCCGTGGTAAAATCCCACTACCAATTTGTAAGTGTGTACTATCGCATAAATTTATCCCCGCAGCAAATTCTACTCCTTAAATTATATCATGTCACATGAAGACATTTTCGGACATTAGAACATTGCTACCCACACTTTGTAGACTATATCTACCAAAACTTGTCATCTGTCTAACGCTCAGAGCGATACTTGTGTTAAATTAGGTATGCCTTAATCCCAAAACACAATGTCGTGATAAAAAGAACTATTTTAGTGTGGCACATATCAAAATATATGTTGATAAATATTTGCTTTTCTTTCCACTCGTTCAAAAATTCACGAATCGAGAAAAAGAAATATTTTATATCAAATGTTTTAATTTTGTTTTAATTGTTTTTCTCGTTAATCCTTAGTCCAGGGGAGTTAATCCCAAATCTGTGTGTGTTTAATAGTTTTATTTTTCTTCCGCACTAGATCCCTCGCTCTAGATTAAAAGGCATTCACCGGAATCTAAACAGTTCCATAAACGCACAATTCCGTGAAAAATAAACCTAACGACGGCATATAAGTCCGGACCATAAATCAAAGCATCGTCATTTAGCGAATAATCCGGTAAAAGTTCCCCCTGTCTCACACTCGAATGAAGATCCGTGCATTCCTCTTCGTTGAACTCACTTGCAGTACGCTATGTGAGTTTTCGCCGTTCGCTCGATCCAACAGTTTACTTGTCGTTCTATGCATTTTTGTTACGCGCGCTCTGATTGGATGTTACTCGTTTTGGATGTTTGGGAAGTCAATCGGTCGTGACTCTGCCCTGAACGATATTATCCAATGGCTTTACGGAAATTCTACACGTTTAAATTCACACAAATAAAACATAAAGCGGTGACTCTTTCAGGGAAAAACAGGCTTTACTAATAATGCGATAATCTTTGGGCCAAGATCAGCCTATCAAAAGGGGGACAAGCCGATCTGCGACAACAATTTTCACACAACAAGAACAACTTTCATAAGTATAAAAATCTGAAACTCCAACTTTACAGAGACAAATACCAAGGCTTGCGATGGACCACCTTTGCGCATCCAGGACGAATCGGGTCTGATTGTTCGGTGGTGACACATTATGTCCGGTATTCGCCAGCAGTGTTCCTATATCTGTTTAAAAGGATAAGTCGGGCATATTCTTTTACAGCCCGGAGCGCGTCTTTGTTTATTTGTTTATTATGTGTATTAAGACTTTAGTAGTTTCTGTTTGCATCCCGGACCATGGTCGAAGAGTGTTTGTTGACATATTCGAGATTGATACAGGATGAATATACATGGATTGTTTTGACACCATTATCATATATATACATTTTCAGCATTTCAACGCGCTTTGAATTGCGTTTTGACGAATTGAGATGTATGGGGCTTTTGTAAAAACGAAGAAGTTGGCGTCAATATATCTGTTTGTAGAGGTACTATGTGGTTTTGATTTCAAACAATACTTGGGCTAGAACGACGTTACAGGAAAGGAACATATACTATCTGTTTTGGAGAGGAATCGCTGTATTTTGCTTTGATTTTGAATGATACCACAGCCGTTATATTTGTACATACGAATAACAAATCTACCAATCTGCAAGCACGACATGAGAATATCGCGACAATTGCAAAGTTTGCCTATGAGTCAATACTTATAGAATACTATTTTTGATTACATATTCAGTGATATTTTTCTACATTAAATCAATGGGCTTTTTTTACAAAAACTTAAAAATCAATGGGTTTTTCTACAGAAAAATTATTAAAATGAATGAAAGTATTGAGTTTTGGGGAAATTTTATGAGATTTTTTGGGCCAATAATTATCACTGCATATTATTTTACACGAGTGGATATTAAGATAGCATTCGTTTCAAGTATTAATAAATAATACAATCAAAAGTTAGATTTATGTCTATTTTGAAATAACAACTGCGATTTCATTAGACTAACACGTTCTTGGAGAAGAAGCAAGTGAGAAGACCCATGTAATAAACCGTAAAGGCATACACCATGCTAGCTAATAAGGGCTTTATTATAAGCAAGAAGCTTGTTGCCATTTAGCACCTAATGAATTAAGTGTCTGACTTATAAAATGGTTGTCCCGTAAAAACAACAAAATCTATGTGTTTACAACATGTTCTTTATTCACAGTTTAGTAGGCTCAATCAAGAAATTATGAAACGTACGAGAACCTACAAAGTTTCTCTTAAGATTTAAAGTTTTTATAATTATTTTCATCATTACCATTTGTCACATTTTATTGTTTGTTATTTCTACTGGAAATATTTTTTCAAATATCATAACATTGATTTTATATATTGTTTTGTTATCATTATTATTATAGTAATCAACTTCTTGATTATTATAATTAATACCATCATCATTCTTACTGTTATTTTTATTTATAATTTCTACAGCTTCTATTATTATAATTCTGATTATCATAACTTTTTTTGTCATTACCATTATTATCATCATCATCAGTATTGTTATTATCATTATTTTGTCATTATCATTATTTTTGTTGTCATTATAAGTGTTTTATTCTCATTTGTATTGTTGTAGTTAATGTTCAGATAAGAACAGAAAATGGAATTAATATTACTATTTTTTAGATGGCACGTTTGTTAAATGACACAAGAAGTGATTTACATTGGTAACACCAGAAAGTGGAGATCAATATAAACGACACAGAAAATGCACTTGCATATATATGGAGGACTGACACTAACTGCAGTTGCCCACTTGTGCAAATAGATGTTCGAAAATACTTCAAAAGACTATAAATAAATCCTGTTTTACAAAAAGTATTTTAACTATCAATTAGTTTAAAAGATACTCTATCATGGACGGAGAAAATCTTAATTGTCGGCCATTAACACAACATTGCGGGTCAACCAAAAGAAATCCTCTTGTGAATTTAAATTCCAATAAAGGTTTGTTTAAGATGGACCTTCAGTGGATCTGCAAAGTATTTTGTGTGACGATAATTCACATGCTATCTCTAAATTAAACCTCTCGTACAAAAATATTTTCTCTTACAAAATAATCGTTTTTTTAGATCAGTGTTGATAAAGACTGTTTCCTTGGCATCGACACCATTATTATTGGACTTAAACAAATCATTTTTTTTGCGCTACAAATTTCTTAGCTTGTAATCCCGAAATAATTCTTATATGTCGTCCATTCAAAATGAAAGGTTGGTAAAATACCCCCTTACACGAAATCTCGCCAAGTGAGATTCAGTAATGGTCGAAATCGCTGATTTCCTGTTACTTTAAGCCCGGCGCTTTCAGAAAGTGCCATGATTATGGGTTTATCCATGTCAGACACGGGGAAACAGCAATAGAACCCAAAAGACATCCGCCGAACCTTTTCTCCTATCGAATCTTCCCAAATAAAATCGGGTTTGATGGCCTATCAAAACAACTAGTCTCATCCGCTGGTTGAGAATGTTCGTCCTTTCAAAGTAACATATAACGCATTTAAAACAACCGTCTCATAGTAAAACCAGGAAGAAAAATGCAATTCTACATTGATTGACTGTTTAATATCTGTAATGTTTCTCTTAAGATTTCATCTAAAGGATTCGCCATTTAAAGAAAGAATGAGATGGATTTCCGTGGTTATACCCTTTCGTAGCACACTGAAAACAATGGCAGCTACCAATAATCAACTAAAAAAACCTTATAAGTAGAATTTTATGGACGTTTTTCCCTACATCATAATGATTTTACGACGTCACAATATTGTAAGGCGTAACATCCCAATTCATTTTCCCCAATAACTGAATAATGTTGTTCCTAAAAATGTTAGCGCAACACATCTGCGAAAAGGGTTCCCAAAAGGGCCAAATGATAGGTGACGACAAATAGGTTTTCAATCGTTTGCAGTTCTCGCAGCTCTCGTTCGTCCCTCTCCCGACGTTTATTACAGTAATCAAACATTTCCTTTGAGGGGGATTTCTCGTGTACATATCCTCAAACCCATCGTCAACACATCAACGAGGTCGGTTTGATTGACCCATCAATGGGAGCCCAGGAACTGGGGAGTGTAGTGGGAATAGTTTTAGTTAGAATACATGAATACCCATTTTCTGCAATTTTGATTTTTTTTCTCTCGTCGGATTACTTAGGTCGTTCTCAGCATACATCGATCGTGGCCGGAAATTTCGGTGTAAAGCGAATAGTTTCGGCCCGACTGATGTAAACCGAGAACGATCGTTGTAATCCGACGAAAGGAAAAGTTTCAAAATGGCGGATTATGTGTTTTCTACCTTAACTTTTGAAGTGGTTTTCTTTTGTTTTAAAGGTTCTAAAAATGGACACTAATTTAGTTACTCGCATTCTATGGGTTGCAAACCAGTACAAAGAATATGTAATTCGTCCAAGAATACTCTTGCAATATCGACCAGACCTTGGAACGAACCCAAGTCGACCGATATTTCACTATTTTTTTTTATTGTTTTGTAACGTTTGCTATATTTCGTAAATGTATATAATGTTAAGGCCCATGGCAAAGTGTTGCCGACATACCTGCTATTTGATATAAATATATAGTTAAAATCACGGCATATTAACCGTTAGTGTGTAGAAGACATGTCATCAAAGCCGTTGTTGTGAAATAGTTTTGTCTTCTTCAAGATTTTTAGATGACCATCTTCATATAGACATATAATAAAGTTTGATAAAATAACATGTTGACCGGAACTTTTTGACAGAGATAGCTATCGAATATTTATTAGCGCAACCCCTTAAACGCTTTGAAAAGGGGAGAGAACGAGGTAGGAAATTTACATAAACAGGCTCTAGATAAACAACGTAAACAATATGGAGTAATATGCCTCCTTGGCAGCCTCCGTAAAAATGTGCAATGTTTATACTAAAGTTATCGTCGTTTAGATAATATGCATGTACATGCTGTTGCTGAAAGTTTTGCATAATTGGCTCGCTTTGAAACATGTTTATCTTTAAGATTGGAAATGACAGGCATCGTCCACTCTGGAAGATCTGACTTAATCAAGTTTTGGTTGGAATTCATCATGTATTGTTTTGGATCATAGTTTTAAGATTTCTTATAATGCAAAAAAAAATCCCAGTAAAATGTCAACTCTCAAAATACTCGGGATTCAACCAATGTTTCCTTCTTCTGAAACAGAGGCCAAGTTTCGGCTTCTTCACAATTTCCATTCTTAAATTTTATACACAAACCTGCGACAAAAATCACAAATGCGACCATAACTCTATTTTGTGACAGATACAGCTTATTCAAGTATAGAGGACAAATAACAGAACGTACTACATTGTATAATATTGTCTGATATCATTTGGTAATTTAACCTGTTGGGATATCATTCAGATTTTATTGCAGATAACTAAATTAGTATATATTCCAAAAGTAATCATAGTTTGAAATTAACAAGTTAATATGATGGTCATGACTTAGAAACAGTCCGTTAAGGTTAAAGAAGTAAAGTATACGACATGCGATACAAAACAATGCTAGCAATCGAAAAAATAAGTAAACGTTGTTCATTCGAGAGAGTGAAAGGAAAGAGGACCGGGAGGCAGAGATGGGTTGTTATCAGGTCCGATATTTAAGCGATTAGAAAACTATTCGCCGCCCTGGGCTAGATCGGGCCACAGAGACAAGTGTCAGACATGTATAATGATAATAACTACAAATTGTCTCCTTTTATCAGATCCGAGATGATCTCCCAGTACAAGTGCACAGAGACCCAGCTGCGCCTGAAGGAAAATGGACATTATTTGTTCTCGCTTGAAAATGTTGTCACGGAAGAACTGTGCTGATCCTAGACAAGCATGGGGATAACAAGCTGTGTTGACTGAGAAAAAGTCTCAACATTTCGTTCATCTCAATGGTGTCGTAGATCCGTTTCATGTGGTTCCAGATTTGGAAAACCATTTACGATTACCCAAGTAAATTTTCTTTCAGCTATTCCGTTAGCATGTTTCTATGTATTTTTGAAGCTTCCAAGTATCTTTACATGATGATTTTTCCAATGAATGAAGTAAACCATGTACTTTTGTGTTATGAAAAATCTGAGTGTTAATTGTCAATCGCGCAGAATTATGTCAAGCTTTTGATGTAAGGGATTCGAGGAATTTTGACTGTTTTTGAACAACTGTACACCAATGTGTCAACAATGTGTGGGGTATGTCAATATTGTTTCGAGTGAGAAACGCACTCGTCCATTCAATAAGTTGTTGTTATTGTTTCTTTTTTAATAATTATTGCACTGCTTATTTTCCCATAATACGATGATGAAGGATGCATTTCGCATTAAACAAAAAACTTTTCAACTAAGTGATATTGTTTTTTTTTTCACGTCTTAAAAATAACTTTTTTTCATCAGATTGTTACCAGAAGCTCTCACATGAAGGTTAGTGATTGTCTAGGTAACGGTATTGACTTATACTCGGAGGAAAATGATCGGTCTAAGGCATCGTTTTATCATATCTGTAAAATGGGATAGTTGCACAGGCCGGTCTTAAGGTGTTAATGCTAGGTATCCTCTTGATTGCGGAGAGTTTTCGCAGAATCTAATCCGACATTTTCCGTTTTTCATACAACAATTTGTCATATACAAAGATCATTCCTTGGATCACCCAGTACTATGGCGTTTTACTGCTTTGTTAAAGGACACCCAAGAGGCGTCATAGCCCGCCATGTTTGGATGTACGAACAATAACTCCATCATACCGATTGCTATTCGGAGATCATCGGTGATGACTGCATGGCTTCCCAAGTCTGGTTAAGTTAGCAGTCTGGTTTTCTGAGTCATTTACTAGTCAGACGTAATATTATACCTTGCAGTTACTGACCAGGGTACCTTACAAAACACGGAACGGAATTTGCCGAATAGTTCCGAATGAGTGACGAATCCAAGGCGATTCGATATACCGTTTAACTGGGATCGGGTTACTAATGAACGATGTCATAAAATGTCGGGCTTGTAATCATCATCAAATTCTGATACATCTGTAGAGCCTAAACGTAAAATAATCGGAAGAGTGGTATCCATTATTGGTAGGATAGATGCGCTGGTCGAGTGAAAGTAGAATGCAGCTAAACTATTGCGATGCACCGTGTGTTGATTATCTGTTGAATGTTGCATGTGCGTGTATATGTTTTTCTTGAAATTTAACTATCAACTACCATTCACAGACTCTTCAACACACTGAGGTAGCCTCAATAAAGTAAACATTGATCAAACAGACATAAGTGTTGGGTTGTGTAACGTTGTTATATAATAGACTTAAGAAACCCTTAAGTAGGATTAGGACAACTTAAAGTTGTTGAAAATTGCGGTTTTATGTCACCAGTTGTCGAGTTGTAAGAATACTACATAAAGGTGTAGCGTCGATACAAAACCACAAAATGGCATACATTGTACACCTTTTACTAAAATATAGTAGATACGGTTTTTAGGCGGTTGACAGAGAAAAGGTATTATAACAAGAACGTTTGGTGTCTAGGCTAACACACCATCAGGACATATTTCGGAAACTTGAAGAAATTAATTAAATCGTGTCTGAAATCTGAAGTACGTTTTGTCTTTAGCTTTGAGTAGGAATTCCCGTAACTCGAAACTAGGACTCATTTATCAACAAACGGCAAATATATAGGCTGCTGCAAGATTGCAGTGGTCAACTGCTTGAAATAAGTTACGTTAATTACAAAAAGCGTTATCAGTGAGCGATCATAAAGCAGTATTAAATGACTTCACAGTTCGAGAAGGCTTGCATATTTTAACATTACCCTTCTGGGGCCCGTTTTACTAAACAACTTACGGAAAATGTGTGCGTAAGTCATAATTGATAAACATGGATAGTATATTCAATGAAAGTACAATGTTGCAATGTGGCACTTCATTGGAAGCGTCTCGGAGAGACGATTCCAATGATTTGTCACTTTGCAATATTGCTTCGTCCAATATTGAAATAAGAGGAATTGTTGTTTTAGACTTACGCAAATCTTAAGCGTAAACTGTTTAGTAAAACGGGCCCCTGGTGTGCTTCCTGGTGGCTGTTATGGACAATAAAAGTCATTGACCGATCAACTTGCATTCTTAAAAATTCCTCTTTGCTATCATCTTCGTGTTTTGGGTTATTGACAGACGAAGGTGTCGTAAGGGTTTGGGAAAGAAATCAGTCTTAACTGCTTAAAAGTATGCGACGTCAAGTATCAAAAGAACCCTTAGTGAAATAGCTTAGTACAATCAACCTATATGACCTGCATACAAGAATCCAGACTGAGGCTTTTCTATTTTCCTAGTTAAGACTTTACTCAACGAGATTCGTTAATATAGTTATTACCATGAATAAGACGTGTGTATGTCCTTTCGAGTTTGGTTTATAATGGCCCTGGCGAGTGACAGTGTGCCTGCATTTAAAGCAAGGGTTCCAAGAGCACACCTTCTATCCGAGCGTGGACGGCCTACGACTAGGAGATCCAAAGTGGATTAAATAGACTTAACTGAACTAGACTAAGTATAGCTCAAATTCGCCACGTCGTCTTAAGTAAGATTGTGGTTTTACTGGTTCGACTTCTGCATCAAGCGATGACCTATGCCCCGCTTGTTATATAATCTAAAAGTGGTATGACAAGGGAAAATGAACATCGTATAATGAAATATGAAATTCCAATAAGTAGAGGGAATAAATGATACACTTTGATACCACAGCAGCTGGCGAGAACGTCGGGTAAAAGTCCCATACTGGCAACGAAATCCCTAAAGTGCTTTTTTCCCATACGGATCGGGTTCATTTCTGGTGGCCTCGTTTATAAGTATAAGTATTACGTACTTGAGAGGTGTCCAAGAAGTATTAAACCACATTGAAGTATGCTTGACTTTCAATGATACATTACACTGGCAAGCGATTTTAATTCTAGATCAAACACTTGCGATCATCTTGAAACCGTTTCTCACTTTTCAATTATGGGTCTTATGATATTTTATAAATACAGGTAGCGTTAAGCGTTGGCGTCGTCTGTAATCCTGCGTGTATAGGCAATTATAAGTGTCTTGTTTGAGAAAATAGCATGGTAATTCATTCATGATGATATTTCTCGTTTGCACTTTCGTAATTTATCTTTATTTTAAATAATTAACACTCGTAATGATTAAAAGTATTAAGCGTTTCGTTAATTTGTAAATTAAGAGGTGTTTGTTTACGTAGAATGCATTATATTTGTTAGTCATGTGCTTTGATTTCCAAGAATGTTTTATTGAAGTCATCATAGGTTTCCTTTGGTTAACATTACCTTCTTAAAGGACAGATCTTCTACTCAGATATTCATTATATAACAGAGTTAACTTCTCCTTTTGATGCGATGTTAATAAGAATGCTCCAAAATCAAGACCTATCAAAATTGTCTATTTCAGTTATAACAACTACACCATGCCTTATATAAAAATCGAAAGTGTTCTTTTCTCCATAGCTGATATTTTGATAAAAGAAATTAAATGCGAAATAAGCGTCTATTCAAACAAATGATCAGTCTTACAACTGCTAAGAAAATACTTACGACATAGAGAGTTTATCTTTTTATTTGAGAGTGTGGCACGTTAAAGGTAGAGTAAAAATCAGTTGTAGTGGCGTATCGTTTTTAACATCTTTTTTTTAAAATTGTTTCTTATATTTTTATAAGATAATTTTATGTTATGTTATTTCCATGTGAATGTGTCACTTAATTCCTCTCTGTCTCTGTGCCACATACGATTCTTTACATGTGTTTCATACCATTTCAACAAGTTTGGGTATTTTGTTTGCAACCAAAACTCCTTCTGTAAAGATATCTTAGAAAAAATAACGAACAATATCTGTCTAATGAAATGTTTTAGTAACAAAATATTCATGTTTTTGATATCACGTAAAAGATATCACGGTAGAAACCTAACGAGTTTCTCCCTTTTGAACTTTGTGACGGAGTATATACATGTACATAGATTTGGTGGTTCGGGTATCGTTAAACTGCAAGTATTAATTACAAAGGATGCAATTACAGACAGTCTCCTTAGTACACAGACACTGGCGTAAACGTAGACGGTAGCGACATGGACATTTTTTTCAACATAGTCTTAGTTCTTATTTTTGTACGAATGAGAAAGAAAGGCTTTAAAATGAATCTTTTATTTTCTAATTTGTAGATATTAAAACCTTCCAGATAATACTTTGAATCTCTGAAATATAAGAAATGAAACCATGTTGAACATATTTTCAAGCTCTGCATTTCTGATTTTTCAAACAATAAAATTATGCTATTTTCTTTTGAACAAAAAATAGTGTTTTAAACTTTGAGCTAATACTTGCCCGGGATAGTATGAGATCTTCTCTGCTACCCTGATGTTGGAATATGATAGCAAAATTCTATGTACCGTTTTACTAAGCGACTAAAGAAAACTATTTGAATAAGTGAAAACTGATGAATAAAGGTCCAATATTGCAATGTGACACGTCATTGGAAGCATCTCGAAGATATTCTATTGTAATAAGGTGCTACTTTGCAGTACTGCTTACCACAATGTTTAAATAAGAGGGAAAGCTGTTCTTAATCTTACGAATTTTTTTATCATAAAATGTCAAGTAAAACGGTACCTGGGGAAGAGTGTTCTTTGTTAATTAATGAAATATCGTAGTAAGAGAAACGGTGTGGTGGCATGATATATAGATTATAGTTCTCTATAGTTTGTTTCAAACCACAATGCTTTCTGTTTGAATCCGACAAGAAGTTTGTCTAGTTTTGATTGAGTTTCAACCCGTTTTTCAACGCACAGCTCCTTGTGTAAGGGAGATAACTTTTACTAAAACAGTAGACAAGGGTTACAACTTCCGAAGCGTTTTATTTTGTAATAGTTTGGGCTTTCAAGACTATTGGAGTAACAGTTTGACAGTCAGTGTACCTATCCAAGCTTTCTATTATCTGCTTTACCAGAAGTGTAATATTTTTTTAAGGCAATGCCCGTGACTAGGGGAAGAATGATAAAGCAAGCTAAGGTCGCATTGACTTTATTAACCATTGGAAATGATGTTTGCAAAATCTGAATTTGAACTTTACTGGTTTTACGAAGACTTTCTCTAGTGTTTGGGCAATTGAAGATCGAAATAAATTTTACTTAGACCTTGAAGGAACTGTAACTCTGCTCATATTAAACAAATTACAAATAAATATTGAACTATGTGTGTAATATTTACATTCGTAAATGAATGAAAGATGAAAATCGAAATAGTTCAAGAAAAGTCGTCATTGACAGAAAACGAGATTACCGAATATCTTATAATAATTAAACATTCCAACAAGAGAATATGTTTGGAAATAACGAAGGCATGTTTTCTTCTGTCACCATGTTTTCTGAGAAAGCAAGCCATTTAAAAACAAAGTGTGTTTGCTGATATTTTTTTTATGTTTTAAGTTAAAAGACAACCCTAGTTAAGTAATGGATTAAATACATACCTGTCCTTTCGATGTCTGTTTTTGGTAATCCTATTTGATGACACAATAATAATCAAAGCGTGAATAAATATAAAAAAAAAACGTAGTAAGAAAATGTTTGAGTCCACACCAGATACCGTTTAGCGCGTTATTGCTGGCACATTTCACTTAATGATTTCATTAATTTTCGGGCGGTGTTCCAATCAAGCGAGGTTTTCAAAAACCATCGGATTTGTTTCGAAGGCTGCTTTTCGGCTGATAAGTTACTAGCCGATGCGAAATCGTTACACATGAAATGCTCTTAACGTATCGTCCCTAATCGGTCGAACACCAAGCGCAATGAAGACAAGGTGGTCTGCTTTTGCCAATGAGCACAATTTCGTGGCCGATTTCTCCTTCCACTGGTTTGTTTTATTACTGCGAGTAATTCGCGGATAACGCCTAAATTCAGCCACGTCCCTTCAACCATAAACACTCGCGGTCGCCATTAAGCTCGACACTCCGCCCATGGGAGTGGCTTGTATCGGAATTGGCCAATGAGAAATTTCCGATAGTGTAAAGTGATACCCTCCGCTTCAGCGAGCGCCAGTCAGTACGAATCGAGTGCCTCACAATCTTTGAAACCGACCTGCAATAAATAATGACGTCATTTGTGAAAAACAATATAGGAACTTGTTTATATTTGAGACTGAGCTGAATTTTTCATATTTGTTTTTCATTTTTTATAAGCTATCTAAAACCTTAAATACATGGCATCCGTTTAGAGTGATCGAGCGCTGTTTTCTAATAATGAGTTGTCGGAAATGTGTCTAACAATATAGCGACTGGAGATAAATGCGATCTGCTCGGATTTGATTAATGGTTCGATAAACATAGATGTCTACCAATTTTATCTCAATTTTTCATCTCTATTTTATTTTTCATAAGAACACTAAAAACTCATATCTCTATATCAAGTATATGATAACAACATGTATTTCTCTATATTCGATAGGCGTAAATACTAATTTACGTTCGATTCGTGTACTTTAAATGGGTGAGTAAGTTAGTTGCTGAGTTCTATAAGATAATACGAGATTTTTCTACTAGCGTGACATACATGAACAAAGAAACTCGAAGAATTTTCCTTACGTAAAAAATAAACAATTGCATCAACAATTGCATCAACGGATGTATTACTCTCCAGTTACATTTGTCTTAAGAAGCATTTGAATATCAAACTCAACGAATACCGTGGACAGATTTGCCGAACACTGTCAATCGACTTTGCCGTGCTACTAACAGACGTTTTTGATATTATAAGGGCAAATAAAATTTTGCTTGGCAAACTGTTCATTTTCAGTCTAAACAGTTGTCGTTTGGTGCACCTTCCAATTTGGAAAAATAGGATATTGCTCGTATGAACCATCTTTCCCGTTTCCGATTATCATAACTTTCCCATGAGAGTGGAATCTGTCAAATCTATCCTGATTGACTTTGTGATCTTAATCATTATCACTTTTGGATATAAAGCTGCTGAAGATTTGACTAAGATTGTCAATAAATATTTTTGTGGCTGGTAAATTGTTCCTTATTTGATGAAAACCCTAAGATTATTGTGACAGTAAATATCTTTTTTTATTATAACAGTTAATTGATTGGACCCACAACGAAAACATTGGATTTCCAAGTAAATTGCTTGTTTTTGTTGTTTGACAACGCAAGGAAAACTCGGAACTATTAATCACTCACCGAGTAAATAGATATGATATTTACAGCAACTTTTGGTTTTAAATGACCATTCCTAAATGATGTGTGAAATCTAATAATCAAAGTATATCTCAGTACATGACGCAAGTCAACTATGAAACTTCTACTTGTATCAAACTGCTAATTGTCTTACATATCACGATACCGTCTCTTTGTGGTCGCTTAAAACAATAATGACTTGATCTATCAGTGGGTATCTTAGAAGATGCGAAGTTTCAGGCGATGAAAATTCTAAACATAATCTTTAATAACACAAATAACAAGAGGGACTTAGAAATAATGAGAGAGTAAAGCAACGAATGAAAGAATAAAACTAACTAGAATAAAAAAAAATCTCTCCCACTTTGGAATGTTTGTGGGATTAGTGTGGTTGAAAGCAACATTTCCCAGTTAACAAACACATATCTGGAAGGATTTTGACAACGTATCTTTGACATGGTAGAAAAACATTTTAATTGTTGTTCAAGCCGACGTGTGTTGGTGTTTATGTTTAAAAAGCAAGAATACATTTGTTGATTATAATCATAATGGGTGTTGACATTTTTGATTGGATGATACGCATAACTTAAAGGCACATAAAAGGAGATTAATGCTATATCAAACTGTATTATTTGGTAAACTTTTGGTCAGATTCAAATAGTTATCACCAAAAACCCCCATCGGCACAACTTAAATGTGAAAGCCAACGAGAAATAACCCAGATTAGCAAGTTTGATAATTCAGATTTTGTGATTCTTCACCTCTGACCTTGACAGTTGATACACAATTTTTTTAACCGACCAATCAGAATTCGTTATTTTGAATATGTTTACAAACAGGTTGTTGATAAACATGGTTGAATTGGAGACAACTACATTTCAAGCACAAAATAACTTATGTTAAAGGATTCTGTTTAATAGGGTCTCAATGTGTTTGTAAATTAATTCTCATAACTTTAATGAACACAATAAAATAACTCCATATTTTTTTTTAAGTAATTTATTTGTACTCATCTCCTTTTATGTGCCTTTAAGGAAACGACCCTTTGTTGCCCAAAAAGAAGCACAACACGCAACGCAATATATAAATCGTGAATTGATACACAATTGAAATTCCTGTGTTTTGCATGAAAAATGTTACAAGAAATATTATTATTTTCCATTGATCCTCAGAAAAACATCGTAGCAAATACGCTTTACAAAATTGACAATGAAATAAACGATCTATATATAAAACTGGATATGAAACCATCATTAAAACATGTACTGAAATACCTTTTATTTTACTTTTAAATAAGGACCACCTTGCTATAACGACCAGGTTCTTTAAGACAATTAAAACACTTACGTAAGGCATATCGTACGTTCGGGCAGGTTATATCAGATACATATTTAAAAATCAGAAACTCCAATACAGACAAGTTATGACTGAACAATCATCATTTAAATACATCTATACGATCTGGCAAATGACTCATAAAACAGCTTGATATCAAGGGAATCAGTGCATGGATAAAATAAGTCATTCACAAAAGGGAAATACTTGAGAATTGCTCTGTACCCTGAGTATAACAACTAAGCTATCAAAAACACAAGGCAAAAAATGAAAAGCTATCAAAAACACAAGACAAAAAATGAAAAGCTATCAAAAACACAAGACAAAAAATGAAAAGTTATCAAAAACACAAGACAAAAAATGAAAAGTTATCAAAAACACAAGATAAAAAATGAAAAGTTATCAAAAACACAAGACAAAAAAATGAAAAGCTATCAAAAACACAAGACAAAACATGAATGATCGTATCTTATTCTATAAAAGTGCAATGTCAAACGATATTAGAAATATACGAGATACGATGTAAGGTTACAAAGTGTTCGTTTTCAAAGTGGCATGTTCTTCGATAAAGCGCAGACACTATTATTCCACCCTTTAATGTCTTCAACGATCTCATTATTCGTTCAAATCCCCTGACACTGGTAACGTCTACATCACAAACGCCTGGAGAGTCCAGCTAAAACAAAAAGATGCGAGACCCCATCAGCAGTTAGACGGAATTTCGTCGATAAAAAAGGATTTGCAGAAAAAATGCTGATGATAATGATGATAATGGAATTCAGAGGAATAATGAAACTGATGACCATAGTGAAAGTAATATTAATATTGATTATGGTATTTATACTAATGATGATGATGATGCAATATTTATCTACAAATAATCATTATCATTTAATGATTGTTCGTTCTAAAGTTTTGAAAAAGTCGGTGTGTCAATTATGCTTTTCTCATGATGTTTGCATTAATACGTTGTTATGGACTTAATGAAAAGAGAGACAGGAAAGGTTTATGTTTTAGTCTTTGATTTCGTTTGGAAACATGTGTTCTCATTCAAATGACATACACTCACAACCAGAGTTCAAGTACATATATTTAGCCCACCATTATTATTAAGAGTAAATTCTTCAGTCGTCAATATGTTTTGAAACAGTTACTTCTCTATGAAATGTATGCAATATCTTTCGATACTCACGGAATATTCTTGGGCTTCGACATTCTCTTGTAAAAGCTTATTAACATTTGTGCAGTTATTTAAGTTATAAAATGCATTTGGTGTTGCGGACTTTTGTACATGTTTAAGTTGAAAGGGAAAATCGTGTCATTATTACTAAACGGTATAGGTTAAAATAGTTTGGTTGAATCAAATGCCTTATAAAAATGTTTATTATGTCTTTAGTTGAACTGCCAATACCCACTTTCTTCCCTCAAGGTTATGTCACCTTCCGAACACCATGGTATTTCTACATGTAGCATGTCAATAGCTTATGTCAACATCAGGATGGGCAAATTCCTATTATATCATATTAAAGTAAATAAACAAGCGAGATGTGATTTGAGCAAATATTTTCATTTCAAACACAATTGCCGTAAATTGCTGCGTGTCGATTGTTGATAATGTCATGAAAGAAAAAGATGTTTTTGTATGGTAGATTCGTACAAAACACAAAAGTTTAAAACTTGTAGCCTGTGTCGAACTCCGAACGTATCATGTTATTTGCAAATTGATAGAGATGCATACAAAAGGAACACGTTTATCAAACACACCAAGCAAAAGCCTGGATAGCCTAATCTGGTGGCACACAACTAGCAAATGATCTCTTTTTAATGTAAAAAAGATCAAAATTAATGGTGCTAATAAAGCAGACACCAAATTAGCTTTGTTTGAAAATTGAATAGCCATTTAAGGATAAACGTTTTTCAAAGAATTTGAAATTTCTTGTAAGAGTATAATTTCCTTTTGCGACGATACAGTACGAATCCTCTGTTGTTCACAGAAAAGAAAATTTGAAAGTCAGAACAAGATGTCGTTGAAACAATACAGTTTATGTACTGTTGTTTGACATACAATTAAAGTAGCCAATGAAAGCATATTTAATTCACGAAACATCGATTTATCTAAGTATGTACAGTTAATGATATTATGCGGTAGATTTCAAAAGCGATGTCACGCTTTTTTGTTAGAATACATATTAATTCACTGTATACACACTTTAACGATCTTTTCTGTAGGTACCATATAACAGTATAGCTATCATGCAGTTTTAAAGAAATAAATTTTCCTCTCATCTGCGAACAGGCATCTTTAAAAGTACGTTTAACTTAACAGAGAAAATACCGCGGTATGGGTTCGGTAGTTATAGCCCGGGGTCGCAGCATTTCACATATGGTCAGATTTATGTCCATGTATGCCTGGCGGTGTCCAGATAAGAGACGTATATCCCCTTATATGATTGCTTCATTGCTTCTCTAAACCCTATAGTGTGGGTACTCATTAGACTAGTCCCAATGAGACGATTCTAATGAGTACCCACAAAATAGGATTTATTTAGGGATGTAAGAAATATTGTGGGTAAAATACCATAATGCGCTCATTTTCGAGACCACTGGTCCAATCTTTATACAAAGCTCCGTAAAGGATTCTTTAAATTCACCCAGACTTCTTCGTTAATCTAGATGAAAATGGGACAAGTATAGAATGCTTCGGACCCAAACTCGTTTCATTCAAAGGTTTGCAAATTGTACGAGTGAAATGCTTAAATCCATCCGCACTTGTTTCATTCAAACGACTGCAAAGAATGCTATTGCATTATGATACATTTAAACAATTTATGAAGTATATCATATGGAGAGTTCCATTCTCCACTCGCAAAATTCTCATTTTCTTATAGAGACCGATTTAAAAGATATCAGAGCAGATCGGTGGTTCAGTGCAAAGTCACAGCAACTTTTTCACAAAAATGAAGGAACTGCTTTAGTATTGCAATAAACTTGTGACTTTGTGCATCGTGCTGAACAATCTCTCGATAAGAAGCAATCCTCTTAAAGTTTACAAATCGGTCATGCAGTTTGTTCGTCATCTTCGCTAACTATTACAGTAATCATTTTTCTTTTCGAATTTCTTTTGTTGCAGGCAACATGTACATAAAAAGAGAAAAGGGACAACAGGGGTTACCTATATTTGTTTAATATCAGATTTAATATCAGATAAGTTTGTATGTCCCAATTAAGATAGTGATCAGTCGGGTGTTTTCGTGTCATAAACACGATGATAGTCCGATACAATCTACCAATAGTACGTGTCTATATCATCGTATACAATTGCTTAAAAGGATATCCTGTGCTAGAGGATCTCGCCCAGCCGCAGATACAATATACCAACAGTACGTATCTATATCATCGTTAATCATGGTTTGTAACTAAAAAATCTAGCCCAGCCGCCTATGGTTCGATTCCCGAGCTAGAAAGGATCCGGATTTATATACTTATTCATTTTCCACCGATACTGACGTAAGCTTGAAGCATATTAAATTTACTCTCGATGACTGCTTCCCAGATACTGGACCAGTACTCGCGCCGATGTGTTGGTTAGTTCCGGTAATTTTCATCTCGCCTAACTGAGATCGAACTTGGTTCCCCTGGTACAAGAGACAGACTCTTTACCACTGAACAACTGTCGCCCGCTGAAAGGTCCGTAGCCATCGTAACGTTTAGTTAACCCAGTTTTGATTTTTATGGAATCATCGAATAGGTGAGCTGCAAGAGTGTTATTACTAAAGATAAAGAAAAGAACGTTAAATCTTAACGTTTGTAAAAAAAGAAACACATTACAAACACATTGCAATACCCTTTTGATTGAACTCAAAGACATAAATACACATCACCAATGATTCTACGGATGGTCAGTGTTCAGAACGGTGCAACTAACTAAACAAGTAACACTACTGGTGCATTACTCGGGAGGCAACTTCAAGTGGTATTACTGTGAAAATGTTAAAAACTACACATAACTAAAGAGAAACAAACATACATATAGACTATTTCTTAAACTACCATAAGCGATTCATAAAGTATAGCAAATGATCGGATTAAAGTCAGATTGGCGTAGTCTCTACCCACGTTGGTTCGAATCTCGGTAAAGTCTGATTTGTACTCTTTCTACGTGGTAGGCTCCCAGCTGACACACGAATTTCTGATGGTTCTTCTGCGCTTGACCAGCCATTATGGACAGCTAAGTTTTGTCTTTCGTTTCATGTTCAAGTTCGTGCCAGAACAACAGACCCACAATGACAAGGGTAGTATGAGGGAATATCACTTGCGAGTACTACAATGTACTGGTTCGAATCAATGGAACAAGGGTACTGGAAGACATCGCAGTATAGATAAGAAGAAATGTTGAAAATGGAGTCAAAACGGCAACATTACCGACAAAAACAAACAAACAACCGTAAAAGAGAAAATAGAATAAATAATGGTCGCTTACCTGTCTAAGGTAAAATCCATTTTGGTGCGTAAACAACATGCATTCAGATAGTTATAATATCGAAGTACCCGAAACCGTTTATCCACTCCCCCATGTGTACTTGTTCCATGTCATTCGCTACAGACGACAAGAGATCGTGTTGGAATAAAAGTTCCACTGTTCGTTAAGAATTATATCGCCTTCTGACATAAAAACTCTTACATATATGTTATGGCATATGTCGTACTATTTAAGATTCGTCTGCTCAGGATTCCAATTTGGGCAATTCTAAGGACGACATATGTTGGGAATCGGCTGAACAAAGCTATTACATTTGAGGACAGTGTTATCGCGCATTTACGCAACTGCAACCGTTCTACTAAAACGAATAACTCAAAAGGCCTTTTAATCTGACAGCATTTCGAAACACTATGGTAAATAGAAAGTTTGAAAAGCATTGTCCTATTTTCCTTAAGTCATTATCGTAAAAATATCTATAAAAAGAACAGAACACAGTTTATTAGAACCTAAGCATATACGCTCATTGCTCTTAAACATACAATACACTGCATGATCTATCCAGCGTTTTATGAAATCTTGAGCCTTTGGTTTTATGCAGGATTTTCCTTGATTCCCATGGTATATAGTAAAAGCCCATTTAAACCTGGATATGACAAATAAAAATCATTATTGTCCGTTCACCAGTCCATGTATGAGAAGCCATAAGTCCCCCTAATTAGCATTAATAAAGGGTTCAAGGGAAAAGCATGTATAATGGTTTTTATCAAATATGGAAAGAGGGCTGGACGATTTTCATACTTATCTATGACAGGACGATAATCAGTATATAAATATATGTTTTGTGTACCAATGCAGTACTTATCTATCTATGGTATCATCGACTTTCCCTTCCGCTTGACCCCTGGCATACTGTTTACTGCTTCCTTTTCCGGTACATTCTACGCATCATTAACATTACCAAACATGTTGGTTCGGGGTACATGTGCGGTTCTCAATGGCGTCTGAAGTGTACCGTAAACACCAAAGCAGTGTAGTGGGAGTGTCCTGTGCTTAACTCAACCGACTTAATGCTCTTTGAAAACGTCCGGGGTGAGTTTGTGATTACGGGTGGTTTTTATGACGGTAAATGAGTAAGTCAAAATGTCGTAACCTGTTTGTCATTGGGGGAGAGGAATGTTGTGCGACTGTTGTGCCATGTGCCGGGGCGTTGATGGCATACAACCGCTGATTTCCGACTCACGGCCGAGGGAACACATTACCACGGGTTTGGTTCAAGCGGAAACGGTTGTTTTGTTGTTGTCTATTTTCTCTGTGGCACACGATAGCTTTAAACAGGGTTCAAACGTCCATATGGATTAAACCAAGCATTCTGATTAAAGCCACGATCGTACCCAAGTCAGTTGGAAGAATTTTCTTCATGCGATTTCGAACCCGCCAAAACCAGCAGTCGAAGCAAAACATGGAGAATAAGATGCCATGTCTTGACATTGATATTTATGCAAACTTAATGGATCACTTCGAATCTTTGTCAGTTTGAGCAAAGAAATAAAGTGTTTTACTTCATACAGGACAATAAACTTCTTTCTTCGATCAAGTTTTTTTTATAGAAATACGTTTTCAGACGACATCTTTTAGTATGACTTAATACCTTCATCGTTAATAACTATATTCTCCAAAAAGATCTACGTTGGGAAATCCAACATCAGACGACACATACAAAGTATGAGTAAAACATATTTTCATCGCACTCTCTCCCTTTGTCAAACCAGAGTATAAACCAATAAACATAGATGTAGTATGTAGTTGGTATTATATCAAAATGTATATCATCAATATAACATAACTTTATACCTCGTATATTTCAATAAAAAATGTCGCATCTTTAAGACCATTATCAAACGTTTCAACAAACAACAAACATGGAAATAATTGAGGCTAACAACGCGACAGAATAAACAGTGCCAACTTTGTCTTAATGCTTTCAACTGCCGTCTTTATACATAAGATTGTTTAAGAGATGCCCATTTCCCTGACTGCCATTGGAAGCCATTTTCACCACTATTTTAGGACTATGGTATGACGTCGACCTGGTTGAGTCTCGGACATATAGCCTTCCATTAAGACTGCCACTAATTTTGTGTGACGGATAAGGCGTCAAGTCCGTTTCCATGTGTCCACAGATGATTGATGCCTCCCAAGAAACCTGTGTACTGTTTTACTAAACTTTGATATCATCTCAAATGAAAGCACAATCTTGTAATGTGACACGTCATTTGAAGCATCCAATGATGTGTTACTTTGCGAGATTACTAAGTCAAATACTAAAATAAAAGGAGATAGCGTTTTGAACATACACAAAGTTTTGGAATAAAATGTTGAGTAAAACTGATCTCTTTGTCCGGTCCTTGAACCAACGACGTTCTTTGCAGCGGCATATTAATCCAATTTCTGATCTGAGAAGCTTGTTATATCATCAGAAAAGGCAGCAAGTAGCTTGTATGATGGCGAAGAGAGGTACATTCACCCCGCGGTAATACAGATACATAAAAACGACAGTCATTGGGGAAGAAGTAATCTTATCAATATTTGGCATGCGTCAAGGTAACCGCTCGTTTTGTTTTTCCTTCTTTTACCCCTCCAGGATTTCAGTTAAAATCCAGCAGACGATATCTAACACAATCTGCAATATCAAGTATGTCATCTTTGGAAGAAGTAAGCTTTTTAAAATATAGATAATTAATTCATATTTTAAGTCCTTGTAACGAAATTGAAAATTTGCCTATTATAAATGAATTTTCATTTTTGTTGCAAGCGTCTGTTTTCATCAGTCCACGGCGTGCTCCAAGGTTATTCTAACCGCCCGTTTTGTTTTTCTTGCGTTAAGTAACATTTTAGACATATTTTCTTCGTTACGTAACACCGCATCCTCGGTTTTCTTTCGGGGTATCGGGGAGGAAATTGGACGTATTGTGGGCGCAAATTAAAAACCACGCCTTCATACTTGATATGTTCGTTATGTAAAGTTTGTTTAACCTTTTTCTCTCCCGACAGCAACCAACATTCGTCGTTACCAACTAGTCATTCGATTCAGATAGGAAAATATTGGGACAAAACGCGGATTTGTTCGACATCCGCGTTTTTTTGTGTTTGTTTATTTTTCGTTTTTATTTTTGACACACTGGTTTGACTTTCAGACTTTGAAACTTTGATACAAAGATATAGATGCATCATCGATCAGTTCTTTCGGTTTTATCTTTGCAAATTTAACTTCTTATATAGTTATGTTCAGATTACTTTGTCCCAGTTTTGGGTTGGTCATAAACAATATGCAACCACTGAATATTCGTTTGTATGTATGAGATTTTTTTTTTAAATTTATGTTATTGATATGGGCACCTAAAATCTTAGACTAGCTATACTCCTTCAGCTTTAATTAATGATTATATCAGGTTATCTTCAAAGGATACAGACATGTGAAAACCTTGACCTACTCGTCGTTTCAGGTCTTGCTTTTGCATGGCGCGATCGATTTTGTTGTGAAACTTTTCAGAATTCGAAAGGACACTGACGTTTTAATTTAGTCACAATTTGCAATTTGTAAAGAACAACTAATCGAAATATCAAGAGGCAAGCGAGCACCATATATCTTCGTGAGATTTCAATTCCGGACCGGAAATGTCAGTTTTCAACAGCAAACGTCATGTGACGTAATGGGCTCATCCTCATGAGTAACGTCCCTTTGCAAAGCACACCATAGATATCTCTGTTAGAAGCTATTGCGAGTCGGAAAGCTTGGGTTTTTAAGTTTGTATTTGCAATGTTTCCCATCCATTCCACATCTTCGCAGACGTATAAATAAAGAAATACATTCAGCGTTGTCCAATGGTCTATAATCATTGAGGAATCCACGCTGACAATGTAGCTTACGTCGCAGACTTGGTACCGGACGTGCTGTTTCGATTCCCGATGGAACTGTGGAGTGTCCTTATGCTAGTAGGTTTAATAGGTTACATAGGAATCACCAATTGCTGAATTTTGTTAAAATATCACTGACAAATTTATGAAAACGATATTTATTACCATTTTAAATAAATCATGGTACCCATTGCTTTAGTCCTTATATCTTCTTAAATAGAAATCGAGTTAGGGTGGTTGAAACGTGGTCTTTATCACATCCGGTTTGTGTTTTGAATCAAACATTGATCAAAAATAGAAGACACTAAATGAAAAGAAAAAAATATTTTTGAGTTTGTCTAACGTGTTCGCTTGTTTTTACCTATTTGATTGCTGCTTTATGAGCCATGCCTGATCACTTGATTATTGTGTAGATTTGAAAAGGAATGGTAAAGTCCAAGTGTCAATGAATGTTTTGAATTGAACTGGACGCTAATTTCGAGGTGGTGTGAAATGATATACTAGACTCGGATGTTCATGAATTATCTTTTTTTCGGCCGATGGTGTACCACAGCGTGGATCAGTCGTATAGGGTAATTAAGCGGAGGGGGTTTCTCCAATCCCTTATTAGCCGGGCATTGCAAAGTAACTAATACACTACCCAAACGATGTAAGAACATAACACAAAACTAAAACATGTATTTTCTAAAATCATCTAGTGGACATACTATTGGAATCACATATATATTTGTTTGTATGGTGTTGAACACCGTAACAACACTTTTTCAGTAGTGCACCGGCTTTCTTTGGTCCACCAATCCTAGGCTAGGGCTCTGAAGTGACTTTTGCAAAAGGTCACTCCCACAAAACCAACGATGTCGGTTTGGCTTGAACCCGGGACCCCCGAGTTCTAAGTCCGCCACCTTAACCACTTAGCCACAGATAGGTAAATCGACACAAAGATGGTGGTAAGATTACCGAGCTGTGGTCAGTCAAACCAAGACGGAAAAATGGGCGTACCCCAGAAGGGACGATTGACAGTTTATACAGGGAGCGATTAACGGGCGGCCTAGCAGAAAATTGTGAAAATAAACATGAAAATCAAGTGGTAATATCAAGTCTGATAGCTAAGCATTTCGCAGAGAACCAACCCTTGCCAAGTCGTATAATCAAGACCTCTGTTACGGAAGGCTTTGGGTAATTTCATCTTCATCACTCATGAAAGTAAGAGGAATATTTCGGAGTTCGATCTCATTTAAATATATCTTTGCTTAGTCGAAATAATTGTGGCGGGAGGAAAACTTTTACATGAAAGAGCAAAAATACCGATCCTTATACTATTTTCAACATTAATCCGTCCCGTAGGTAGATGAATTAATTACCTGTCTATGAGGGAAAGAATTAAAGGATTTCTACACTCGAGGTATTTGCATAGCGGATCAAAGTATTGAAAGTATCGATAATTCTCGCCCCGATCCTTACCTTTGTGTTTGATATGTTTGCGATTTGTTACGTTATGCGCTTTGTTTAATGTAGAAATATAACAGAAAATCTGACGTAACAATATATTGGTTTGCAAAATAAATTAAAACGAGAAAGTAAAAAGGAAAATAATGAAAGAAGAAGTTATTATTTTCACTAGCGATGGGTGGCAATGCTAAGTTATGTCATCTCTTTTTTTGCGTAGCGTATCGAAGTATAGAAAGTTTCGGCCTTCACCGTTAAAGAATTTTTGTGAACGTAACGTTTTATCGAACTTTCAGTTATACCACCATAGTCATCATTGCATTTGTCCACGCTTCGAAAATCTACTCACCAGTCTTGTTAGTTGGTAAAAAGAAACAACCGAGCCCTGACTTGGTAAATGTGTGAACAATCGTGGGTTGTGAAAATGTCATCGTCAAACCTGCTCAGATACAATCATGACAGTTAACTTTATTTTATACAGGCATTAATGACATTGACCTTATGTTGCTAAGAATTACAAATGATAGCTGTGATTTGTTTATGATAAAATATTGCGATTCACGGTCATATCATTCTACCAAAGACATAATTAAGATATGTTAGGTTTACCAAATTATCCATATAAAAATATGGAACATGCTGTTTGTTTTAAAACGCACTCGAAATCGGACGTTATATTGACTTATTATGAACTTACTATACGTTAATACGAAATGCACTCTTGCTTCAATAAATTATATTAGGCGGGAAGCAAAATTTCTATTTTCATAAAGGTCAAATATCACACGGAATTTTTCTGCGCCCCTGGCTTTAATAGTGTTATTGGACTTAATACGCATGCTAAATTACAAATGTAATTATTTTTTAAGCCAGATAAAATGTTTATCAAGTGGATATATTAAACCAACAAACAGGTTTGAGTGTACGGCTAAGTAGGAAAGCAAATAATCGAGCGATTACTTAATATTGTATCCGTCAGTTTGAAACCCCATCCCCTCATTCCCAATGTTCTGTCATCTCTTTTCTAAAACTAAAAGTGCAACGAAGATAAGAATTTGAAAGTTTGAGCACTTAACTGTTTTGAAATTAAAAGCATATGTCCACCGTGAAATCATTGATTGCTTCATGTCGACGTGATTCTTTCAGTGGTTAATGACTTGCAATAGTATGTTTTGCAGTGAATTGAGAGGCATTTCCCTGGTACGATACGAGTCACCGCCGAGATTTTACTCATCCTATGTGGACTTATGGAGCGGGAGGGGTTAAGTTGCATTCCATGGATAGATAGATATTACTAGTTGTTTCCGCTGCACCTTCAACTTGAAAGCAGTTCAAGCCGAGGCCAAACAACAATGGTGGCCATCGCTCCTTTGTTTATTTAGAATAATGATCTAACAGCTAACTGCTTGGTGTTTTATCTTTTTATTCTCTGGTTATGTTGCAGACATTTACAAATGGCGAAATCAAAATATGTCGTCAAATTCATATACATGTGCAAATAAATGCTTTGAAAACTGATAGATAATTTATGGCTTCATTTGCGATATAAAGAGAGTTTTCCATCAACAACTATAGTTTTTTTTGTTTTTTTTTATATGGGTTTTACATTACATCAACATTAGTTCAGTTATGTAGCGATGCCCGACTCTTAATGATGGAGGAAGACCCCATACTCAACTGCCCATAAGGGCTGGTCAAGGGGGGTAGAACCATCGGCATTCCGTAAGTCAGTCGGGAGACTGCCTCTCATGAAAATCCATATCCCTCTCAGGATTTGAACCCACGCGGAGAGGGGCCATGTGATTTCAAGTTCTGTACTCTAACCACTAGGCCACGGAGGCCCCACAACTATAGTTGAATGATTGGCAATGCATATAATAAGTGACAACAGTATATAAGCCAATGATCTGATCCCACACAATGACAAAAGTTGCATGGAGGTTATGGGTTCCACAACGCTGTTCTTTTTGTGTGATGGTGAAAATCACTGCGAGTAGAATCCAGTTTCAGGACATAGAAAGGATAGCTGTGGTTCGGACCAACGGTATACAAAAACATACGCATACATTTTTCTCCAATTCAGATAGAATGGCCACAATCTGCCATTTTGAAAATCTGTCTTTCGTCGGATGATTTCGGTCTATCTCGGTATACATCAGTCGGTGCCGGAACTATTCGCTTTACAAGGAAAAGTTCCGGCCATGACCGATGTATACCGAGAACGACCAAAGTAAACCGACGAAATAATTCGTTTAAAATTGGCGGATTATGTGTATTCTACATAAAGACATTCGGATACCACCAAACCTTTGTAGAATCTCACCATGTTACAATTTGTATCTTCACCATTAAGTTGTGCGATTCTACAGGATGCCACACGAGCGTTTTCCTACGCTGTAATTACCGCTTTACGCTCAACAAAAAGCGGAAGCGGATCAAGCCTCGCGAGATCTCGCGTTACACGGTATTTTGTAACATGGCTGCCACAGCGGCGGTCGTCACATTCGTCAATGGAACGTAAAGAAAGACAGGTGACGAAAATGAGATCATTGTTACGGCTGTTTGTTAGATGGGGCTTGGGGTAGGGCTGTAATTACTGGTTCGGGTCAAATAGAACCCCTTACACCCCAGCCCCCACCCATCCTACCACGGCCTTTGAAATGTAACATAGTCGGATATGTATCTAAATGTTGTCAAATGTTTTGTTTCTTGTGTTAGATAAAAAGATATTATTCTTTATGCGGGTTCAGCTTAAGACTATAGCAAGTTCTTCACATTTGTTAAGAACTTGCTATAGTGTTGCGTGGATCCCTCGTTATGTCGTGAGGGTATTCCTAGTAAAGAACCATTTACTTTATCACATCAACGCAACTGGGCTCATCAAATGCTGAATCACTGATATTAAGATAATATTGCATGTTCCATTCTATCTTGCCCAGACGCTTTGTTGTGGTTACTCATTTGATTCGTTTCTTTAAGAAGAAAAGATGAATCTAATACGCACGCATATAAATAGGCCAACTACAATTAGTTGAAAAACAGTGTACCAACGACTCTGACGTGGACCTTGCATGTATCTGGGCTGCCTTCTGGGCTATATCTTAATCATGGCGTTTTTTCCCTGTCTTTATCTTGAATAAATCTCTTGTGTCATTTAGAGCAAATGCAATCGCTTTTTTTTTTCTACCCCGGTTCTTGAACTGTTTCACCGTCCTTAATTCTTTATTTCGAACTATTTCCTTTTCCTTTCCCATTAAGTAAAAACAACACATATTGTAAAAAACTCTTTGAATAAGGTAATTTATCCTATCTCTATTCTACCTAGATAGAAAGTATGTTCCTGCGACCAGTGCGAAAACGTTTCGTAGAGAAAAGCTTGAGAAGATATCAATATATTCTTTTACTCGTTGACAAATCAGTATGTCAAAGAACTTGTTTATTATGCAATTCCACTGACGTCGAAGATGAATATCACTTAATATGTATTTGTCAATGTTTTGCAAGCATCAGACAAAAATATATTAAGAAAAAGTACTACATTAGACTTTCATTTTATAAATTTACTATTCTGTTACAGACATGTCAGAAAGATGAACTAATTAAGCTATGTTTGTTTATTAAAGAGACTCTTACAAAAAGGAATGCTCTTCTGAAAACTGACTCATAAGTATGTATATGTTTACCTCCAAAGATAACAACTTAATATTTTCTTTTTTTCTTTTCATAACTATTTCTTGTAACTGTCAGGATATGTTTGTCACGTTGACTTCAAATTGTACTTTATATATGTTGTAGATGATGTACTTTGTACAAGTCTAAATAAAAGTCTGTTCTGTTCTGTTCTGTTCTGTCAATTACGATAATCAACCATGACCCAGACGATAGAGAAAAAAATTGACAAGAAAAAAACACACATTATCTTTGGACATGATTGACCTTGAAAGTAATTATAGTCGTATATTGACCAGTCAAAAAGACAGAATAAATCACATTTGAGTTTATATTTTTTAATAAATGTCGAAGGTGTTTAGTGGGCTATAACAATGGAGGTCCCATTTCATACATGATTTTGCTGATCATAAGAATTAATACTGAAGATTCATGCAGCTCCTCCTGATTTTGATTAACAGGCATGAAATACTCTTCAAGGAGGAGAAACATTTGATATATATTTGGCTGGTACCAATTGGGGTTGTCGTCGTTCGCAACAGTCGCACGGTCCATACTGCAAGGTTTCTACTCACCAGTACTGTAAACTATTCTATCCAACCCGCCGACTGCTTTCCCACACTATATGAACATGATTGATCAGTAAGGAGTCAGTGAAGATGGGGGTATGAATCATGTCGACACGAATCTTGGCCGATCAGCGACTCAAACTAATGACCCATGTATTCGAAGACTGACATTTACAGATCCAATATAATATGGGCAGGCTCGATAGCTTATTTGATACCAAACCCGACATTCAAACACCCAAATCTCGTCTCAGAGACCCTCCTTCGTCCATATTCTTACGGACGTTACACACGAATACAATACAATACAATACAACATTTTTATTTGCAATACTTTACAAAATCATTTGCATATTACAAAACAATAGAATTGCATCAAAATAGAACTGATTTTATAAAAGGACAATTTATAAGTGAATATAACGGTCATGAATAGATGCATCTTTCACAAAGCTACAAATTGAATACTTTTTTGGTAACTGCATTTGTACAAATCTGCTTACAATTATACGTAAGCAGATATAAACTTTATTCTAAGTACAGTGAACCCTCGTTTAACCGGACCCCGATTATCCGGATGTCTCGCAATCCGAACGGAATTGTAAGGGAACGGAATTATTGGACCAGTTTGTTGCAGACGACTTTTGAAAACATTGTGGGTAAAGGAGAAATTGCTCGTGACGAGCAATTTCTCCTTTTCCCACAATGTTTTCTGCCATATCAGAAGATTATTTTTGAATTTCATCACGTTTTGATATGTCTTCTGCAAACTCTTTCAATTTGGGACGGTCGACATTTTGGCGTTTGCTAAAGGGTTATAAGTATATACCGCTCATACAGACCGTTTTTGTCTTAATGTGAATAAGAACATGCTCTACTTCATTAGTCCGGATTATTCGGTTAACCGGACATTTTGTTGGGAACGGACATGTTCGGATAAACGAGGGTTCACTGTATGCTTAAGCATATTCATAAGAGTTTTAACGAAAAGGCAGCATTGCTCGGCATGAGAAGTTTCTCTTCCCCTGACCATGTCGTCTATGTGTAACCAAGGTGAAAAACACATGCAGCCAGACTAGGACTTGAAACAAAAATCTGTTCTGTTCTGTTCTTGAACCCAGGACCTTCCCAAACCGTGCGAATACTCTACCGACTGAGCTATCGGGGCCGCTTATATGTACATATTTAACTCTACCTTCTAAATCGAGACCCCACTGCATAGGTTTGGCGGTTTATTTAACTTAAGGACGACATTTGCTTTTTTGTCTTTTACTTTCATTTGCTAATGCTATGAAAGGGAGAAAAAAGACACAAAAATGCTGGGACCAAACATCAGAGTAGAGAATGCTGGGAGTCGAGACACTCGCCGAGCGATGAGTGACAGGTCGAGGCGACGTCTGATGGTTCAATAACAGGCTCTAGAATTTCAAATGATTACCGAATAGCCGCTCTATTTGAACGTTATGGCCCGCGGACGTATTTGATGAGGGGCGGTTATTTGTCTCAGCGCCGTCATTTCAGCGCTCATGAATACAAGATGGCGCTGGTCGCAAAACACGAAGCCGCCTCGTTAGAGGACGTGTCACAACTGATCTAGGTAACCTTTTCGTTTCTTTCTCGCGAGATTTGGACTTTTGAAAACGGGTAGAAAAATATATTTTCTATTTTGGTTTGAAATTGGAGAGATCTATCATCAATAAGCAGTTTTCGAATAATGACTGAGCAACACGGTAATAGCAGCGCATCTTGAGTGTATAGATGTAAGTCGGTTCGGGGTACGTGCAAAAACACATGGTAACAAGGGTTTCCTCCATTAGCATCATGGGAGAGTGAGATAGAAATACGATTGTGAAGATAATTCCATGCTAAACAAAATGCAGTTTTTGTTAGGATCAAGACAGTATCACTGTGAGAGCTGTAGATGCACTGTAGATGAAAAGTTGTTGAAACATTTAAATAATGAATTCTAAATATGTTATTGCAATGAACCAATCAGTAGACGCGATTAAACTGAAAAGCTGTCGAAACATTTTAATAATTGATACTCCGGCTCGTATTCTAAATATTCAACCGCAATGAGCAAAACATAATGTCTCTATCATATACTTATATATAAGTTTATTTAAATTTCTATTAATAATATAATTCTAAACACTTCGTTGGTATACCGATATTTCAAGAACTTGGAAAAAATTGTTTTGACACACGTGTCACTGTTTATAAAACGTTTTACAAAGACCTTTATCTCGTGTTACTTTTGTTTATTTACCATGTGACACCAGATTACTACGACTGAAAGAATACCTGAGACAAATCAGTTCGTACAATAACAGGGTGATAGATGCGATATTTCTAACATAATTAATTATTAAACGAGCATAACGTTTGACTCAGTCAGAATCTGTATAGCCTGAGTCTATGAAAAGTCGAACCAGAGTTCATGTTTACCGTCTAATCAAATTATTCATCTTCTATTTCGAGTGACCAGTCTCACATCTAAAACAGCATACAGTATCGCTATTTATACAGTAAGGCAATGTGCGCATGGTGTAGTTTGGTGCCAAACGAATATTTCGCAATGATTTGATCTCCTTTGTTTCTTTTCAATTTGTTATATGTTTTATACAGTCAAACTTGTGATAAGAGGCCAGCCTATGGGACAGACTAAATTGGCTGTTTAAGACAGTTTGGCTGCTTAACACAAATTGATGTACACTATGAATAAAACAATGGGACTTTATGTAGTGGCTGTTTAAGGCAAGTTGGCTGCTTAAAAGGGTGGTTGCCAATACTGACACATTTTTGACTTGTAAGGAAAACAAAAATTGCGTAGTAAGGAATATATCTTACTTTAAAAAAGACAATCGTATTGAGATGATTGCCTTTAAATTCATCAACTCTCTGTAGTCAAACTTGACGACCAATTCCGTTTTCGGCGCCTTCTAATTTGGACTGTAGCAATTTTTTGGGATCCCAATGCAGAAACAGCACTGTCAAGATTCTTTTTTCAAGCCGGCTGCAATCGGGACATGAAGTCATTGTTGAATCATGAGCAATTTCTTCTTTTATCACTTTAATGATTTCTACCCTGCCAATAGTCCAAATGATCCAGACGTAGATCTATTCCATTTCACAGCTTGGATCTGCCGAGAAATAAATCCGAGTCGATTCCAAATTAAAAAGTCTTTAAAAGCTTTTTCACCATCTTGTAGGGCAATACATCACTAATCGTTGGACGAAGAGGTAAGCGGTCAAGAGAATACGAGATGACCAATCGAACCTCGGGGCACTATCACATTGACCAGTTAGATAAGTAACTAATCATACGCTAATTTAATTCTTTGTCCGGCCAGCTCCCTTTTCGTCGGGATGGACACATGACACCCGTAGATAACGCATGGCCACTGACAGGTACGGAATGTCCGCTTAACCCTTTACCAAACGGCAAATTTTCGACTGTCCCAAATTGAAGGAGTTTGCAGACGACATTTCAAAATGTGATGAAATTGGAAAATAATCTTCTGATAGTGCAGAAAACATTGTGGAAAAAGGAGAAATTGCTCTAACGAGCAATTTCTCCTTTTCCCACAATGTTTTCCAGAGTCGTCTGCAACAAAGTGGTTGAATGTCGTTATTGTTTGGGAAAGGGTTAACACATCCCCCCATATATACGGGAAGGAGTCTGTGATTGATCAAAGGAGCAACATTAGACGATACTTACATTGTAAGGAAAATGAAATGGAAGAAAACATTTAGAGAGACCAGTGACTTACCAAAAACCGCCCAGTTTGAGAGCATTTAGTCTATTTTTTCCCAGTCCTTAAACAATATGTACCATTTACCTATCCAAATTTGCTCTACCTTGTCTCTTAGTCTTCGAAAGCTTCTCAACAAGTTACTAAAGCATTTGTAAATTGCGGGAAAAAAATTACTTTTTCGTTTGAAAATGTTTAATAGACCATAATTGAGGGAACATTTGAAATAGAATAATATTTTTTTTTCTAGTTAGATTGAAATAAAACTATTGGACAAATCGCACGTCTCTTTCTTTCGCACAGTTTTGTCTTCAGTAACGGCAATTCACACATCCTGTTAAAATGTTGGGTATATCCAATCGTGAAACTAATCATTTCATTAATTCTTTTCATAAGTCAATTGATTTGCATATACCCCATCTTAAACACAATCTTGTTAAAATAGTCTATTGTCAAGCTCAATAAGAAACATGAATTTGTTCCACACGAAACAAGAAAAAGATAACAATCTCAAAACACATGCAAAAAACTACAATTATAACATATATACCCCATTCATGTGTTTCTATTGAACAGCAAATCGCCGCTTCACACTTTGCTATAATTATAGGGCATCAATAGCGGTGTGTTCTCCTTCGAGTTTTCATTGTACCAAATTTCTAACAAGTTTGATCATTTTCCAAGAAGCCGCTGTATTGGTTCAACCTTGTGATAATTATAGGGCGGTAGTAAGAAAGGCGAAAAATCTACATAAGGGGCAAACACAAACACTTAAAATAAAAAAGACAAGAATTATTATGTTACATAAGTCTCAATGTATTGACCTATTTAAAGATGGTACGCCACAACCCTTTCATTCGTTCACACACATTTCACCACACCTTTACAAAAGGTATATAGAAATGATTGCGACGAAAGAAAATAGTTCGAATCAATTTGTTGTAATTCGGAGAGCAATGATTCGTATATTGAATCGCACATTGTCGGAAGACCTTTCTTTTACGATTATTCCCGAAGAAACACGTATGACAGCATCCTCTGTGGTCGTGTCTGTGTGTTTGGGTATAGAGCCTCCTGTTTTCGTGCTGAGACTTCCAGGTACTGAACAAAAGTTACAAACTGTATTCATTGATACTTAAGCTCGAAGCTTATTAAATCCAATCTCAAAGACTACTTCTTACATTTTCTTTCATTGAATCCAGAATCTTAAACGAAAGTACATTGTCATCGACGAATAATTCAATAATTCCTCCCAAACTGCGACATAATTTGAAAAATATATTTCTCTAACTTTCTATTTGGTCAAACATGGGCTAATGACAATTCCCTATCCCGCTATCAGCTAACCCACCACTTGGGGGACACGATAGCAGAGCGTTTACACCCTCTTCTAATCCCCGGATAATAAATCCCAATTAATTTCCCATCCCCTTCAGTACTTCAATCCCCGCAATTGTGGTTAGAGTACTTCAGCAGAAGAATCTATCTTGTAGCTACATAAAAACCGTGTAGACATGAAGTCTCGACTGCAGGATCGAATTGCCGTTCATTGTCTGCTTTTGTCCGCAGCGGGCGAGTTAATGCCGCGATTTAAACAACCCGATGTTCCCTGGAGATCACGTGACAGGGGACCATCGTCATGTTGGGGTTCTTCGGGATTGATTCAAGTTAGTGAAATCAAATCGACGACATTTAAACACTTCGAAAGGTGATAAAAGAAATTACTAAGGGATGTTAATATATTCCTTTCTTTACAGTTCGCAATATCATTTTCCTTTTCAATAACGTATTTGCTTTGCTAACTAAGCCCAATAATATGAATAGTGTTGTACATAAACTGATAGAGGGTAAAATGACAAAAGTGGCGAACGTTTATAATTTTGAATAATCCTATGTCGAACCGATATGCAAAAATATATAAATCTTAAAACATTTTCTTTCTGTCAGACCAAAGGTATCTTAGACAATAGACACATATCTTGTGCTTATGTCCAACCAATCTGAAAATTCTTGTTACAAAGCCTATACAAGATCATGTTAAAGAGTGTCTAAGTGTATATAGGTAGAACGGCCTACCAAGTCTTAAACAAATGTGAACTGAAAAAGTTGTAGTCTTTTTATAAGAAAAGCATATACACATATAAGTCCCAGTTGATTTTATTAATTACTAGAAACACATTCTTGATATAAACCTATTCTGTAAGAGGGTGGTCAGAGTAAGGCAACATAGCCAATCGCAATAAGCAAGGGCTTGATTGAAGGTAGCGTAGGAAAGCTTGGCTCACAGCTATAATATCATCATATCTATGATGGCACCGGTCTCGGAAGTTTGTTTGGATTTTCATGGCTGATTGGTATGATTGTATGGAAAACTATTATATTTTCAACCATTCTTACGCCTTGCCAATGTGACACTTAATACATCCATGTCAAAGGATCCCAAGCAGTACTATCGTTGTGTTTACCTTAGGCTGATGTATGTGATGTATGCCGATTCCACTGAGTGACATTGAGAGAACCAACATTTACGAAAGTCTTTTGGGCTGTGGTATGCCCTAGGTCGGGGTTAAAACCACATACCAATCACACAGGAGGCGGCAAACCTAGATACGCAGTGATTTCTAGGAGCATACGTTTCCTGTCCGACTCATTCTAACAACCCTTTCATAGTACCATGTAATCGACACCAGTGCTGCTTCTCGGATTGACCATATAATTGAGACGAAACAGGGACGGATACATAGTTCGTTATATCTTACCTATGCTACGTATCAACAGACAGTCGTGATTCAATAGAAGATTGGTGAAGCATATCATTCCGAATTATAACACAACGTGTATATAACCCCTCACCGATCTTCCATATGAGTACGATTGTCTCGATAGTTTCAATTCAGTTTCACTCTCATTATAAAGATCAAACGTCGTTTTTGTGTCATACTTAAGACCCTTAATTGTATTTCACGTTGACACGATGCAAAGTTATTCAAAACAAAGGTAATCGCAGAGAGCAACTGATAATGCAATATCATGGAGAGATATCATTTCAAAAGATAGAAATTATCTCACCAAAGTTTTCGTTCATTTCCCCAAAAATTGGTTCTAAATGACATGCCCAGTAGACGAAAGGATAGGTTCTGAGAATATTTATACAGCATAAAGTAACTGGTCTTACCCAAATTTAACAAAATATCACAATTATTACCAGTGGTCAGATGTGCGGCCGTGCACGTTCCTCCGAAAAGACGTTTACGGTGTATATTTACCCAAGAAAGCTCGCCGTCAAGCAGTCAAGACTCTTTGAAATTGTAAAATTATGCACATAAATACCATTTTCGGCGGTGCAAATTGATAGATTTCAATAAACGTGTCACCTCGTTGGCCCCTGTATGGTAATTATGGCTTGATAAAGTGGTTCGCATTTGCCGCTCGGACAGTCCAGCGTGAACGTCGGCCGTAATCAGGTTGAAAATGACGGCCAACTGACCGTGAACGCCTGAATGTGGCCGTCACACTCGGCCCACTGACTCCATTGTGGACCAGAGGAGATAATGGCGAGAACCAGTGCACTCGATTTCAGAAATATAATTTAAAGTCTCGCGGGGTGCGAGAATCTCGATGCTTTATTTTCCCACTGTTGCCCGGCTTCGGACGCGAGGTGAGGCCCGGCTTAATTATTGAGGTTTGAAAATTTTGAAAATTGGAATTTTCGCATCTTTTGAGGTGAAAATCGTGAGCTTGCTACGTGGAGGAAGCTGATATTTCTGCATTATCACCGTCGTAGTTGCCTATCAGAATGAGGGAGGGCTAAGCGCATGGCGTATAACAGAAGTTTGTTCGTCTTGTTTACAGAGATGAATGTGTGAGCTAAATCATAGAATGTGTGTCTTACCACGTCAGGCTTTAATAAGCATCTTAAACAAAATTGCGGGTATGATCATATTACTTGGCAAGATGCAGCTCTTAGATTTTTTTGTTTAACAAATTGCCTTTCAGACAGTACGCAATCCTGTTCAAGACACCATATGTAGTTATACTAAATGTTATTTGGTTTAATCTGACATCAACGTCTCTTCACCGATCGAATTGAGTTGCAAGTAGTAAATACAAGACCATAGTAAGTCGTCTGCATTAGCGAACGACTTACTAAGGTCTTGCACTTAACTTCGATGAACCTCCCCAAAAAGTATTAATGTTCGTTACATGCGACCTCCCCGAACAAATTCCCAGTGAGCACGCTACCAGACAAATCGAACGGTTCCCGCGCCTCGTTTTTAAGTGGTCTGCTCGCTTTGACAAGAAAACTGTTGGAAGCGGGCGGCAATAGGTGGGAAATGTCCGGTCCGATTAACATCAATATCTTTCTGCTTCTAATCACTCGAGAGCTATTCCTAAATTGAGCGTTCTCGACTGAGGTAGGGGGTGACAGGGTGAATGTTTTTATTCAATAATATTTGATTGAAAACACACTTTTTTCTCTCGCCCAGAAATATTACCGCTAACACCTCCCGGATTTCCCCAGCCACAAGAAGTGTGACCATTAACCCTTTACCAAACACCAAATATTCGGCAGTTTCAAATTCAAAGGCTTTGCAGATGACATTTCAGAATGTGATGGAATTGAAAAAGAATCTCCTGATAGCGCAGAAAGCATTGTGGGAAAAGGAGAAATTGCTCTTTAAGAGCAATTTCTCCTTTTCACAACATGTGTTCCAGAGACGTCTGCAAAAAACTGGTTAAATGCCGTTATTGTTTGGTAATTGGTTAATGAAGCATTATGATACACTTGCCCAGCTACGAGGCTTTGTTGATGCAATTACCGGCATGTTGTTTATCGTGGTGGTGGTGGTGTGTGTGTGTGGGGGGACTACGATGTTGTTATGATTATGATGAAATATATAGCGTTTAATTACGAGTCAATTTGATTATGCTTAATGGCAATATGATTTATTCGATACGTTATTATGATAATTGCAAAGGTATACACCATATTTTGAAGGGAACAAATTAAGAGGGTAATATGCAAAACTGATTCTCTCATTCGACTCTCTCTACTAACTAAATATCATTAAAGAATATCATGTTTATAGGAATTAACAGGATTCTCAAACACAATGGAATATGACAGTTGCTTAATTAAACATACAAGATCTGACGTGATGCAGCCACATTCGACACTATTTAAGATTGATTTAATAAATCGTCGCAGAGAAAAGGTAACACTTTTCTGTGTATTGAACTCTGTGACCAGTCAAAACTGAAAACGGACATCAATAATAAAGAACATGAGAAACAGGGTTTTGTGGCAGTTGGTAGAACTCATTTCAAATTCGACAAAGGGACAAAGCAGCTTTTTCATGGCTCTGATTCTCGTATATCCCGTGGGAGGCAGACATAGGAGGCAATGTATATAACTCCAAATACACAATGCCATGAAAGGTAAATCTAACACGGCACATAAGCTATATAGTGCATGATGCATTGCCCTGAACCCATTACCAAACAATAATGACATTTGACCGGTTTGTTGTAGACGACTCTGGGAAACATTGTGGGAAAAGAATAAATTGCTCAGATACAGTCAAATCTGAGGGAGAGGCCATACCTGAACAACTGCTATTTGTCAATAACAGCCAGTGTTCAATAACAACCCGGTATGTCATATAATCGTTCCGACGTTAAATCAAGTTATAGCGTTATGACATATTCAAGCTCATCATTCACCAGATGCCTTTTTTCTATGATGTCATTTGGCTTTGATAAGCCATTAACATGAAAGCCTCAAATGTTCGGTTATCAAATACAAAGACAGTTTGGTCTCGAAAGGTGGTGGTAGAGAAAATGTCCTTAAGATAACTATTTGTGCAGCTAAACGCTTAGTAAGCAACAACGAGCCAATTCAATGTAAAACTTAAATGCATTAGCAACTTCTCTTCAATAAACGCAGCATTACATGTATAAGTAAAGATATGTATTGCACTTATCAAAGAATATCAAACAAAACATGGATAGACAAAGTGCACATTACTTACAAAAATATCTGAATTGCAAGAGAAATATCTTACACCGCCATTGCTGCCATAATTTTTGTCAACAAATGAAAACAAATTGGAACGGAAGACCCGGTAACAAGCCTACTCGTTTGGGCGTTTCTGATGGATTTCTTGAGCGGTTCTGTCTGCTCCGTTGTTTTAAACTCGGTTATAAATTATCAAACTCCTGGAAATATTGGAATTCAGAAACAAGTTGGGCCGCCAAGGCCGTTAATCTGGGGTGATTTACTCGAGTCGCCGCCGATTTATGGCTCTAAAACACCTTCTTCTTGCCCTTTATGGCCTTTTCGATCGGTTGCGTTGACATATAAATCACAATTTACTGTCCAAACTTGGTTATTTGATTAATTCTGTTCTCGCGTTGAGCACTCGACATCTGAGGAAGGAATCCGGCGGGACCCGCTTGTATTGCAATATGAAGGACAAAATGGTATGTCGATGCGACCGTTGTTTTAAACGTTTTTTCTTTTCTTTTTTTGTCGCACATTCTTTTCCTGTCCCTCTCTGTAATACATCCTTAACTTAATGTGTGTGATACCCAGAACAAAGACGGAACTTAACCTAAATCCGTCTCTATTTAACATTGTGTTCACTCGAAAAAAAAACCCCATAAAACAATATCTGATATGTTAGCAATAATGCAAATATATGAGGGTGACATTTTTCTTATTCGTCCTCTATTCAGACTAAATACGCATTCTAAATATGGATGTACAGTTTAAGACTAAATTTGATTTTTTGGTGTGTCTTGATAGCGTGTGATCTGAGAACATTGCATTAAGGAGAGGGACGCAATAATTTTAAAGCTTCTGTCCCAATCTATTCGTAATACCTTTTTCATATTGCCATGAAATATGTTTTAACTAACATCGTAACCTTTGGGCGAGATGATATCGTGTCTCGAACAAAAGCTCGGGTGTGAAGGTCACTGACAATAGACTGCAAACTCACAACCAGACTGTGATAAAATTACGTATACAGGACCATCTTTCACCTCTTGTTTTCCTGGAATGAGAATTAGAAAACAAAACCAAACATTTAGCCAGAGATGTTGGTTCCCATTTATTCTTAAAGTCCACAAACCACAAAGCTCTCCTGCTTGCCGAAGCAACATCAATCGAGAAACACCATTGTTTCCAACAACCAGAGTGGCTTCAATATTCGTTATGCAATGATTTACGCCGTATTTGTCTGCTTAAGACAGCGACCAGTTATTGGATTTCGGAACCCTTTCCTCTTTTCTTTGCTAAAGCTTATACATCCTCGAGTGTTAGACAGGCAAAGTGAGCAGTTGTCGAAAATGAAACCATTTGGACACGAGTACAACTGGTAACATTGGTGTTCATGTACATGCATGGGCCATTGGCAGTTCGATTTACAATTCTGCTAGAAAGACCATGTGATTCATAATTCAATGAATATTTTGACATAAACTGACACTTTTTTCATGATTTTTTTTTTCAAGCGAAGATGTCGTGTCACTATCGTCCTTTCTTTCTAAGAATGAAATAAATACCAAACACTTTTAAAAAAACGTTGGATATACGATTCGTCTCAGTTGAACTGACTTCAATTGCAAATCCTGATGACATAAATCCCTACAATTGATGGACTTACATAGACAAAACAATACTCGTTAAGACAAATTTTGATTTTAAAGGAAAAAGCCATGTATGACTTTGATTGGAAAGCGACCGTCAAATGAAAACATACGTACAAACAGAGAAATTGTTCACTCTGAGGGTATTAGTGAGTAATTCTTCATATGCCCTGTTGTTTCAACATTTTACTCATTTAAAGATTTATTTTACAACCTACATTTTTTTGTGAATCGTATGAGTATAGTTTGCAGCAAATGACCGGACTCTCGAAAATATTTCACTGGCGCAATAAACGTACCTTTTCTAAAACCACTCGCAGTCCCCAATTCATATCTAAGCCCCCACTTTTGGAGCAGAACAGAACATAAATCTATGTTCGACTCGTACATAGTACATTACCGTACATACATAGCATGCTAAACAACTATATCACATGGTGTATGAACGAAAAAAACATAGAGATGAATCCATTAATTCAAACAATTGAATCTATAACTAACAAATCTTCTTTTGCGTCTTTAGAAAATCTTAACAGAGTATTATTATTCGTTGATTTCATAAGTTCAATAACTTTAAACATATTTGGTCTTTTACAGTATAAATTCCATCAAATAGTTTTTCCTTTGAGTATTAAAACAAATGCAAATAAAGTGAAACTCATCTTCGATCATGTAAGGGTCAGGGTTAGAAAGAGATATTCCCGTCATCCGGACAAATTTCCATGTTATGTCAATTTCTGAGGGACAGATATTGAGTTTTCCGTAAACACTCGGCGAGTTTTTAATAAACCTCGAAAACAGATGGCCTGTAAATTTCGTTCGGAACAGGATTATACTAATTTTCAAGAAATCACGGAAACGCCGGTTTTCCCGATGAGGCAAATTAACGACGCTTCGTTGGAGAATATTCTGTAACCCTCGGCTTTGATCAAACTTTTGTTTTGCTCCAAGACCCAGAAGAACCAATATTCGGGTGTTTTTTTCGTTTAAGAATTGTTGTTCATGGATAGAAATGTTGATGAGAGATTTGTCTTCAAGAAAGGAAGGGGACAAATCGCATAACGGCTAAAATAGAATAGCTGATATTTTTTTAAGGAATTCATATTTTGCTTTTACACGCCAGTGAAGACATAGGTAGATATTATATTGAAGTTTTTTTTCATTTTTTTTTCAGTTCTAAAATTCTAAAAAAAAAGTCGATGAAGATGTATATCTAAAAGAGTGAAGAGATGCGATAAACTAGCGCGACTCATAAAAATAAACAAGACGTGTCAATACATGGCTGTCATAGACTAACTGAACAGGTTCTTTTGTATGCTTCCTTCATTCAACGTCCGAGATCAGACTGTATGGGTTTTATTTACTAATCCGGGGTTATCAGTCCTAACTTTATAAAAGCGAAATCATCTTATATTAGTATGGAACATTGAAAATATAAGTTTAAAATTTGGTCTTGTTTTATAATAAATTCAAAGGATTTTAAGGTAAAATACATTCGTTTTGAATCGTGTTCATATTGATAATCGTTATAGACTTATCACTATGGCAAAATATTTTGTAATTAAGTGGTGATTCGTCGGAAGGCTTTTTGTACAATAAAAATTGTATGTTGGCTTATGCTTTAAATGTAGAAATGAATAAAGGAAAGTCAGATTAGACAGAATAATTAGACAGCAAAGTGACAGATCAGGATACAATGACCAGTACATGTTGATACAGTATTTCTTCTTAATTTTATATCTACATGAGGGAAAGCATGGTATTTCAGTTTGGCGAAGACGACAAAATAAACGGCACAGACTTCCTCTACCAGACCAGAGGTTTCATAGTGCCAACTATGTCATTTTAGAGGGAATAAATCGTAAGAAACGAATAAGGACGTGTTAAGGGGTTCGTTTCCAGGGGCATCTCTAATTATTTCCCAGAATGTCACACGGTTCATTGGCTCGTGATCGCTGATGTACAAAATTACGTGTAAAATTGGCCCGAACGCGCATTACTAAGTTTTCAAATCTTCCGCCTTTAAGAAAAGTAACACCACGACTATTTGCGATCGGTAAAGAGGTGGTGTTCATTTTTCCTTGAGCATCATTGGTTTGATCAAATTTTGTCAAAGAAAAGGGAGCATGTACTCGTGTATAAACGTCAAAAGATGGGGAAATGTAATAGACTATGCACGTAGCATGCCTACAACTTTTCCACTGCTACTGTTTTGTTCGCCATCTTCTCAAATGAGGCGAATCAATATATGGTTTATGGGAAACGTAAAGAGTTAAGTAGGGAAGAAGTCGTTGTACCAGGACAGTGGGCTAATGATCGCGATATAGCCGTTTTAAAAATATAAAACTTAGAGATTGATAACAGTTTAAATGTATCTTTTTCTTTTCTGTTTATAATACAAATTCTTAGAACTAAGATTACTATCTTGATTCTGCTTCCTGGATACATAAACAATACTCGCGCGCTGCATGTGGTTCAATTAAAGGTCGCAAGATATATACCGCTACTCACAGGATTCGAACCAATGACCCTCGTGTCCTGAGGCCGACGCTCTTCCCCTGGTAATACAAACCATCAAAAGAGTGAGTTATGTACGATATAATGATTTTTAGAAACATCTGTGTGTACTACAAACTATGCAACATTTCGCGAAAAAAAAGAGAAAAAAAAGGAATCGGGCGCCTTTAACCATTTATTCCTTTGTAACTGTATATATTGCGGGTGATTTTTTTGGGGCTCATTCTGTAGCTCACATCGAATCCATATTTCAGATTCGTAAAGCCACGTCCTTTCCAGAACTTAAGCGTGATATGCAGTATCGGGTTAAAGCTTCAAAGACGCCAAAACAAAACCCATACACAATTAATTTTCGAATTTGAAGTCAAGAAGAAAAAAATATGAGGAGATTTTTTTTCTGTTTTAACAATATTCTGTGTATTGGGTTGGAGATGCGCTATGGGTCAATCATCTCTCGATGGGGGAGAATAAGACCTAATCCTTCATCGCATCTAACACCATTTCCTAGGACCCCAACCGCTCGGAAAACAGAGCAAATAGCTCTTAATTAACCACAAGCAACGAAATGAACGGAAAGGAACACAATGAGCTGCTATCGGATTTTATATCGGTACTTGTCATAATCAGTTCGTTTCGTGGCGGGAAGAAATCAGATTTCTCAGATAAACAAAGTGGCTGCTAATAAATGGGATCAATGGTTCACAGAACCTCGCCTCCTTAATATAACGATGAGCACATTCAAGAAAGAACCCGTTCGTGGAGTGTTGGTTTGTTTTTAGGCTGGTTTTGCTGTTTGTATGGGGTGTAATGCAGTTTAAATTTCTATCAACTATATTTCGTACACACACACATTGGCTCATAACCAGTCATATCGATGTTTGGCATTAAACCTTTCTTAAAATCGTAACGTTTATCTTTTTTCTTGTATACCAAATAATCACGAACTTCGAGAGTCTGCTGGAAACGAGTTTGGAGACTTTAATGCGGAATGGGAGGACTTAATCATATGACATCTTGCCTTTTTTAACAATGATTTGTTTCGCAACAAAGGAATAAATTCAATATTTTATCTGATTGTATGCCAGTCGCAGTCTGTTTCAAACGCTCCGATCAGATTTGAACTATATAACATTATGAGGTTTGATATAGGGGTAAACCAAAGGATATGATATCGTTTTAGTAAGACAGCGACGATACATCGTATGTTTTTATTTCATAAATAAACATTCAAACTTAACAATATCCATATAGTTCGTATGGAATGTAAATGTTTGTTTGAAGAACAACGTGCGAGGATCACGTATTGTGCATACCGATCCCGGAATCCCGTATCGTACCAGGATTATAACACCCGATGGACGATTCCTTTACCAATCTGAACTTATCGGGTTTATCATAATCAAAACATTTCTCAGCTCACGGAAATGCCCGAGTAATTCCGATTGTTCCTTTATCCAAACACCTCCAGGAAAAAGTTGGTTCACGTCAGATACCAAAGATGTCAAACATCTAGTTCAGTTTCATGCTATGCTTATATTATTTTAAAACGCAGCATTCATATGAAATATAAGAACAGCTATAAGTTTGTTTATTGGATGATGCATTTCCTCGCACTTTTTATATCTGTTCTAATTCTTATTTTTGATCGCCACATTGGCATCATTTTATATCATGTAGTATAGGCTTGTATTCTGTTCATAAAGTCGATTGACATCAATTTACCTAATGAGCTTATTACTTTATTACCCTTATGTGATTATGTAAATAAACTTCATCATAAGTTTGTGATATTTTTCTGTTGGGGTAGAAGTAAGTGGATAGTACACTGAATTTGAGAGAAATGAAAGTGTTTTGAACAAACGACTCGTTTTTCTAATAAAAGATGGTATTGGGGAAAACATTATCTTTTCGCAGAAGAAAGCGTGCATATCTGCACTGACTACCGTACATTGTTTCTAAATCCGTAAATCCCTGTCGTGTAAAACATATCTTTTGTCGGTAGAGCCACTGTTTGTAATACCGATCAAGGATCGACTCAACTCTGGACTCGCAGGGCAAGGATTATGACACCCGGGACAAAAAAACAGTGTTACTGTCCACTCGGATATTTCTTATCGGGGTCCATTCGGATATGTTTGTAATAGCGACCTTTCTGAAGTTCATTTGACTGAAAAGTATTGATCAATTCTGAATAATTAAAAAGAAAAATCCTATTTCAATTCCAATCTATAGAGCGGTGGTCGTCCCTACTAAAAAGTAATCACAAAAACAATGCGAATATTTCAACAAGGTCATTATTGTATTACTTTGAATATAAACAATCAGTTTAGATACAAACACAATTTACCACGATTGAAATTCTATTTTCGGAAGTGGTCAATATCATTTAATTTGTTCATAACTCTTATCGATGGTAGATTAATATTCAAAATCAAAAAGCGAAGAAATCGAAAGCCAGAATTGTTTGATTCGACTCTGGGTGAATTTCGGTTGAAGCTGTATAAGTTCTATGTTTAATGTAGTTTTAATCACATTTCAATGCATTCATTCTACATGCTATACGTTGTACATGGCATACAACAACATATATACAGGCGTTCAAAGACGAAGTAAAATTGCAACAAATAATTGCATTTTGATTGAGCAACAAACTATTACAACACAGCAATTGGCCCTTGCCCACTCAGACGCAAACCTGTATAAGCTCTATGTTTAAATTGGTTTTAATCACATTTCAATGCATTCATTCTACATGATATACACACAACAACAGATATACATGTTTTCAAACATAAGTGAAAATGCAACAAATAGTTGCAATCCAATTGAGCAACAATTTAGAGCAACATGGGCGATTGACCCTTGTCCACTCAGACGCAAACTGACCAATTCAGGTCTTGCGTTTTAAATTGATTAATCTTTTTACGATCCGACAAATTAGAGGTGCGAATTTTTAACTGACGCGCCCCAGAGTTGACGAAACCCACCGAGAGATTGTAATACCCTGGCCAGACAGTATGTCGCCTCGTCAGACCAAATATAACCGACCACTGTATTCTTGTGGTAGGTTCGTGGCTAATGCTCAAGAGAAACAAACAGGGGGACTGAGTTGAGTGAAAATAGTGTCGTAATCCGTCGTAGCAGAAGTATTTGGAGCGAGAACAGAGGCCGTCAGCCTGTGATAATATGATTGAACTCTTATAGTACTGGAACCGACTTCTTGCTTATGCAAACAAATTAGATCCAGGTCAGCCGCCAAGTAAATTGGCGGCTCACATGCGATCAAACTTGTTTGCTACTCTGGGTATCTTTTCCCAACAAAACAAGCAGATATTTAAGGTTTTGGAAAACAGACAACACACAAATCGTTATCAAGAAAAATACCCAGCAATCTAAGGGTTAATCCAATACGATGCATTATTAGACGAAGCGTGATTTATTTAAGTTTTAACGTGCAGTTCCCAAAGCCTTTGCTTCTATTACCTGTCTGAAACAAGGTCGTAGAAACACTGACGAAGGCCATATTGTTGACAACCAACAGCTTCAATGCTTGAAGGTTTCGTGCGTTTTATTTGTTGACCACACGCATATCTCAAACGCGAATTCTACAACTCTGGGTTTTGAAAGATCAATACCTCAGTCCGATTGAGAAAATAAATATGATGTTAAACGAAATTAAGAACCGTCCCATAAGCGGCAATTTCACCATAAATCACAATTGCTTGCGATATTTGTTCTTTCTTCTTTCCGTTTTTCTTTATATGCGTGAGTCTGATAATAAGTATGTGTGACTTAGGAACAAGCGACACACGACAAAGCTACGGTTCGATTATAGATAAGCGTTTTTGTTTAGTTTTTCTTTTGTAACACGTGTAAGGTCTAGCACTAATCAAATTATCCGCTATGGCGGCCAATTTGTTGACCTCTGTGTACTTACTCGAAGCGTGGACAAACATTCATTCGAATTTGGATAGATTTGTAGTAAATGTGCACACGGACATACACGCATGTGTGTACAAATTTGTACGCACATGCGTGAATGAACTTGTGAGTATATGTAGGGTGCTATTATTGATATTGAAGTAGGTATATGGTCGAAACTACTATAATTATAGTCCACTGTTGGTACTCATGAATGGGAAAAGCGACTAATATGGATGATTCCGGAGTTTCAACGCAAATACACAAACTGTACATATAAGCATTGTGTGCATTGATAATGCCCAGTAGGGACATAGAGTAACATAGTATTTTGCTTTACCGCTATACATGTTTCATCAAAAACGGACTTCCTTTTGCATTTAACAGAAATGTTCCCCTCATGTGTTTCGAGTTGCGACTTGCTCTACTTTCAAAACGGTCGTTTATCTACAATTAAATGGGGAAGATATACCACTTGTTTGGAACTACATGTATGTATATAGAGAAGATCCACCTTCCACGTGGCAAGAATATGACACTCTGTCTATTACTGTAAAATACATACAGGCCGATCCGATTCCTTATCCAAAGTGGATACACATTTACCCACGTAGCCGATCTGTGCGTATAATATACAATGTTTTTGTAACAGATTCCGGATAGTCCGCGCTGTCGGATTATGAATTAACCACAGGCATTGTCCGTGATGATAAGCTTAATAAGGCAAGAGGATTCCTTTTCGCTCTATCACTTGTGTTGACATGCTTACCTAGATCAAGTGTTAAAATCGCGGAAATTAGATTCATGTAAGAGTCCACTCCATTCCGTTCAATTTCGTTCATTTTGTTTCCTTGTCGATCATTTGAAGCCGTGCTTTTCTAAGTTTTTCTTTCCGTTTCATTTCATTTGATTACGTTTTGAGAATATGTTTAGGGTTTTTAACCTTATCCATGAGTGATTTATCTCGATTTATGGGGTTTTGTTTGGGCTTCATGCCCCATTACGTTCATTTCAATTAACAATTCTATTACAGGTTCATTTCCAAAAGTATTTATATCATTTCATGACGACAGCTTCATGTATCTAAACAAATCCTCATACGTATGAGATGATATTCATTTTATACGGGTTCCCTTTATATAATATATTTCTTAACACAGAGCAGAGATTCTATCATACCGCAATTGCTTAGCAAATATCGACCGAGGCTCATTAACCAACGGGGTAGTTACTGTAGTCCGATTTTGGGATATAGGGTTCCAGAGTTTGAAATCATGATTGTCCAAAATTCTTTGGTACGTTTATTGAGGCGAAATATTTAATTCGTGTCTTACTGTTTGTCAAGTTTGTCTATATGGGAAACTGATCATCGGTTGGAATGGAATATTGCACGGTACCGAATGGGATTTACCAGAAGCATTGAAATATAAAGGACGTGTGATTGCAATACCGTTGGAAAGGACCTTTTTTATATGGGTTTTACATCACATTAACATTATTTCAGTTATGAAGCGATGCCCGACTATTAATGATGGAGGAAGACCCCATACTCAACTGCCCATAAGGGCTGGTAAAGGCGGGTAGAACCATCGGCATTCCGTAAGTCATTCGGGAGTCTCATGAAAATCCATATCCCTCTCAGGATTTGAACCCACGCGGAGAGGGGCCATGTGATTTCAGGTTCTGTAATGTAACCACTAGGCCACGGAGGCCCCTTGGAAAGGACCTAAATCCTTGAATGTATCAAATTGATAAACATTGGCAATGCTTTTATAGAAGATCATGTTTCGAACTGGGCACTCGAGCTGTATTTGAAGTCGGTCTTGCAAGCGTTTGCAACGCTTTAGCCGAACATGACTAGAACAAAATATGAATGGCTGATATGCATACATAAACATCCAGAAACCTTCCTGTATATTCTGTAGAGTTTGAGCATTTATCGAGCGACTGATTAAGTTTTATTGAATTTGATAAATAAAATATCTCAAAAAAAAATCGTAGGCTGCAAATGCATCGAATATCGACTGTTTATATAAACTGTTGGGCTGCAGTCTGTCACAACGAAAATCCTCACAGTTATCTCCTTTTATGGGATTGATGCAGCGTAGAAGGCGGAGATAACTGTGGAGAGATTTGAGTTACAACAGGTGGGCATACAGCGGGGTGCGATCAGACGTAGTCTGACCTAATCCAATCTTCACACCATCTCTGTCCGTCTATGGTGTAAGATTAACACGTAGTAATCCTATCAGTCATTCTCCATGCAAGAAGAACTGCTAAGGTATGGAGAAAGGAGCTCTTCGAATAAGTTTTGGCTGTTAAATCGATTCTTTTATATCACATTACCAAGCAATAACGACATCTGACCATTTCGAATAGTTTTTGCAGACGATTTTGGAAAACATTGTTGGAAAAGGAGAAACTGCTCTTAACAAACAATTTCTCATTTTCCCACAATATTTTCTGACCTATCAGAAGATTCTTTTCCAATTTCATCACATTCCGAAATGTCTGCAAACTCTTTTAATTTGGGACAGGCAACAATTTGGCGTTTGGTAAAGGGTTAAGGTATGGCGAAACAAGCTCTTCTGAAAGTTTTGGATGTTTAATCCATTCCTTTATGTGTGATTTGTTCCAGCTCAGAAAATGAAAGAAACAGCATACGACACAATGAAGCAACAATAGCATAAAGGTTCTTTATGATAATGGGTTATCATTTTATCACGGTAGTTTATATTCAGGTATAACGTAAGAAATTCTTTTAATAGGTGTTTGCTGTCGAACCCATTTCTTGTGATTTTGTTTCAGCTCTGAAAATGAAAGCAAAAGCAGACGACACAATAAAGCATCAAAACTATACAGGTCCATGTTATAATGGACGATAATTTCATCGTAGTGGATAACGCTTGCGGTTCAAGATGACTTAGCATTTTCTTAACGAAATGCCTCATACATTACTGTAGTGTTTTTGAACTGGGGTAAAGTACAGTAATAGCAACTGCTGAGTTATATAGTGCTCCGAAAATGAAAACAACAGCAGACGACACAATAATTCATAAATACGATACAGGTCCATGTGGTGATGCGCAATCAGCTTATCGCAGTGGATTAAGCATGCGGTTCAACATGACTTTGCATTTTATAACGAAATGCCTCGCGCATTACTTTCGTTTTGTTTCTTTAATTTGGGGTAAAGTACGTTGATAACAAGTTATGTAACTAAGTTATGTAGTGCTTCTTTATTGATTAATCTATTTACACTCAGGGGAGTCTACAGTAAAATAATTGACAGCAATCGCAAAACTTCAAGGCTAGGTAGAAATTTCGTCTCGTCGAATCAATGGTGTTACGAACATAGAATACTTCAGTACTACAAAACATATCCTCACTTAGATGAGGTCACAAAAAATATCCCAAAGGCTTGGCTTGAAAGAGAAAAAAAGCTGAAAACAGAAAGAAAAACAGAAGAGAAAATGAAAATGGAGAACTGGGCAAATATTTAATTGTTTCGTTTTATTTTCGTGTTGGTATGCGGGGGCTTATAACACGTCTGGGCGACAGGGTGGCTCCACGCGTCTTAGCCCGCAATGGTATCCATTGTACGCCCATTGTCTTCGGGGAGAACGATTGGTCTTGAGGATTTAATCCTGCTTAAGACGCTCTGTCAAGTGTTTGGGTAATCCTTTAAATGGACCGCGACGGCTCGGAATGGTCTCCCCCAACAGTGTCTCAATTCTCAATTCGCTACCGCTGAATCGTTGTGAAATGAATAAGTTTAAACAAAACATCATGAATTCAGTCTTGTTGGAGTTTGGTTAGGTAAGGGGATACCCCTAACCTAACCAAACTCCAGCAAGACAGAATTCAGGATGTTTTGTTTAGACTGATTCATTTTACATTGATTGTGGTGGATTCTTGAAGCTTATCAAATTCACTCTCGAAGACTGCTTCCTTGATACTTAAAATCTAGTACTCGCGCCGATTTGTGGGCTAGTCGCGTCAATTTTCATAACGGGGATCGAACCCAGGACAATCCGTACAAGAGGCCGACGACGTTCTATGACTGTACCAAAGTCTCCAATAAGGATGTTTGTTGACTTGAATAAGAAATCAGTTTTATAAGTATTTTAGTCATATGATGACATCCAATGCACCTATCCAAGCTAATCCTATTCGCACCGCTTGAACACAACTATTTCGTGAAAGAGACTGGCTAAGTTCCTACTTGAACACAACTATTTTGGAAATGAGACTGGCGACATTCCTATTTGAACACAACTATTTTGGAAATGAGACATGCGACATTCCTACTTGAACACAACTATCTTGGAAATGAGCCTGGCGACATTCCTGCTTGAACACAACTATTTCGTGAAAGAGACTGGCGACATTCCTATTTGAACACAACTATTTTGGAAATGAGACTGGCGACATTCCTTCTTGAACACAACTATTTTGGAAATGAGCCTGGCGACATTCCTACTTGAACACAACTATTTCGGAAATGAGACTGGCGACATTCCTACTTGAACACAACTATTTTTGAAATGAGACTGACGACTTTCCTGTTTGAACACAACCTTTTTGAGGAATGACACTTGCGACTTTCCTGTGTGATCACAACAGTTTTGAGAAAAGAGACATGCGACATTCCCGCTTGAACACATCTATTTTGGAAATGAGACTTGCGACTTGCCTGCTTGAACACAACTATCTTGGGGAATGAGAAATGAGCCTGGCGATATTCCTACTTGAACACAACTAGTTTGGAAATGAGACTGGCGACATTCTTTCTTGAACACAACTGTTTTGGAAATGAGACTGGCGACATTCCTACTTAAACACAACTATTTTGGAAATGAAACTGGCGATATTCCTACTTGAACAAAACTATTTTGGAAATGTGACATGCGACATTCCTACTTGAACACAACTATTTCGGAAATGAGACTGGCGACATTCCTACTTCAACACAACTATTTTGGAAATGAGACTGACGACTTTCCTGTTTGAACACAACCTTTTTGAGGAATGTCACTTGCGACTTTTCTGTGTGATCACAACAGTTTTGAGAAAAGAGACATGCGACATTCCCGCTTGAACACATTTATTTTGGAAATGAGACTTGCGACTTTCCTGCTTGAACACAACTAACTTTCAGGCTCGAACACAACTATTTTGAGGAATGAGACTGGTGACATTCCTACTTGAACACAACTATTTTGGAAATGAGACTGGCGACATTCCTACTTGAACAAAGCTGTTATGGAAATGAGGCTGGCGGCATTCCTGCTTGAACACAACTATTTTGCAAATGAGACATGTTACTTTCAGGCTCCAACATAACTAATTTAAGGAATGAGACTGGCGTCTTTCCTGTTTGAACACAACATATTTTGAGGAGAGAGACATGCTACATTCCCGCTTGAACACAACTATCTTAGGGAAGGAGACTGGCTACTTTCCTGCTTGAATCCGACTTTTCTGAGGAATGAGACATGTAACTTTCAGGCTCGACCATAACTATTTTGGAAATGAGACTGGCTACATTTCCGCTTGAGCACAACCTTTTTGAGGAATGAGACTGGCGTCTTTTCTATTTGAACACAATAATTTTGAGAAAAGAGACACGCGACATTCCCGCTTGAACACATCTAGTTTGGAAATGAGACATGCGACTTTCCTGCTTGACCACAACTATCTTGGGGAATGAGACTGGCGACTTTTCTGCTTGAATCGAACTTTTCTGAGGAATGAGACATGAGACTTTCCTGCTTGACCACAACTATCTTGGGGAATGAAACTGGCGACATTCCTACTTTAACACAACTATTTTGGAAATGAGACTGGCGACATTCCTACTTGAACACAGCTATTTTGGAAATGAGGCTGGCGGCATTCCTTCTTGAATCCGACTATTCTGAGGAATGAGACATGTAATTTTCAGACTCGATCACAACTATTTTGGAAATGAGACTGGCGGCATTCCTGCTTGAACACAACTATTTTGGAAATGAGACATGTAACTTTCAGACTCGATCACAACTATTTTGGAAATGAGACTGGCGGCATTCCTGCTTGAACACAACTATTTTGCAAATGAGACATGTAACTTTCAGGCTCCAACACGACTAATTTAAGGAATGAAACTGGCGTCTTTCCTGTTTGAACAAAACATATTTTGAGGAGAGAGACATGCGACATTCCACATTCCCGCTTGAACACATCTTTTTTGGAAATGAGACTTGCAACTTTCCCGCTTGAACACAACTATTTTGGAAATGAGTCTAACGACATTCCTACTTGAACACAACTGCTTCAATGAGTGGGATTACCCCGCTTGAACACAACTATTCCTAGAAAGAAGTATACGACTTTTCTGCTTGCACATAACTGTCTCGAGCTGTTAATATAAGAATTTTCCCACTTGAACACAAACAGTTGGACGGGGGAGACTAACGACTTTCCCGTTTGAATACAGCATTTTCGGAAAAAGACTGGCGATTTTCTCGCATTAACACAACTGTTCCCATGTGAGACACCGCCGGCTTGAAGACAACAGTTCCAACTGTATACACGTAAGCAGAAGCTATGTCCGTAAAGATCAACCAACAGCGAAACGATTTGTTGAACCGTACCACTCATGTGACTAATTTCTTACAAGTAAACAAGTCTTAAAACAATAGCTCTATCTTTTGTGAGTCCGATTGTTAATTAGATAGATGTGCAAAGTTCGAGCAGCTAATCGGCACATTTTTTTTTTTTTGCATGCAATCTTTGCAATCAGGTTTAATCGTCTCTCACATTCACTACTGAGAAGTCATGTTAATATGAGAAAAAGGTCATTTAGTCGCTTAGAGTGGAAAGAATAGTGTGCTGTACTAAAGAATAATTGAACAAAGTACTGAGACTACCGTGACATTAATGAAAGCGAGATTGTACCTGAAATAAAAAAGGTCTTCCCAGAGTGTTCTTTCTTGGTTTAGAAGTGGTCCAAAATCGGATTTCGTTAAACGCCTTCAATCACTTACTTTCTCTTTATTACTAGCCTATTTGTTTCTGCTACTGAGTTGTCTAATAAGAGAGGTGGTCCCTATCAGAAGGTGGTCTTTAAAACAGGATTTGTTACACTCACCCACCTCCCTATCTCACCCGTCTTCCGAGGCTAAGACATCCCAACTAATAAGGATGTAATAAGGCTTGTTGTATGTTGTCTAGAAATTGATTAAGTCGTGTAAACCAATTGGGAATCGGGGTAAATGAAATGGAAATTCAGGGGGATGTAATCATTTGCAATAATCAAATCGCCCGGCGATTATCCGCCTCACGAGCCCGGCGCAATTGGATTCTCCCGCGCGCGGCCGACTTGTTTTGACAGTTTCGAGTCTTATGAATAGAACCCGGAATAAGTTCCGACCCCGTGCAAGCCGAGTGGAAAACGAAATTCATGAGGTAGATTTCATTTCTCTCCCCGCGTCTTTCGTCGATTTCTTCCCGGAATGTGTGTTCGTCGTGGAAAACAAGTCATTAAGGGGTCAACTCCGTATTTCCGCGCTAATAATTCGAGCATGCTTACGATTTCAACGCTCTTGAGCAATTGAGTTGTAACGAAAATGACAAACAGCGCTTTCCTTGCGATTGAGTTGTTATAACACATAAAGTGACAACGAACTCATACAATGTATCATACATGTATTCACATTCTTTAAGTATAGGCATAGTTAAGATAACCCCAAGATCTTCGTAAAAGGTGAATAATTCAAACTAAACATCGTGGTAACGGAAACGTCGGAGATTGCTAAAGACATCGAAGTTTCAATGCAAGACTAATACAAGTTTTTTTTCCATTTCACAAACGAGAGGAACTAACAATAGCCTTGTATTGGTCCTCTGTTTACTCGGTAAAGCATTTAGGGACTGCTGAATCCATCTACTTATCTATATGGGTTATACATACTTTCAACAGTATTTTAGTTATGTTATTTCGCAATAGATTAAAGTCTGCAGTGCGAATGGGTTTGTCGTAACTAAGCTAATAAATATATATCGTCTTCTAGGTTTTGGTAACCTACTAGTACACTTTTTGTATAGTGTAACGCCTTATCAACAATTTTTCAGTTATGTAACTGCTTCCGTGGATCTACCAGTGACTCTGAAGTGACTTGCCAAAGGCCACTCCCATGAAACCAGCGGTGTCGATCGAACCGTGGAACCCCGAGTTCTCAGTCCGCCACCTTAACAACTGTGCAACGCAGGACCCTCCCGACATTTGCACCGTAACCTAGCGTTTCAATTTCACGAATGAGATCATACACGGATACATTTGCAGTAAAACCAGACAAAACGTCCCGTTGAGACACACTATGAACTGTGCCAATGACCGATGACGTTATTTCACAAACTTATCAATGTTATGTTGACGAACGACCTATGGTCTTAATTTCAGATCTGAGATCTTGAGTAGTAGAATCGCTAATGTTGTAACATAAGTCAACATCTAGCAGGGGTATGCCTAAACGATTTGGGACGTACTTATGACCAGAGGATCGGTGGCGGGGTACTCCCCCGGGAATCATTTTTACATCCCATGTTCCATCTGGTGCAATCTTAGGGTGTTTCGTACAAGTATAAAGACACAAGCTTCAGGTGGAATAAATGATAAAATGAAAACCAGACGCTCAATGTAGACCTTATAAAGTTATTTTCTATGAATAACGTGTATGCAGGTGCGTATCATGCGTGCAGGTAGCGACGGATCTTTTTTAGGAAAGGACACAAATCCGTCTCAATTAAAGGTTGGTAAGCTAAAGCAGGGGTATTTACAATGCATGATTTATACTAATTTGACACTATCGTATACGGAATATTGGTTTATAAAAATGGATTCTCCGTCATAGTGTTGCATTCAGCGATCAAATTAAGTTAATAGTTTATATTGAAGTAAGGCTACAGAATTTCACGTAATATTTTCTTGTGAATCGATCGTTCAACTAGTCAAAGGGAAGTAACTTTGGTACTAACAGCTTAGAAAAGACCAATATCCAGTTGTCTTCCCTTGAATTAAGTATCCGGTTTATATAGCATTTGTTGTGGCGAGAAGGAAATAATCTATTCCGACAAAGTTGAGTTAGCTGTTGTATACAAAGAATACACAGGGGGTAATCAAACTAATTTAAAATGCTATCCGTGAAATCTGTTCTACTGGTAATTTCACTTACAAATCACAACTAGTTCTACATTATCATTTCTGATTTTATTTCTTACTTATTCTGTACATTTCCTATTCTATTCACAATTCTTACGGAATCTGTACATCAGAATTATTACAATTTACAAACATAAAAACTGTACATTTCGCAATGAGCTGTGTGATGCAAAAAGGGCGATATCACCTTTGTTTAAAAGCACTGTTCCGTAGCAGCTGTACAACCACCTTCAATGTGGGATATTGAAAAAAAAAAAAGGTATATTGATTACCAGAAATGTGTAATGCATCTTGGGTTCATTGCAAAACTATATTAAGTCTTTCACTTTTGTGAAGAACTTGATATAGTTTTACATTTAATTCTTGACATGTAACTTAATTACCATTGAAGCTGCATTTAGCCTTGAAACGGCTTTGTTTATACTGAGCTTAACCCTTAGAATGCTGGGTAATTTTTTTACAATATATTCTTATACCACTGCTTTCCAAAACCTTATATATTTGCTTAATATTGATGCGGAAAGACACTCAGAATAGCCAACAGATTAGATAACAGGCCAGCCGCCAATTACTTGGCGGCTGTCCTGGATCCAACCTATTTGCATAAGCATGTAATCCGTTCAAACACTGTAAGGGTTAATGGCACATAAATTTTTTACCACATCTTGACACGTAAAAGTGTTTGGCATGGGTATGAGTATTCTATGAGGATAACACCAACAGTTTCAGTAAAAGCACTTAAAATTGGTAAAGGAAGCTAGCTAAATGAACAATTAGACTGACCAGCAGATAGATAACAAACAATACATGCCTACAACTTTCAAACTCAGTTTGCACAGTGTTAAACTTTAATATTATGCATTGCATATTCTGTATTAAAGGTGCTTGTTCACAAATGTGAGGCTAAACATTAATCATCTTTTAAACTGAACAACAGTTGGACTTTTGTATGATACATATTGAGGAATAGTCTTTGGAAGCAAAAATACACAATTTTAATCATTGTGTATACAGTGTATTAACTTGTATTCTTATCCAAAAGTGTGACATTGCTTTTGAGATCTACCAACTGTACATACTTAGATTAAAAGACATTTCCCGAATTAATTATGCTTTCAAAAGCTACTTTTAACAATTATATATCAGACTTTTCAAATTCTGTATTGTTTTAACAACATTTTATTTTGACTTTAGGATTTCTCTCTTGTGAACAAGCACCTTTAATTGGTAACATCATATCCAAGACTTGTTTATTGAAGCATTTTATCAGCACAAAAAGGTTAAGCAAAGCAATGAAACATTCATATTTCTATTGAGAAAAGATCAAATAGACATTTTATCACACTGTTTGAAAAGTCAAAGAGGATTCATAACAATGTTGTAAGTTTGTGTTATAATAGCTTCATGAAAACATAACATTTCTTTCATTCTTAGGGTTTGTTACCACCAGTGAAAGGAAATAATCAATGGTGAAAAATATCAAAATAATATAATAACTATAACTTTTCAATATTTTGTTATTGCAAAGGAATTGAAATTGTGATGGATATCATAGGGAATTTGCTTTAATTGAGAATGTACTCATTTTCTGCCATTTTGACACTCTTTCTTTAGCAGAATTGCTCAGTCTTTCTACATATACATTTGTCGGTGCCGGAACTATTCTATTAACACCAAAAAGATCCTGCCACAATCGATGTATAGGGAGTAAGACCGAGAAGTCATTGGGCTAAAGAATTTGTTTCAATGTGGCAGATTATGGGTATTCTAGCTCTAGAAACGGATTAACAAAAAGCAACTTTACGCAATGAAAATATGTAATGAACACAGATAAAAGGTTGAAACCGATCAAGCAATTTCTCCCAATGATTAATGTATTCCACCCCTGATGGAAAACTTGTATTTGCTTTGGTTAAAGGACAAATTGAAATGTAAAACATGAAAATATTTATAATTTCATAGGCATTCACTAGGTCAGTTCTAGTTGATTTTGAATTTATATTTACAAAATGACAATCAATGAATTCTGTTACTATATCCATTGTAATTATCTCCCCTTAATTTTAAAATTTTACATTGAAATCAAAATTACACAAATGAAAATTCCATTACACAAAAAAAATATAATGATATAGAATTTGATTTTAAAATGACGTTAGTTCTGTTAGATCTTTGACTCTGTAATTCTGACCTTTCTACAAGTTTTCCAACAGGGGTGGAATACCGTAACAAACAAATAAATAAAACATCTTTAGCGCAATATTTGGTCACTTTAAAAAAAATTGTTTTTACACATTGTTTGCTGAAAACTACTGGAAATAGCACGAGAGATTAATTTACACCAAAGTTTGTGTTTGCGAATGCATGCAGGTTTCCCATCTGACTGAGCCCACTCTGTATATGGTTTATGTGGATCTCTACATTGTTCTTAAAAGTACTGAAAAGTAAAACAAGAAGAAGAGTTTATTAAATCTATTCTGGAAGGTTTGGAAGTGAAAGTCATTATTATTCACAGCAGTAAATTAAGTTTGATTCATAAACAATTGAATGGGTCGTTATTTAATTATGCTTTATTTCTTAATTGCATTAAAAGTGTCTTATGGTTTATTTTTTCTTCCATCTGTTTTAGAGCGAGATGTAAACATTAATGATTGAAGACACCAAAGTCAACCCTATGTTTAGGTCAAGCCACTAACCCTATTTAATGAATTCGGCTAAAATTGTCTTAAAGATGTTTGTTCATAGATGAAATGAAAACAGGGAGTTAAAAATCAATTGCTTTAAAACTGCACAACAGCTGTACTGTTAAATGATACACACTGAAGAATAGTCACAGGAAGTAAAATTTGACTGGTTTTTATTCTTTAAAGAGAGCATACAATGAATTAACTTTTTTGATTTTTAATCCAAAAGTGTCACAACGCTTTTGAGATCTGCCACACATAAAATGTCAATAAATTGACAATTCCTAAATTAATCATACTTTCGATAGATTTTATTATTCTATATCATACAATACAAAAGGTGCATTGTTCAACATCATCTTATTTTGACTTTCAATTTTTTTCAAAAGCATCTTTTAGCAAATTCATAGACACAAACATTGATATAAAATAAAAGACTAAATCTTGAAATGGTTTGCTAACATCTATAAGAAAGGAGATTTCTTGTATATCTGTCATTGTTTAATCACACCATTAGTGTTTTATTCAATTCTATATCTCCAGCTTACCAAAAATGACAAACGACCAAATTATCAACAGTCTTAGAAGGCTTATAGATCATCCAACAAAGACAATTAATCAACAGCCTACAAACAAGTGATTTTTCCTCATGCAAACCAACATAAATTGTGATGTAAGAAGAACCAAAACAACTTTTACTTACTTGATATTATTGCCATCTAATTTTCCACGGATGTCATTTAATGTATCTTGAAGAGACTTAAACTCAAAGGAATTCAATTCGTTTTCCGAAAACATCTGTAAAAAGAGAAAATGGTCAAATTACTATTTCAATTAGAAATTTAGGCATTCACTTTTCACAGATTTATATATAATCATAAATTTGATTAAACTTAAGTTCATAAATGAAGTATTAAATATAATCTTTTTTATAAAGCTAAGTACAGCAATAGCTGCCTTTTGATTTGGATAGGTTGAAGTTAACCTTTAGGTATATATTACATCTGTGAACAAGTATATTTAAGAACACTGCTGCAGGCAAGTTAACACCTTACTTAACGCCAAATTTTTGGCTGTCCCAAATTGAAAGAGTTTGCAGACAACATTTCAAAATGTGATGAGGTTGAAAAATAATCTTCTAATAGGGCAGAAAACATTGTGAGAAAAGAAGAAATTGCTTGTTAAGATAATAAGAGCAATTTCTCATTTTCCCACAATGTTTTCCAGAGTTGTCTGCAACAAACTGGTCAAATGTCGTTGATGTTTGGTAATGGGTAAAAACAAGAATATATCAAGGAAGAAGGCTAAAGAAGACCTATATATGGTTCATGAAACTCTTAAGTTCTAAAGAAGACCAGGGTACTTTTAACTTTAACGACTTAAAGAAAATATCTGCGTAAGTCAAAATTAATAAAAATGGATAGTATCTTAAATGAACATACACTATTGTCATGTGACACATCATTGGAAACGTCTCAGAGAGACTATTCTAATGATGTGTCACCATGCAATATTGATTAGCCCAATATTGAAATAAGAGGGAATGTTGTTTCGCACTAACGCACAAATTTAGCAAAAATGTTTAGTAAAACAGTGTCCTTAAGTCCATCTTTGGCTCACAAAATTCTCAAGTTTACCTTAATCTGTAGCATTAAAGATGTTAACTTGGTGACTAACTCCATCAATGACTCGTTTTTGCCCATCTTCTTGTTATGGAACATCGTCTGAAATAACAAACAGAAAACCATTAACCCTTTTCGGCCTTTAGTGAAGAGAGTCATTTGAAGCGGATAATGACAAAAACAACATATATCTTATATCACAAAGAGAAGCCTTTTCAAAATGTTGCTTGCTGTTGCTTGGATCTGTCATAAAATTGAATGTAAAAGACAAGAGTTGAGATAAGTTTACATACTTATTTACATTAATAATTTCATTCATCATGAATGGATAATGGGTGGTCATTTGATAAAAATTTGTATACTTCCACTATCAATTCTTTTTATCATGCAAAGTGAATGGATGTTCACTTGATAAAAGTTTGCTTACTTACACTTCTAATACAATCTATCAGGAAAAGTTTTGGTTAAACACTTGATACAAGCATGTATACTTACACTTCTAATACAATCTATCATGAAGAGCTAATGGTTGGGCACTTGATACAAATTTATAAACTTGTACAAACTTGATTCAATGTTTTCTACTTACACTTCTAATACAATCTATCATGAAGAGCTAATGGTTGGGCACTTGATACAAATTTATAAACTTGTACAAACTTGATTCAATGTTTTCTACTTACACTTCTTTTTTTTTTTTTTTTATATGGGTTTTACATCACATCAACATTATTTCAGTTATGTAGCGATGCCCGACTCTTAAAGATGGAGGAAGACCCCATACTCAACTGCCCATAAGGGCTGGTCAAGGCGGGTAGAACCATCGGCATTCCGTAAGTCAGTCGGGAGACTGCCTCTCATGAAAATCCATATCCCTCTCAGGATTTGAACCCACGCGGAGAGGGGCCATGTGATTTCAAGTTCTGTACTCTAACCACTAGGCCACGGAGGCCCCTTACTTACACTTCTAATACAATCTATCATGAAGAGCTAATGGTTGGGCACTTGATACAAATTTATAAACTTGTACAAACTTGATTCAATGTTTTCTACTTACACTTCTAATACAATCTATCATGAAGAGCTAATGGTTGGGCACACTTGATACAAATTTATAAACTTGTACAAACTTGATTCAATGTTTTCTACTTACACTTCTAATACAATGTATCATGAAGAGCTAATGGTTGGACACTTGATACAAATTTATATACTTGTACAAACTTGATTCAAATTTTTCTACTTACACTTCTAATACAATGTATCAAGAATAAGTAATGGTTGGACACTTGATACAAATTTATATACTTGTACAAACTTGATTCAAATTTTTCTACTTACACTTCTAATACAATGTATCAAGAATAAGTAATGGTTGGACACTTGATACAAATTTATATACTTGTACAAACTTGATTCAAATTTTTCTACTTACACTTCTAATACAATGTATCATGAAGAGCTAATGGTTGGACACTTGATACAAATTTATAAACTTGTACAAACTTGATTCAATGTTTTCTACTTACACTTCTAATACAATGTATCATGAAGAGCTAATGGTTGGACACTTGATACAAATTTATATACTTGTACAAACTTGATTCAAATTTTTCTACTTACACTTCTAATACAATGTATCAAGAATAAGTAATGGTTGGACACTTGATACAAATTTATATACTTGTACAAACTTGATTCAAATTTTTCTACTTACACTTCTAATACAATGTATCAAGAATAAGTAATGGTTGGACACTTGATACAAATTTATATACTTGTACAAACTTGATTCAAATTTTTCTACTTACACTTCTAATACAATGTATCAAGAATAAGTAATGGTTGGACACTTGATACAAATTTTCATTCTTATACCACTCATTCTATGTATCATTCTATGTATCATTCTATGTATCATTCTATGTATCATTCTATGTATCATTCTATGTATCATTCTATGTATCATTCTATGTATCATTCTATGTATCATTCTATGTATCATTCTATGTCATTCTATGTATCATTCTATGTAGTATCATTCTATGTATTGGATGTAGAGTTAATGATTGGACACTTGATACAAATTTGTTTACTTACACCACTTATTCTCTCTACCAGTTCGTCTGCCTCTGTATCTGCCTTGTCCTTTACCTCCGAGGGCTGATCCATTGGTTTTAAACCCTGTTCTGGAGCAAGCTGAAAAAGAATACATTTCATCTTTTTTAACCCTTTACCAAACCCCATATTTTCAACTGTCCCAAATTGAAAGAGTTTGCAGACGACATTTCAAAATTTGATTAAATTGGAAAGTTATCTTCTGATAGAGTAGAAAACCTTGTGGGAAAAGGAGAAATTGCTCATTACGAGCAATTTCTCCTTTTCCCACAGTGCTTTCCAGAGTCGTCTGCAACAAACTGGTCAAATGTCATTTTCGTTTTGATAATGGGTTAAAGCGACTATAGTTAAAGGAGATAGAATCGTGGGTAAGACAACTAACTAACAGCTTAATAGAGATGGCATTCATTCAGAAATGTCATGCAGGAGCTTTCCAAATGACTTTCATAATGTTATAAGATAGTTTCAGACAAAATACCTTTCACACCCTGTTTGAAATGGTTGCTATAATATTGATTTTACACTAAACAAAACCCATTTTTCTTGTATTGCCTATTACCAAGCAAACAAATCTCCTTTTCAAAAATTATTCAGTAGTAGAACATATTACTCGTAAATGGTTTAATGCAATGGTAACATCCAACCAAAGACTTATTCAGGTCTACATTTAGACATGTATCCTATATTTCTTCCTTATATCCACAGTTTTGATATTTCCTTAAGACTCTTAACAAATTAACAACTAATGCCACAAGTTTTGCCTCTTGCAGCAGACGACTTTCAAAAAGCATTGTGACAAAAAGGAAAAATTGCTTGTTACAAGCAAATTCTCCTTTTGCCACAATGCTTTTTTGATCTATTCACATATCACAACAGCAGAACTGAAAGGTTTTTCACATGTTTACAAATCTTTTCTAAAGCCATCTTCTTCAAGGAAGTGCAGGTGGTAAAGAGATAAATTGACTGCATCTCACCCCTGCTGTCCAAGACAAAAATGATGGGTCAAAATTTGCATATGGAATTCCATGGTAATGTATGTTGATGGTGAAATGGTGTGAAACTGTATTTTTTGCATGTTGCTTAATGCGGTATCAACAATTTTTCAGTTATGTAACAGCTTTTCTGGACCCATCAGTACTAATCTAGGGCTCTGAAGTGATTTGCCAAAGGTGACTTCCACAAAACAAGAGCACGGTGGGGCTCAAAACAGGGACCCCAGAGTTCTATGTCAGTCAACTTCACCACTGGGCCATGCAGGAGCGCGTAAAAACTGTATACCTCTTGGCAGTACTGCTGCACACCAATCAGATACTCGTTCAAGTCTTTGTTGAGGTTTTCTAGCTCTAGCACTATGTTTGCATATTTCTTCTGGAAGTCAGCTGATAATGACTGTTGGTATGATTTCTGAAATTGTAAATATAAAAAATCCTTATTTTTTGCATCGTGTTTTATGCCATGCCAAACAATTTTCAGTTATGTTACGGCTTTCCTGGATCCCCCAGTACTAGGCTAGGGCTCTGAAATGAAAATCTATTTTCAACATTAGTGATCATTATGGGTAAAGTTTTCATCCATTGCTTTTTACAGTTTTTAAGCTATATCGAAATGGTCAGCGTAGCCATTCAGATATGCTGTTATTTCCCCCGTCAGTCCTTCATCAACCATGAAGCGCATACAAGTTAAAAAGCTTTCAAACAGCATATAAATTAAATTGTTTCCTTTAAAGTGGAGTTTTGCCTATTTTTCACTGTAAAATTAAGCAGAAAAACATGCACCCCATAATTAGTTAAAAAACATTTCTTACTTTTTTCTCTGACTCAGTGTTCATGTCCTTTAACTGTCTTATCCAGTCTTTTTTAATCATCAATATTTTTGATAATCTAGTCTGAAATAAAAAGTTTATTTTCTAAATAAAGTAAATAATCAATGTCAAATACCCATCCCTATAATATATCATGGAATTATTGTAATTAGGTGAAGTCATTGTAAATTGAAGGAGAGAAACTTTAAAAGCTCTTAGCTTCTATTTGAATCTGTTTCACTAAATTATTTGTAATGTATATATGGATGTTTTTTTCTTGAATAAAGTATGTTTAACCTTTAAAGTGCGGGAACTGTTTTAATGCTTATGCAAACAGGTTGGATCCATGCCAGCCACAAAGAAATTTGGCCACTGGCCTGTGATCTAACCAATTTGCTACTCTGGGTATCTTTCCTCATTAAAATCAAGCAGATATTTAAGGTTTTGGTAAGCAGACAACACAAAAATCTATTTTTAGAAAATTACCCGGCATTCTAAGGGTTAAACTAAATAATTGTTACAATGATTCCAAATACTGTCTTTTGTACTTATTTGGAACATTTTAATCATGTGTCTAACAAAGACTTGTTTCAAAAAAGAAAAAGCTTTTTCTTTAAACATTCCATGTCATTCATGAGGCATGTTGTTTCAACCTTTATTTAATTCAATACATGCTATGCATAAAAATCTTAAAACATGTTAAATATAAAATAAAATTACTAAATAAACATAACTTACCACCAAGACTAAAAACTTGATTGGAAACCCTCCATATGTTCCACCTTCTAAGCTCATTAACTGTCCTTTAAACGGTGATCCACTCAGTAGAGGATCATTATCCTGCAATACAAAATCATTCGTTTGTGACTCTCAAGAAAATTCAGGGATTTATCTTGTTTATTTGTATAGTATTCAACGCTACAATTTTCTAGTTATGTAACAGCTTCCTGGATCCACCAGTACTAGGCGAAGGCTCTGAAGTGACTTGCCAACCGTCAATATCACCACACCAGAAGTGTTGGTGGGGCTTGAGCTCTAGACTTCAGAGTTTAAAGTATACCAACTTAACAACTGGGCCATGCAGGTCCCCAGGGATTTATTAAGTTGGCTAGTGTCACAGAATATCAAAAGCATATAAGTTATTTTCACTGTTATCCTTGGGTCAATACTATGTAATATAGGGAACAGTTAATATCACAACTACCATCCAAAAATTGCACTAAAGCAAAGTTGAGCAGCTGTATACTAATTATCTTGTGATTATATAGATAACATTTAGACAACCAAGCGTTTGTCAGGACTTCCTTTTCCTTAAATGGGAAAAAGCCTAGGTCTGCTAATTTGGGGAATTAGTATTGATGAAATTGCTTAATTAAGAAACCAAAAATTTTGGTGCAACTTTGAATTTTAGGGAAAACTGCATGACATACAAGAAATTTCCATTTGGGAAGATGCCTTTAATGGGGCCCCATCACATAAAGCAAAAAAAACATGTATATTCTTCTTCTTGCGTTAATGTACAGGGCCCACTATGGGGCATTTTTGTACATTTTGTACCTATAAGAGGTGAGATGTTTGTCTATATATTCTTAACACTTACCAGTGTAATATCTGTGTTGATGTTGTTTGGAATGAAGCGTGGTGGAGACATCAGTGGATTTTCAGTTCTAGGGGGCGGAGGGCGTGGTCGGGATTTTTGTAAAAATGCTGATAATGGAATAGTCTCTACTGGCTCATTACTCTGAAATACATACACTGGGAAATGGGAAACATTTCACTCAATATGCTGTATATGTATAAATTCCATGATACTGATTAGGTAGCTAACTATCATACATATATATTATATCAATTCTCATTTTAGGCAAGTATTTCTTCCATCTTTATTTTGTGAGACGACAGTAACATGTTATGAAAAGTAATTGTAAATATGTATTTTGTACATGACAAGAAGCTGTTCTAGCTTAATTTGTCTATATCTATGACTGTATAGAGAAAAGATGGTTGGTGTCTTGAATCAGAAATGTAATCAGGCAGGGCATAGGTATTACATTTTTTTTTTTTTTAAATGGGTTTTACATCACATCAACATTATTTCAGTTATGTAGCGATGCCCGACTCTTAATGATGGAGGAAGACCCCATACTTAACTGCCCATAAGGGCTGGTCAAGGCGGGTAGAACCATCGGCATTCCGTAAGTCAGTCGGGAGACTGCCTCTCATGAAAATCCATATCCCTCTCAGGATTTGAACCCACGCGGAGAGGGGCCATGTGATTTCAAGTTCTGTACTCTAACCACTAGGCCACGGAGGCCCCCATAGGTATTACATCCGGTGAGCCGAAGACACCAACCTTCTATTCCATTCCTCTATTCTATTCATCATGTTGCCTTTTATTGATTATTCTAAAAACAAACATGATTTGTCACCTAAATGCATGTTATATGGTTAGTGCTGTATATCAAAAATGCTATACCGCACCTTGTAATTGATCTGAAAAATGGCATTGGTGACAGGATAAGGCATGTTAAGAAGCAATCTAAAGACCATCTGAATTAATGTAAAAATAACATGAATTGCTTAAATCATACAATGTTTCCTATCCTTTAAGAGCAATATCCGTCAATTGTCAATTCCATTGTTATTTGTGACTTTTGTCTGGGAAACTGGGAGAAAATGATTGTTTAAAAAGAGAGTTAAAGTGTACTTTAGGGAGTGGCATAGATTGCTCTAGCATTATGTGAATTTTTCTCCTCAGATTTACGTCGATCTCATCCTGATTGCCAGATTATTCCTGAATTTTACAACACCTGTCTCTATTAACTGATAGATGAGAGACCGGTTCCCAGCCTAATCACTACACCTACCCTAACTTCATAGTCTGGTACAGAATGGGTCCCGAGACCAGGTCTATTAAAGGTAACTCTGTATGCGTTTGAGACTGTATCTAAAGCATCAACTGTCCCAGTAAATAATCCATCTTGAGGCTTCCGCAATCGTGCTGTAAAATAAATCAATAAATCATTTTTTAAAAAACCAACTTCAAAAGAATATTTTCACCTAAATGAGAGGTCTTGTTGATCAACTAGTTCATATCTATGCATTTAAAATGCACTTGCACAACAAACAAAAAAGTGTTTATGGTCAAAATCATTTCCCCCTAAAATATCACTTAGTATTTATCATTTTTGGTAATTAGGCATTGCTGTTCGTTATTGTTTTCAAATTGGGAAGTCAAAAAATTCCCACATGGGAGACAAGAAAAATATATATTTGACAAATTTTATGTCTTTTTAAAACATAGAGTTCATTATCCTTTTCAAACAATCTTTATGAGAAAAGACAATATCAAACAGAATTAGAAATAAGAACCATCAAACAATACAATCTGTTTGAAAAATAAGTTTTTCATGATGATTTAAGATGTTGAAATCTAGTTATATGTTTTAATGAATTTTTTTGTTGTTGTTTAACGCCGTATCAACAAATTTTCAGTTATGTAATGGCTTTCCCGGATCCACCAGTATTAGGCTAGGGCTCTGAAGTAAATTGCCAAAGGTCACTCACACGATACCAGAGGTGTCAATGGGGCTCGAACCTGAGTCCCCCGATTTCTAAGTCCGCAAACTAAACCACTGGGCCACTCAGGACCCTGTTTTAATACAAACTTTACAATACCTTTTACAACAACAAAGTGCAAAAGTTAATTCATGATGTAAATGTTTTACAAAACAATCATAAAGCATGTCTGTTATAAGATCTAATACCTGTGACCTTGGTGCCTATAACCAAGTGCAATGGTATTTCATCTGGTAAATCCTTTATTGAAGAAATGTCTGTTATCTTTCTTTGTTGAAGCAATCTTATTTTAAGCCTTTTTTCATGCAAAGCAGCTCTCTCTTCAGCGAAAAAAGCAGCAGAACATCTGTAAATGAAATATTATTTTTGAAAACATTTGCAGTAAATTTTAATCTAAAACAGTATGACAAAAGCACCAGCAGGCAATAGTTGGTATGTCACAACAGCTTCCTTTAAATATAGCTTGAGTAACGAAGATAGAACTTACGAAAAAAAGTCTGTAAAACTCTGCTAAAACTTTCCCTTCTTTATGCACTCTCCAGATGAGAGGATTAAAGTTACACAAATTATCCATGAGAAGAAATATTTATTAATTGATTAAAAGGCATTGACAACTCTGAGGCAAAAAAAGAAACTACATCTTGGTAGAGGGAAAAATGTAAACACAATATGAGGGTTCAGTTCAAGACTATAGTACAGTAGTGCTATCGTATGAGCCCCCGATAGCAGTGTATATCATTCGTATCAGATCCAAAATGGGACCGTAACATATCATATTGCATTGGATCATATCAGACCAAACGAAAATATCGGATCGTTTCGAATTTTATGGTTAACATAAAACGTAAAACGTACATCAGATATCACAGACCGTATATCGTAAAGGGCTGAGATATGGAACAGTATCTCTGAAATCCCAAAATGAATCCAACGATTGTTATCCCCTTTCCAAACAATGCCTGGTGTGTGTATAGATTGGGTTTTGATATTGTGTAAACAACTTGGCACCCTTGATTGAGACATGTGATGCCCTTGGTCCATGGAAATCAAATGATATGTATGCTTTCCCTTCAATGGGTTATGATGTATTGTAGATTTTGAGAATTAATAAAATATTAATTTGTAAAGTATAATAATATTGAAAGTTTGCTTCCCCTTGCTGATGCACTGGTTTTATTTATATTGAGAAACTTAATTGTTCATTGTTCGATTAATCAAAAGGGAGTCTTTACCAGGTGAAACAAAAAGACCTACAGTCATGTTTATCTATCAATCTCAAATTGCCTTTCAAAAATCAATCTGGCAGCCGATCATATCTTCCATATTGTATTGTTTATGTTGAAGCTAATCTCACATCAAGAAGGTGTATTATCCTGGCTCTTGCAACAGTTACATACGGGCACTTTTAATCCAGAATTTTAAACTAAACAAAGTAATTTGTATTTAGTGTTTACTTATGCAAAAGATTAGTTTTGATAATGTCACTCAAAGCGTTATGTCTCAGCCATTGGTTTGATAAATGTAAGAATTTTTTTTGCAGGGGCAGATCATGCCAGTTTTATTGTAGGGGCGTAAATGATACATGAAATTTGTCCTAACTTCGGAACATACAATGTACATCACATATCAGATATTGTTAATCAGATAAGATCGTATTGTATCAAATCAGATAGGTAAGACGGTCGCCCTATGGAATAAATTGCACATCGCAGTTCGTAAATGGGTTCATATTTTCGTCGTGTATTGTGTGTTAACCATGGAAACTCATATGATAGCACTACTGTAAGTACTTCCCATTTATGAAGGACGCACTGTAGCCTCACATTGAACTCTATATTTATCATATACAGCCTTACCTTCTTGGTTTTCCCATTAATCTCCTAATTTTACACCACTCGATTGCTCGCATTTTCTTGACTTTAAGTTGTGGCAAAGATTCTCTTACACAAATTTTGAAATCATTCTCTCCTAAAAATAATGGTCTGTGAAAAAGAAAAAATACATAAGTGTTGGTTGATTAAGAAAAGTATGAGTGACATTTGCTATACAAAACCACCAATATATAAAAACATAACTTATCACAGAACACAAACTTCTTTGAGGGCCTTCAGAAGTAAGTGGCTGTTGCTTTTATTTTAAAATAAATTGTATTTAACTGATTGAATGACAACATAAATTTCTAATGTAACACTAAATCATTGACAGCTTTCGAGCACTGCATATATTCTACAGAACAGATAAAGATCAATTGTATTGCTGAAATTGCAAACTGTTTAAATGGGTTATTTTGTAAACAAGAAGCTAAACTTAGAATAAGATGTAGATACCATTGTAACATGGGTCTTTGGAAATGTTTATTAACTCTTGTTATGCAATGTAAATAAAACGGTGTTTGTTTAAGTGACAATTGACAATTTCAATTTTTTATCGTAAATTACTCCCAGACCACAAATCTTTGAATTAGTCACTTTAAAACTAGCATCAAGGCCAAAGAGAGTGAACGAATAGACTTACCCATCGAGGTTCGAGTAAAACCACTCGTAACACACCCATTTATGGGCTTTTGGAAGTTTAAGAAGATTGCGTAATCTCACTCCGATGGACTGAGCTGCTTTCTTGTCATGACCGCTGATAGATGGTGTTCTGGAGCTTGTCTGTAAACACATAGAACAATCAACAATATGGTCAAATTCATTTGTTTTATCTATACTAGTTTTACATCAAATTAACATTATTTTAGTTCCATTGCTATGCCTGACTCATTATGATGGAGTAAGACCCAAAACTTAACTGTCAATTAGAATTGGTAAAGCCTGGAAAAACCATCGGCACTCTGTATGACGAAAGACTGTCTGTATGAAATTCCAAATACTGAAACCGGGATTTGAACAAATATAAAGCAATTTCAAGCTCAGTAGTCTAACCCCTAGGCCACAGAGGTCCAGGCTAATAATGTCTCATCAACCCTATTCAGGTTGAAAATGATTTGTGGCAGTTAGGATTAATATTTTTTCCATTTTTACAAAAAGAAACTTATACTACCATTTATAAGAGTGAGTAAATAGTCCACAATTGAATATTAAAACTTGAAGTCTCTCTCTTAGATATTTATATGTAAATGGACTAAATAAACCACATTGATGTATCATTCAACTATGGAGTAACCTAAAAAGTGTAAAATCTGTAAAAACCTACCCTTATCACTCTTGGCTGTTTTTTCGGGGATCTTCCTGCTGAATAAGATGTGTCTTCATCTTCGTTAAAAAACCTAGAGTTTCTTTTTCTGATCCTTGATGGCTGAAAAAATCAATTTCAAATACATTTGTTTAATGTCTACGCTTCAAATCTGTGACAGCATCTATTTACCGGCGAAATGTTGTGCTCAGTCCAATTGTAAAGTTTGTTCAAAAAAGAGTTTTGTTGATTAATGAAAAAAGTTCGACCAAGATCCTTATCAGTCAAAGAACTAAAGAGCATAATTTTCATAGTCTGATGATAGATATAAAGAATGCTATCAGAAGAAAGAAAAATGACAACCAACCAAAACCTTAATGATTCGAAACGAGTTTTTTCATAAGCAACAACTTAACCTTAGAATAGGCCTTTTCAGAAACTGTTGTTATCTTTTCTTGAAGACTCTTAATCGGAGATACGAAATTTTCGGTAGCTTCCGGTTTAAGACTTCCGGGTATTAAATAATAACAGCTGACATTGAGAAACATAGATAAACTGCTGCGGGTATTTTAACAATGCCGTCGAAAGTCGTGTTTGTAAAATCTACATTGGAAAGATTGTTGAGGAGGGGCAATATCAAAGTATATCCTTACTTTGTGTTTACTCTCTAGCGGACAATTTACCCCGTTTCCCTAGATAAAACACTGTATACCAACGCGGTTACAACGTTGCGATTCATTTTCAGTGAGAAGAGTCGATCCTCTGCTAAAACATTAATTAAAGTATAGAATACGATTATGTAGATCTGTTTGATTATTGCCTTAACTTATGATAACATTATTTAAAATCCATTTTGCAATCTAACATTTTCAAATGATATTGTACCATGTAAATGCAAACACAATGAACAGATGAATGATGCAAGCTGATCAAACCTACTTAATAAATGTTCCACTTATTTATGTGACATTCCATCAAATTATGTCCAATAAGAGTGACAAATAAAAGTTAACTTATAAGAGATTATGGAATTGATTTTATTCATGTTTAATGATCGGACTTCAACAATAATTACACCTACCGAGTCAGCATTAGATTCCACTGATTTAAAACATGTCCATACCATTCACTCTACTTAGAGTTACTGTTTCCAAGACCCTTCAAGCAGAACGATTTATCCTAATCTGACTTTGCAACGCCAATCAAAATATGATTCCGTCATTATATAGCAACCAATGGCATGCCTCGAAGCCATAAAACACACAACTGTGTGTCAACGAAACATGATGTGATGCGCGCCTGTGTATTTCGGCAAGCTTCAAAAGATACATATCTTTCACGTCGAGGGTTTTATTGCTTTTTTTATTGGTCAACTGCATAACGTAGGAAATAACACATACGATCTTTTTTATACCCTCTTTATTCGACCAAATACGCATCAACCCTTTATGAGTTAATTCCCTATGTTACTGAGTGTCAGGTCGTTTTGTTATGTACAAGGTTTATTCCCATTTTGTCTACAGTCTATTTTACCAATTTTCACACCATTTCAGACAGAAGTTCCATCTCACCTACACGAGAAAATTGAGTTGTTGATGACACTAATTGAGTAGAAAAAATAAATCCAACCTATAATCACTTTTCCTATGGAGGGTTGGTGGGAAAGAAAAATATGTATAAAGTGAAGATCCAGAAAAGAATATTTTTCTTATGTTGGTCTACACTATTTCTCGTAATATGCTTCTAACAAATTATGCAGATCAAGAATTGTCTAAATCTTTTGAAGATATTTTAATCAATTAAAAATGAAATGAAAATATTTCTTTAAATTGTAGATCTTTTGGAAATTAAATCTGTAGACAACGTGGGAATTGAAACCTTTATGGGATGTAGACTAAATGGGAAGTCCTTATGTAGAAAATTCATTTGCCTACGTCCTACGTTTCACATTTGTTGAACCCGTATGTCTTGATCTACAGACATGTATGTTTATTTTGTTCTGTTTTACCCCAAATAGTTATGACTTTATGGTTCATGTGATATAATACAGAATTACATTATGTAAAATGAGGCTTCTTTTAAGCAACGAAAAAACAACAACATTTGGACCACCCCTGGTCTTTGAAGTAAAACTTTTAAACGGACTTAAGAGTCAGATTCGGCAATAAGGGTTTATTTGGAACGTTTCACTTACTTTGTTGATGACTCTTTGCCTTGTAATTATATTGATAAATAGTTCAAAGATTTGCTAGAAAATATTGTTTCTCTTACTTTGAACTATAATTAATTGCGTAGTAATCTTTTGATTAAATGTTTCTTATAATTGTTGTATAACAAGAACGATTGTGTTTTTGTTTGAGTTTGTTTTGTAATTATATATCATCAAAATAATAATCTTCACATTTGAAATCTCTTTTCAATTCAATGGATTGTTGCCAGTTTTCCTTCTTAATTACATTCAAAGGGTCAATTAACAAACTTTGGCTATTACAAGGATTAAGAGTCTTGATGCAAATTAACACCAATCTGCCACGTTTGCACCATATGTTCTAGTCACACCCTTTATTGTTTAGCCGATCGAGAGATAGTGTAATTAACCATCGGCAATCTGAGGTCCTTTATACATATGAAAGATCTCCACAATCCTGTATCCCTCGTTATTCAGTGAGCGTTAATTGAATGTAGTTTCAACAGGTGGAAAAAATGGACTAGGACTGTTTTCATAGCCCTTTTGGATACGATATATCATCAAAGGTAGGCTGACAGAGAACCTCATATAACAACTAATTCTCTATTTTAGGTACTTTATTTATACGACAAATTTCAATTTTAAGAAAAGAGAATATATACTTATTGGAGAAACATAACCTCTACACATTATTGACAAAAGTGCTGATGTTTGTTCTATCTTATTTAAAATCCGAATTCGAATTTAATGCAAATTTGTAATAACATTCTAGAAATATGTGTTCCATTCATTCTTTCCTTCCATCAACCAGCCGATTAACACATTTTTGATCTGTCAAAGCATTTAATTCAGACAAAAACATATACTTATTTGCCTTTTTTTCACACGGAATGTCATGTTTTAACTGAACTGCGATGCGCTATTCGGGTCTCATTAAATTCAATTTAATCTAATTTTCTTTTATAACGAGGATTGGCAACAGCCAACAACAAATCATTCTGTTGATGTTTTCGTATGTAAATCTTTAATTTTGGTACATGAAGCTTATAAATTTCAAAATCCGATCGATAGCGATCGTTTTCTTTGCCTTTGCCGACATTCTTCTTTCGAAATTAATACCCGGAAGTGGAGGTATTCCGAATGTGGCCCGATTTTTCAAAGGGAGACAAACCACGTTTCTGAAAAGGCCTATAAGGTTGTATTTTGAGATACAAACGTCATGTAAGCCTTCTCTTGTCATGTAATGCTAGCAAGCTGCGCAAGAAGGTATTTCTGCATTTATTTATAAACCAGCTGCTCCAATGAAACACTGACAGTAGTAGAGGTTTTCTTCACATAATTTACGACATTAAAGGGTTTCAGCTACTTTAAAGTAACAAAATTGAAAATAATCTTTGGTTTTAGTGACAATGATTGTTAATATCAAATTGCTGCATGATTTGAATATACTCACATGTCCCCTTCTATTGGGTGAAGCCAGTCCTAGAAAATAAAATTTATTTTTCATTAGATTTCGTAGCTTAGACAATGAGGATATATTCAAACTTTAGGGACTCTTCAAGCCTGTTAAGATATTCTGTGTTGACACTTATCTGATTGAAAAGATCTATTGAAATTGCAATATCATTTGCAAAACTTAAAAAATAACAGCTGCTGATGATTTTGATTTGGAGAGATCAGCAATTGATTTCCCTTATGGATTATGTATAAATCAAATTCCTGTTTAATTACAAAACAGAAAACAGCATCGAAATCAATTATCAAAGAGTCAAAAATAAACATTACAAATCTCTTTGTGTTCATCATAAACTTAAAATGTGCAAAAGTCTTTTTCTCCGTATTTTCAAATGCTTCAACAGCAGATATAGCATATCTCTAATAGGTATAAGATTGAAGGAGTTGTTGTTTAGCGATACTTTCAAGTTGGACTAGTACTAAAGTTGGACTAGCCATAAATATTTCCCATTTGTACATTTTGACGTAACATAACAAGAAAAATGTGTTACCTTCTTTCAAGCTAACAAGTGCCTTTGCAGAGGAACCTAAAATTAAAAAAGATAAATATAGCTTATTATTGAGAAAAACACATGTCTCCAAAATGTTTCTGCTAGATGAAATATCTATTTTTTCCCATACAGCCACCCTTATACTACGCTTACATATTAACCCTTAGAATGCTGGGTAATTTACTAAATATAGATTTTTGTATTGTCTGCTTTCCAAAACATTAAATATCTGCTTAATTGTGATCAGAAAAGATACTCAAAATAGCAAACAAGTTTGATCACAGGCTAGCCGCCAATTAACTTGACTGCAGGCCTGGATCAAACCTCTTTGCATAAGCATGAAGGCGTTTCCAGCACTATAAGGGTTAAACTATCACTTAATGTTACTTGGTGTATTGATTGGGTATAGTTGATAGTCTATGCAGGGGCAGATACTGAATATCATGAAGGTGCCTTGGATCCCCTAAAGATCGTTATGATTTACAAAAAAGGTCAAAACCTGTTCCTTGAATTGCACAAGACCAACCAGAGATCCTGTGTTCACCTCATTTCATAATTTCTATAAAACAAACTGATTTGATGAAAGTTGATTCATTCAAGTATCAGACACATTGTATCAGAGATTACTAATTGGACTGGAGTTGGAGAACTTACTTATGAAGTCATGTAGATCAAGAGGGATAAAATAGCCTACAGGGCAAATGAAGTTCCCTAGAAGAGTCAAGACAGCAATTTTTTCCCTTATATGTTTGGTACCGTTAAACGGACCCATTCCCAATCAAATTAACTGACTATTTTTTCCAATTTCCCAATAAAGCTTATATTTGAATTAAGTTATTCCTAGAAAATTCCCAATTCATAGTTAATGAAAATGCTCTGATTTTCCCCCTTTTTGTCTGGTATCAGACCCATTCCCCAAATTTAAAAAAAAATTCGCTGGAAGACAAAAGGTAGGTAACTCTGTATCAATATTGAAAAACACTTTTTGTAACTGAATAGAGATCCAGTCAAAATAATTCAACATAGGCCATGAAAGGGTTGCTTTTATTTTCTGATCAGGAAATCTAACGTCTAAATTTCGAACAATCGAAATAGTGTTGGACTTTCCAAATTCTGATTTTCGTATTTAAAGCACAAAATGGCAATCCAAAGTCAATTGATAAGACAAGATATGTAAAACAAACTTACATACCACCAATTTTTGGCATCAATTGAAATTGAACAATTAAAACATGCTAAATTAGGTTTTTCACACTCCAGTGCACATGCGCAATGGAAGTTAATCTTGAGCAGAAAAATCGTCACCTGATGTCAATTAAACTGTTCTTACAAAGTAAATATGAGGAATAACAACAAGTTATGTGTATGGACCGATTAAAAAGGAATTAATTCATAACTGTGAGTAATGTCGTTTGATGTTTTACTGTAAATTAAAAATGGAAATTTCAGCTTTCAAACAGTGGGACAAAAATTCTGTCTCAGCATCCTCCATTAAATGAATCGTTCAAAAATTTGACGTGACGGGAGATGTTGCCTGATGCAAAATTTTCTCAATGTTTTCCAATAGCCTCAAATTTAGTTTGACTAAATAGAGATCTATACATGTGCTAATCTTAGAAGTAAAACAATTTACAAGATAGATAAAAAAAAACAAACAAACAAACATTGCAGTCATCTCTTCTTCAACCAAAAATCTTGTGCATTTCCAACCTTTTGCAAAGAGGGATAACCATAGACATATTGTCAATTACATCCTCAATTGCTGTATGTGGAAATCACATTGAAAGAACAACGAACATTTGAAGAAATTCGGTTAAATAAATGGAAATACACACTTTCGTCCGAGTCATCCGCCATTTTCTTTGAATCGAAACACTAAATTTTCCTCTCTTTCTGAAGAGCTTGGTGAATAAAGTTCCCGGTATCTAAACTCCGGTATACAAAGGTGTTAAATCAGGTTTTCAGGATAATATACTAACACCTTTATATGGGAAAAGAACTGCACATGTTCAGAGTAATCCACAAACAAAACTCGATCTGACCTGTTGTTGTTATCCAAAACAACTGGATTATCCAGAATTTGCCAAAATTAAAAAAAAAATAGAACCCCCCCCCCAAAAAAAAACCACACACACAACACACCTGAACAAGTTAATAGTTTTAAGGTTTTTGTCATGAGTTGGTGATTTGTAACAGTTTCTATTCAACGCCACTGTACTCATCATTAAAAATGCTCTCGGTGGTGGAAATTTTCATAAGTCATAATATATGATATGACCAGGCCTCAAGAAATTGGTGAGGGGGTCGTTGGGGGTGCCATTCCCGCAAGAACATGTGCAAATATCTAAATCTGCTACCAAACTGAGTGTGTCAACCATTTGAGTTGAACGGTTATTGTCAATTTGAACTAAATTTCATTGTCTCTTTATTCATTTAGACATGAACCTATGTGCGAAACAAATCTCAAAAATATATGACTGAGGGGTTAAACGCCATGCCAACAATTTTTCAGTTATGTTACGGCTTTCCTGGATCCACCATTACTAGGCTAGGACTCTGAATTGACTTGCCAAAGGACACTCTCGCAAAACCAAAGTTGTTGGTGGGACTTGAACCCGGGACTCCCGAGTTGTAGGTCCACCACCTCAACCACTGAATCACGAAGGACCCTTCATCAACAAGATTGCCAACCTGTGGCCTGGCCTTGTTAACATAGTAAGGGTTACATTTTAACTGAGACAGTAGTAATCATTAATTTTTATGTAACTCTGTAAATGGGTTGAAGGAAATTTAAAAGTGCTTGTTCTCAGAAGAGAAATTTTAAAATCAATCAAAAAAGGTCGATGAAACATCAAGTGATTTTGTGACACCAATGTCCTTTCATAGTTTTTATTAAATCGGCAGGGCAACCCATTGTATTGCTTTCATCACTCAATTTCTTGTGATTCTTGTCCAATTTTCATATTTCTCACATTGTTATGCAAATGATCTATTTGCCAAGAAAAAAATCCACAATGTAAATTTCATCCATGTGGTTGCCATTTCGTTAGGCAAAGTGACATCATAATAGTGGATCTTACGTCATTAAATATTACTATGGTGTACTATACTGGCCACCTCAGTTTGCTTAACAAGCAAATTCTCCTTTTTCCACAATGCTTTTTGACAGTTGCCTGCTGCAAGACTAAAAGTGTGGCGTCTTAGAAGGTAATGTGTTAAGGAAACTTCTGTGACAAAAAAATAAACTGCTTGTAACAAGTATTTCCAATTTTATCATATGGTTTGACAAAGATTAACAAAAATCTGGTGCATTAAAAAGCCATAAAACAGAATGTACAAATCAATAGTTTGTCTTCATAAATGCTTGTAAACATCTATGATTTATTGTTACCAGTCTCACCCAGAAAAACTAGAGATAAAAAAACCTTTAAGGTAAAAAACATCTGGAAACCTGTGTCCATTTGTCTAATGACAGTTGCAAGAATTGCCAAATGTCACGAAACCAGAGTTGTCAGTGGGGCTCAAACCCGGGGTTGATAAGGTAATTAAACCCAATACTAAGCCACCTTAACCACTGAGCCATCCATTACCCATTGATGGTTCCAATGAGGTTTGGTGAACTAGAGAAATCCGGAGATCTTGGAAAGAAGCCATCGTTATTCCAATAACCAACCCTGGGACTTTTAGGGTACGTAATTTGCAATCACAATGCATATATCAGTGTGAGATAGAGATGTATGGATTGTTATCGTGCCAAGACTCCAAGCTAATAAATAGTTTTTTGTTTTTTTTTCAAACCAGATGTTTAACCCTTTCCCAAATAACAAATTTTCTACTGTCCCAAATTGAAAGAGTTTGCAGACGACATTTCAAAATTTGATGAAATTGAACAATATTCTTCAGAAAGAGCAGAAAACCTTGTGGGAGAAAGAAAAATTGCTTGTTACAAGTAATTTCTCCTTTTCCCACAATGTTTTCTAAAATCACCAGCAACAAAGTCGTCAAATGTCGTTATTGTTTGGGAAAGGGTTAAGAAATTCTGCTATTTTGCCAATAGTAGTCACAGGAACTTATTTTACTATAATCATACAATTGTAAATTAAGAGTTCAGTGCAATACTAAAGTATGTGACCCGCTTACAAAAGTGTTGCACTGAACTCTCAATATTATATGACCCATTAACTTTCTTTAACATACAGTACATACAGACTTCAAGGATAGTATCCATTTAAGTCCAGTGGAATTCCTGGCAAACACCTCTACAAATACCATACAGTATATTACTATAAGCTCAGAGATGTGAAAGCGTTTCATGGGTAAGGCCAATTAATCATATATACAAATCATAATAAAAATGGCAATTGGCATCTTTTATGTAATTGTGTCAATTCATTACAATGATACCAATGTACATGAATCATGAAAGCACTTTTCGTGGAAAAACGTTTCATTCCCTCATACATTGTAAGTTGTTTTCATTTCATAACTTTGCCATTATCATGAAAGGGAAATAATTCAATATCATTTTATTGGTTTATATACCACATTGACTGTGTTATAGTTATATTGTAACGTATGGAGGGAACCAAAAACTTATTCATGGGTATTCCATATTAAAGTCAACTCTCATAGAAAGTCCCAAAGCCTTCACCAGGATTTAAACCCACCATGGGATGTACAGTCAAACTTGTGTTTTGAGGCCAGCCTATGAAACTGAAAAAATTGGCTGTTAAATACAGGTTGGCTGCTTAACACAAATTGATGAGCACTATAAATCCAACAATGGGACTTTCTTAAGGGGTTGTTTAAGGCAGGTTGGCTGCTTAACTGGATGGTTGCTTAACACAAGTTGGACTGTATTTGTAAATAGAAATAAGATTTCATGTTTTATACCCTTGCCATAAGAAAGAGGCACTAAAGGATTCAATATGTTGGAAGAGAAATAACAATATTTGATATAAAATTCAACAATATTTAATATCAATATACATGTACATACATATGAAAGCTTGCAAGGACAAGTTGAGGGTTCAATGCAAGACTATAGTAAGTGCTTCATAAACATGAAGCACTTGCTATAGTCTTGCACTGAACCCTCGAAGCAGTCACTTAGAAATGAGATACATAGAGATTAGTTCATATACATTTGAAGATAAGGCGGCGTATCAGACTCAACCAGATTGTCATCACAATGTATTCCCATACCAAATACACAGCAGCTTATCGTTTCTTGACCCCCCCCCTATTGATTTATGATAACTTGGGACTTTTGACCCCTTATACATGGAACTATGAATGGAAATTAATGATCTTCAGGGGTCATACCATTAAAAATTTGAGTGGGGGGGGAGGGGGGGGGTGTAAAGAAAACCCCTGCAGAGAATGTATTTGTTAATGACAAAATACAGGTTAAAAAAATGTATAAGTTCTATAATTTTTTAAGATTGTATTAATGGACGGAAGAAGCAAAATTAAGCATAACAGCAGGTCTAGTCTCAATAGCTCATTTGGTTGCAAGGACAATTTCTTATTAATGTGCCAAGTAGTGCGCGCCATCTTTGAATCCCAGCTTGATCAAACACCCCCTCAGATAAAATAAAAGGAAATCTAACAAAATTCTTGAAATCAAGGGGTAGGAATTTCAAAACCCAACTATGTAAAACATTTCTTCAGAAATTAAATACAAAAAGAAATATACCCTGAAGGTTCAATGAAAGACTTATGTGGCAGAGTCACTGTCACTGCCTTACAGTAAACACTTGAACTGGATTCTTTTTCTTTCATCCCAACAAATGACTCAAAACGACAAGAAGCAGCACTTGGTGTCTTAACTCTTTATCACCTGCAGACAACCCTTTTTTACTTGAAGTAGACTACTTTAATTAAGCTTTGTAACAATGTGAAAAACCTCTCAGTTCTGCTGTTGTGATATATGAATAGATTGAAAATGCATTGTAGCAAAAGAAGAAATTGCTTGTGACAAGCAATTTCTCCTTTTGCCACAATGCTTGAAAGTCCTTTGCAAGATGCAAAAACATGGCTTTAGGTGGTAATGTGTTAATGACAAAGGAAAACATCTCAGGATTTCATACAACGGTACATGTCTGTTACATAGTCAATGCAGCATTGTGGAAAAGTTGTTACTCACTTCCATAATCTAAAGTCAAACAATAAGTCATACAAATTGGTTAAGAACCTAGATTGGCAGTTGTTACATTAGTGTATAAAGAGCTTTTAATCAGAGAATTACATGGTCTTTCAAGTAAAACGGTTTAGCACCTGTGGCATGTGCACTTTTCTAAACGGATATCCCTCGCACTGCGTCTTTTGGACACCATTCTTGTCACAATTGCATCTTAAATAAAGCCACCTCCAAACTGAAATAAGACAAATAAATATCTGGATACATATTTCAATAAACAAATAATACTTATTCTGGCATTTTTGTGAAAAAAAGTTCTAAAAGCATTTTCCATGATATTTGTTAATATCATGTTAATGTGAAAAACAAGCTGAAAGCATTGTACATCAAACCCAAGAAAATATACGGGGTTTTCTGGACCAATTTTAGAACAATAGTAGCTTGAGATTCATGGAAGAGTGGGTCCAGTTACTTAAAAATGAAAGCTGTAGACGTAATGAAATACAGGGAGGCGAGGATATCCAAATTGACTATAGTGATATCAGGGCTTTTTTCCTTGAATTGTGAAAAGGCCTAGGCCTGTCAAGTTCTAGGAAAATCGCATGATTTTAAAGAAAATTCCAATTGAGAGGGGTGAAAGGTTTACAAAGTATATATACAAATTATCCGTTCACATACCCTGTAGACGACTTTGGAATGTATCAGGCCATAAGGTACGGCTCCAAATGAACGAGAGTCGAGGGATTCCTCCCTGTTGTCCCCCTCTACCCACACGCAACCTCGAGGCACCTACAGAAAACAAGGCCTAGAGACATTAGCATATCTTGTTATGTATGCTCCTCCCACACACAACCTCGAGGCACCTACAGAAGACAAGACCTAGAGACATTAGCATATCTTGTTATGTAAGCTCCACCCACACACAACCTCAAGGAACCTACAAGGGACAAGACCTAGAGACATTAGCATATCTTGTTATGTAAGCTCCACCCACACACAACCTCGAGGAACCTACAAAAGACAAGACCTAGAGACATTAGCATATCTTGTTATGTAAGAACTATCTGGGTGTTCTCATGTTGAAGCAAAAGCACTCGGAATACTGATGCATTCATAAGTGGTGTTTAATGCTGTATCAAAAAAAAATTCAGTTATACTACAGCTTTTCTTGATCCATGAAAGCAGAAGTGTCGGTGGGGCTCAAACTTGGGAGCCCCATGATGTAAGTCTGCCATTTAAACCACTTGGCCACCCAGGACCCCGAATACTAATGCATTTTTTTTTATTATTTATATGGGGTTTATCTTGGTGTCAACAGTCATTTCAGTTATTATATTGCTCCCCTGGATTTAACCAGTACTGGACAAGGCTCAGCAGTACCTAGACCATGGACACTTCTTAATGTATAGGTGTTTTTGTTAATCAATGTTAAGTGAGCTTTCATGGCTGTCAGCACTTCTTTGTAAAAGTTGGTTTAAAGATAAACACAGGAATTCCTTCTTGCGCACCTTGCAAACATCATGTGACAAGAACAGCTAAGTGTTTCAAAAGACCGTGTGATGATGATATCTAACAATATTATCTCGTATTCTAAGCTTAGCTTGTTATTAACCAAATATCTTTTTAATCAGTTTGTAATTCTTAAAACAAAAATTATTAATATCTTTTCTGTACAGCTATAAACAGCGTTGTGAAGCTGTCAATAATGTAGGCTTATGTTACTTTAGAAATCTATGTTGTCTTTTCATTGGAGGACAATTTATTCTAAAAAGTTAAAATCCCAATCTGTGAGATAGTCTTTTTATCTCAACAACAATTTATGAAAATGAAATATTTTTACTTGAAGCAGAAGACTTTTTAAAAGCTTAGTAAACATGTGAAAAATCCTTTTAGATTCACTGTAGTGATATGTGAATATTTCAAAAAAGCATTGTGGCAAAAGGAGAAATTACTTGAGACAAAACACAAAAATGAGGTGTAAGGTGGTAATATCTTTACACATTACCAAACAATAACAACATCTAACCAATTTGTAGCAGACAACTCTGGAAAACATTGTGGGAAAAGGGGAATTTGCTCATTGAGAGCAATTTCTCTTTTTCCCACAATGTTTTCTGCCCTATCAGAAAATTATTTTTCATTTTCATCACATTTTGGTATGTCGTCTTCAAACTGTTTCAATTTGAGACAGTGAAAAAGTTGGCGTTTGGTAAGCTGTTAAGAAATAGCAATCACTCACCCTTATAATATCTCCACTGCTGTCATTGTACACACTATCCCCCTCTAGACCAATCAGTCTTTTACACAAGTAGCTCTTGGGATTCTTGTGATCTAGTAGGCATACAACATCATTTCTGTAATATAACAAACATTGTTTGAAGTATGTGTTAATCATATCAAAATAAATCAATAACTTAATTTTGAATGAGATAGGTCCAACACCTTTAAGAATTTGATTTATGCCATTCAAATCAAGATAAGCTTGGAAATCATTAAAACCTAGCACCAGAATAAATGTGCTTATAATGGTTTCACGCTTGATAAAAGGCTCTCACATCTAGAATACAGGTGTCCCTACTTAATGTAATTGTGTCCCATTGACCTCATTTAACTTCACAAATAATATTAGCAAAGCCAGACCCAAAACTCAGGACCCCTGTATTCTAAAATGTACACACATCTGACTGAGCTTACATGGCTCACTATCAACATGACAATAGCCATATATCTACCTAGACTAGGAATTGGTCTCTGATCTATCAAATATAGAGACAGGTATGGTACAAATCTACCAGGCAAATTTCTGGCTGGATTACAGAAGGAGCAAAGGCAGCATACTGTCCTTAGAGATGAACGCAAGCCTGTTCAAAGTTTCAGTAAAAAGTAGGGTAAAAAGGCATTTCCTTTACGGCATTGTTTGTCAAAATATTTCAGAATGGGTGTTTTGATAAAATGATTGATACCAAGCAGAAATCTTGCTTGTAATGAAAGGAACAAAAACTGCATTCTGTCCTTAAAGATGAATGTTTTCCCATTCAAAGTTGCCATGAGAATTTTCTTTTACATAATTCTTTGTTAAAATGTTTCAGAATGGGTGTTTTTAAAAAAAAACGATTGATACAAATCAGTGCATAAACCAAATTGTGATAAATGGCTGTCTGCTTTGATTTTCACAAAACAATTGCTCAGGGGAAAAACTGTGTATGTTGCTTCATGTTGTTATTGTCATATTTCAGAATGTTACATTCTGACCAATCAAATTTCTCAGAATTTATAGGACTTTAAATTAGTTTAGTTTAATAACTACCTTTTTATCTGACCAAAGTGCCGAGAGTATCCGCTCACCAGAATTACATCCCCTGGGTGTAGTGTAGGCTCCATGGAAGTCCCAGAACACTGAAATCAATATAAATAATTTGATTCATGACCATATAATTCTGTTCATAGGGCTTTCATCATTCAATAAAAATAGCAAATGACAGCAAGCAATAATCTAAAATAAAATAACATTTAGAAAACATTTGTAGAAAAGGAGAAAGTTTTTTTGTGACAGTGGTTTCTCAAATCTTCTGTTGCGATTTTATTTGAAGTTTAAAAGTCCTAAAAATCTTAGAACTTCAAAATTGATATACCAAACCTAAAGATAAAATGTTTTTCCAGTTTTTATTTTGGAAACATTGTTCAATTAATGCATATGTATGAACCAGTGTTGAATAGAAGAGTTAGACATTGGTTAATAAAAATCAGATTTGCCCCTGACCCCCTGCGAAGTATATAAAACTTAAAAAAGTATAAGTCTTACAAGCAACCACCCCCCCTCCCTCCCCCCTAAATAATTTCTTATGTATCAATATCATACTTTTTACACTCCAGGTGTGTTACACTATGAAGCAAGCATATATTGAGGGTTCAGTGCAAGACTATAGTAAGTGCTTCACAAACATGAAGCACTTACTATAGTATTGCATTGAACCTCGCTATTTGGCCTATATTTGATGAAATGAATACTAACCAAGCTAAACCAAATACCATAGTTTGACACACAGTGCAGTATACAGCCCCACTTCACTACTTTAAAGCTCCACTTCATAACCTGGCCTTTCAATCTGGAGAGACCATACACCTTGACGGGCTTCTTATTGTCTGCCATCTCTGATGTGGATTTGTCTCCCTATCTCACCAGCATTCAAGGTCAGCTGTACACTTCTACATTCAAACAGTTCAACCCAGCTACCATCCTGATCTGATCCAGATCTCGTTCAATCTGAAGGAAAAAACCAGTAGAAGCATGGAGTTCTTTATCTAAAAAGTTAAGAGTGTAATACCATTATGATAATGCGCAATATCCAAGACAAAAAGTCTAAGTGTTCTTTTCATCAGGTGTTCAGGGATCACAAGATCTGATTCACAATTTAAGAGGAATCCAAACTTTATAAGGAAAGCAAACACACTGCTGCCTTACAAAATGTTTACTTTAGATATGAATGAAAAAGAGCTCTTGTATTCAGGAAAAGAACTGTTGACCAACACCTTGGATATGAGTAGGAGATTATTAAACATCAATGTGACAGTATGTTGAAAAATATTTAAGTCTAACAAAATAATCTAAGCGCACACTGCATATATAGTTTTCAAAATTACTGGTGGGCAATGTTTCTGTGAAGAGAAAGGACAGGGTATGTTATCAAGAAGTCAAGAAAAAATAGTATCAGTATCTCCCTATTCGTTACAAATAAGTGTGACCAGTAAAACTTGTATGAGTTTGTCATACAACAAAGGGAACGAATGGGTTCTGGTACGAAACAAGTTTATCAAAACTGATAGTAACAACCTAAAAGGAAAAAGATCGGTTTTCTCTCATGATCTGATTGCACGATTTAAAACCAAAAAACATGATTTACCTAGCCAGAATTCAGCTCTAATACGATGACTTTCACGTGCTTCCTTATTCTGTTGTTTGACCTTTTTCGCAGAGTTTCTCCTTTTGGAAGAGTACTTGTCACAAAGTATTCGTACAACTATATATTCGTTACACGCAAAATGACTTTTACTGCACGTCAATATTTTAAACCCTTATATAAGACTACTGTGTTCCCGTATTAAGTCGTTTTTGCACCATATGCACCGATATTAGGATACATTTATTAAATTTGTTTCATTTTTGGTAGAAAAGGTAGACAAGAAGGTCCATATTAGCACAGAAAAAGAGGCACGTGGGGAGACGTGCCCCCTAGATATGACTGGGATTTTTCCCCAAATGGAACTATGGTGGCTTTTCACCATCTTCTCAGAATGGTTTGTAAAGTTTGACTTATGGTGGTGTTTTCAAGTTTAAAATGAGTATATGTGTTGTAACGTACCGAGCAAATGAATCTCTCAAAGACACAAACATATCCGATCAGTGAAAATCACTGTCGTACACTGAGCGGTTGTGTTGTCTTTATATATACAAGCATGTTCTCTCAAACAATGCATAAGGTTCCTAATTTGCATAAACGTTCAACGAACGTTACGGTGTGTTAATGTTTACACAAGAGGAAAAGTGCACCCAGTGTCTGGCTCAAATACCATTACCAACTCAACACGGTTACGGTGCTCCTCTAGACTAGGTGCTCCTCATTTTGAGCTGACGGGGTGACTGACCCTGTCCAAAACAGTACAGTGTTAAAGTTATTGTTTATCCAACAGGTGATCGAAACAAAATTTTTGGTCAGAAACAATCATGGTTTTAACTGAAACTCCGTCGAAGACAGTGCTTAAATCAACACACAACAAAGTTATCATGGCTTTATTTGGTTCATGATCAAGATGTAAAAGTCGTTGACTAAACAATCACGCCCACCTCGTGCCATCTGACGTCGGTCAAGAAATGTTTTAGCTATCGACAACAATTTTATTGTCTAAGAGAGACAACTCGCATAAATTTCATGAAACTTACAGTTAGTCAATTAGAGTAATGCCCCTTGTAAATCAAATGTCATGTGATAGTCACGTGAACGTGTAATTGTAAACAAACGAAAAATTCTCAACAAGGATGCGTTCTCAACTAGTCATATTTTCTTTATTTATTTTGTGCAAAGTCACGTTAAACGTTGCTGATAAGCCCAACATACTTTTCGTATTAACAGACGATCAAGATGTCACTATGGGAGGAATGGTAGATGGAATTTATTTTTTTTCAAATAAATTTGTCAAGAAGTTGAGGAACCGCTTGTAAATTTCCAATGCGTTGTACACGGAAATTGTTAGCCCATTCGCTTCCCGACTGTATGGATTGATGAAATAAGAAAAGAAATAGCATATGACCTTGGTATTTCTTACATTTAGACTTAAAACCTGCTTGCAAAACTTGCAACCAAGATGGTCATTTTATCTGGAGAAAATCTGCAACCAGACTTCTTCTTTCCAATAATTTACATCACTCATTTTTTGAGTGTTAAAGTACTAGGCATGGAAATGTGTCTTGCCAAAGGACACTCATGGTTGTCATTTAAGCCGGATGTCAGTCAATTTGACCACTTGAAATGACTTTGGTCTGCTTAAATAACAAAAAATATGATAGGCGGTCATAGGTTACACCTAATTAATGTTGGGTGTTTGCTTCAATGGCCTCCTCAAATCAAAAGTTGGCCCCTTACTACAAAACTTAATGACAACCCTGACACTTCACGGTGATCGTCTTCAGGGGTTGGCTGACTTAAACATATATGCCATACTCTGTTTACATTGCTCACAATTTTTATGCTCCACCGACTGAGCTAGCTTGATACTCAGATATCACTGCATTTTTTGCTATGTTTTCTTTATACCTTCCATGTACTACTAAAACATAAACTATTTCTTTCTGTATGGATCTGTTTGGTAGAGCCAGGGAAAGACAATGTTCCATTTAAATTCCGCCATGCTCAAGTTATTTTGTATAGCCTGCAGACATCATGTAGACTGCCTTACCTGGGCGGGGATCTGATGGCAAAATCAATTGTCCAGATTGCCCAGCTTGTTTAAAATCTTATGGACAAGTGAATTTTTACTAAAATTAAGTCTATAATCATTACAAGTGCAGAAAAAGATTCAGCATTTACGGATTGATGAAATAATAGAAAATCAAATTCAGATTTTGCAACCCCTGTCTGGAGCATGATGATAGAAGTTTGCATTGCTTAATTTGACAAATGAACAAAGAGAACCTCTAGCAAGCCGTCACTGTCCTGGGAGGATGTTGTGAAGTGTAATTGGATAGTCCTGCATATGCAAAACTATTTAATTTTGGGAAGCTCAAAACTTGCTATTTGGTAATATGTTTTTTTCTTTTATGTCTTACAGGCACCAATGGTGAAGACGAAGAAGCTGGTTGGTGATCAGGGAATTCAATTTAACAATATGGTAATGAACATTTCTCTGATTTGAGTGAATAAATTTGTACAACATTAATAACTAATTATCAGTATGAAATAACATATATAGCAATGATAGATGCATGATTAATTAAACTGTCTTTAGTGATAGAGAATGTGCTTTCTATTGGAAATGCTACATGATAATAACAATTAAGGTATTAGAAGTTTAAGGTATAATTTCCTATTGCAATTTCAAAAATAAAGCATTACTTTTTTCTACCAGTGTTATTTAATTGTTGCCATCTATTGATGTTTCGACACTCCTATCTCTAAGAATTTTGTGTTAAAGTATTTTTAACTTGAAAAAAAAATCAAACTTAATTTCTGATCAGATTTTTTCATCAAACTTTTATTTCCTGATATGTGTCTTACTCTAAACCATTTGTTATAAAGAAAAATGATTAAAACCTATTCAGTCATAGAGGCCATTTATTAGTTTTGACAGAAAGTTGTATAGTGCTATGTAACTAGATAGACATGAAGGTACCAAGAGTTCAATGCAAGACTATAGTTAGCCTGGGGTCCTGGCCCGTTCGTATACCGCGAACTAGGGCCAGGTGTCAGAGAAAGTTTACCAAACACAATAGTGTTCGGTTATGCCGCGGTATTCCGAATGAAACAACATCGACTGCGCATGCGCGTCGATTAAGAGTCTGCAAGCTTATTCATGGGAAACTGTACCTATTTAGACACCCTACTAAATTAGCGTTGGATCCTTTTGAGATGAAATAGTGACTCCGGTTTTTATTGTATTTTAAAGCGTTGTGTTTTGTAATGGAACACAAATGCAGTACACCGCGCAAATCACCCAAACAGGGTTGTGTTTGTGACACAAGTATTGAAAAGTCAAGCTCTTTGCGTCATGTTTTACCATATAACAAATCCGGAGTAGATCAAAGTAAACTTTATGGTGGAATGTCTGTAATAGATGGTGTCGTGTGCTTAAATTTGTTATAGAAAAGTACTTAATATTGACAAGATAGTTACAGAATTAAGGAAGGCGTGTCAATCTTCCAAAGTTAGAGTTAAACGTGATTTTAAAAGACGAGATATGACGAGACAAGAATATATCTGGAAAATCGTTTGATAAGCAATATATGTTAGAATAGTATTAATTCTGATATCAAATACTTGAGATCTAAATGTGTCCAAATCAGTTTATTCTTAGTTCATGCGTTTCCCCCCTTTTTGATGACTTCGTCAACTACAGGTTCTTATGTTAAATCAGACTTTCAAACAACACTAAATAAGCCTATTGCGATAATGTTTAATACTAATTATAATTGATTTTGTAGGCTTCATATGATTTTGTCAAAACGAAAAATAAAGGTGCTTAATTTGTCGAGAAGCTTGGCTTTTGATTATAATTTGGAAAAGAAACAAAATCACGTTCTTTTTTCCTTGTCTGTTATCTAACTTATAACTGCATAAAGGGAATAAATACAGATGCCGTTGATATACTAAAACTCTTGTCGGTGGGATTCTTATCTTTATTGCCTGTTAATTGAATTCGTGATTGTTTAACCAGAGATACGTGAAACCCTTTACCCCTTCCTTTTATGTGTCGTTGGATTTGATTAAAAAGAACATGTTATGGGAAAGATAGAAGAAAATCCCAATTTTTTCACATTTTTATGTGGTCTTTCTTTCTTCAAAATCTCCTATTAACACTTCACAAGCCTCAAATTTAAGCATTGAAGGATTAAAGATGATACAGTGTATGTAATATTGATTGGTGGAGATATTTGTTTCCAATTTGTTTCCATTCAATATGTTTTGTGTGTGATTTAAAACTCATTTGAATATATAAACAATAGTTTTGGTAGAATTCATTCAGAGATAACTACTAAAGTAAAAAGTTTGATTCTTTTACAAAAGATATCAATTTAATCTGATATTTTGAATCCCAATATTTAAATCAAACAATAAATTAATAGAAAAATAAAATGAAATGAACAAAATCCATTTAAGTGCAATTAATTTATAAAAAATGGAGTATTGTATGAAAATTGTAAAAGGTAAAGGCTACCCAGGCTGAATAAGGGTTGGAAAAGGGTAAAAATGATAAGGGTAAAAAAGGGTAAATGCACAATTCAAACGCCATCTTTTCATAATAAGGCGAGTGGCAATCCGTTAGCCAATCAGAAGCGACAATTCATTCTCTGACACCTGGCCCTAATGCGGGTTAGCATGGGCCAGGACCCCAGGCTAGACTATAGTAAGTCCTTCAAGTATGTGACAGACTTACTATAGTATTGCACTGAACCCTTGCTATCATAGTCTGCAAATCATATGTTGTGAATTTTTCTTGTCCAGTTTGTGTCCAGTCCATTGTGTTGTCCGAGCAGATCAAGTATTCTAAGTGGCCGTTATGTACACAACCATCATGCGATCAACAACTCCCTGGATGGTAACTGTAGCAGTGAGTACTGGCAGAGAGAACATGAGAGCACGGCCTTTCCTACCGTCCTCAAATCACAGGGATACTCCACTTTCTTTGCCGGGAAATATCTGAATATGGTGGGTATCGAGCAGTGATCTCATTAAGAACAGGCTGCATGCCAAAATGACCGCTTCAAATATGTTTTGCCTGTTTCAAATTCGCGGAGATGTTAAGACCCCCACGAATGCCCCCCCCCCCTTCCAAATGGCCTGTTCAGATTTTGTTTTGACCTATCCAACCAATTTTAATTGAGGACACTGTATCATGCTGTGTTTTCCTTTACCCCAACTGATATAGTAAATGAACCCTAAATATGACCCCTTAAAGATCATTATTATCCATTAATAATTCCATATAAAAGGGAACAAAAGTCCCCCAAATTAGCATAAATCAATGGGTTAAGAATGGCTGATCATGTAATGGAAAGGAACTCTTACTGTCTTGCTAGCTTGTTTTATCAAAGGGAATATCTCATGTATGTCTATAACTTGATTGGGCACCAAATATCTATCTACACTTGTCTTTGTCATATGCACTACTTTAGCTTCCAAACCAAAGTAGAACTAAAAAAAAAGATTTTATTTTTAATTGATACTTTTTATTTCAATCATGCATCTTTACTGTTTAAGAAATTTGTATGAATATTTGTAAAGATTATGAATTGTTCATCATAATCTGATACATATTAATGCCATAGTTTTGTAGGATTGCTTGATGAATAATCAAAAAGGCCATCAAATGGGCTAAATGAATTCATGATTATACTTCTATTGCAGTACGGTTTTCCCAAAGCAGGGGGTGTTGAACATGTACCTCCAGGCTGGGACGTGTGGAATGGACTGGTAAGTTTCAATCTTCTTATACCTTTTTTGTTTTACATTGATTGGGAAGAAGGCTTCCTGGATACTAAACCGGTTCTCGCATTGGTTTGTTGGTTAGTTTGTTGCAATTTTCACTGCACCTAACAGGAATCAAACCCGGGAACCTTGGTACAAGATGACGATGCTCTACCTCTGCACCACTGTTGCCCACTACTTTCAAAGAATTTTTGATGATATTTTGGTGAACTTTGAAGATCCTAAAACAATGAAACTGATTGAAACCCGAAGCATTTTCGTCAATTATTTAACAAAGATCAATGTATACATTCTGCTACTATAGTGGGTCAACTCCTTGTAGATATTGTTGTTTTGACTAGATTCAATTCAAGAAAGAAATAGTGGCAATCTCAAGGATACACATTTCTTTTTGTAACAATGATTTAGATATCATCCTCTACAAATACCTTTAAAGTTGTTTATAGAAAATTAAGAGTAGAATGCTGTTTTCTTCTTAAATCTAAGAACCATTAAGATAAAATCTTTCTTTTTTTGTAGGTGGGCAATTCCAGGTATTACAATTATAAACTCTCTGTGAATGGGAAGGGAGAGAAGCATGGTGACCAATATCCACAGGATTATTTGACAGACGTTATTGTGAGTATATCATCTATTGTAATGTTCACTACCTTAACATAGGTCACTTTAAGTGACTTTAACTATGTACTAATGTCTTACAGTGTTTCTGTTTGTGATTTTTTATGAAAGAAAAATGCTTATTTAATGTTGTTTATAAAACTATCCCAGCATTTCCAATCATTGGAGTATTTGATCATAGAAATTTCAGTTTTTCTCTTGAGGCATGCTTTCATGTCATAATTGTAAGCATATGCTTTCATGTCATAATTGTAAGCATATGCTTTCATGTCATAATTGTAAGCATATGCTTAGAGGGTTACATCATGTGGGCACTTTACTCTGGTTGAACTTGTTAATGGCCCCTCTCTTCATGGGTCCAAATCTCTATGAGGATTTTAATTTTGATGAGGGATAGTCTCCCAAATGCTAATGGTGTTACCCGGTCTTATTGGCAGTTGAGTATAAGGTATTCCTCCATCACAAGGTGTTGGGCATTGCAACATAAATGAAATATTGCTGATGCGATATAAAACCCAAATAAGATGACCATATTAAATCCTAAACCAATACACTATAATTTTATGGAAATGAATATACATGTACCTGGTTTCCCTATGTGCTAAGTGGCATTTTTTAAATGTGACTTGCCATTTATTACAAAGATTTTTAACACAAGAAGTATGTTATATCTATACTATGTAATTTCTGACTTATTTTTATTGTTGAATTAGTCTTTTTTGTCCTGATTAACTCTGTTTTAAACAATGTATAAAATTTTAAGAGATGCTTTCAACTTGAAGTTCTTTATTTTTTAATTGATTGCAGGAAAATAATAACTAAGTCTTATGACATGTCTATATATTCAACATACTGGTATCCAGTTTACAGACTTTATTTTCTGTTTTCAGCACAAGAGGGCACGTAAGTTCCTTGACAACCGGCACAAATGGTCGGATCCTTTTTTCATGATGTTATCAACCCCGGCATGTCATGGACCGTTCACCCCTGCCCCACAATACAACACAAGTTACGCAAATATGACATCGCCTAGAACTGGAAGCTACAATATCAGAGGAAAAGTATGTTTCGAAAGTGATTCTTATATCATTATCAGCACCATTATATCTGTAGAACCTCCAAATTCATATTGAAAGTCAAATTATTTTTGAAGAAAATGCAGTATGTGGAAAACATTGGTCCTGGGGTTGAGCGTCTCCCTCTGGACACGAGGGTCATGGGTTCGAACATAATATGAAAGACCACAAATCACCTGATTTGTCAACTAACTATTTATTTTGAGTTGTTTGAAAAACTTACTGAAATGATATAACTTATAAATCTTATCAAAAATACATAACAAGTAAGTAAGGCATTATACCGAGAGAGTTATTTTGAGATAGAAAAAAAATGCACACACTTGCCACCTCTGTACCAATATAATTGAAACCATCTGTATTAATTTTGCTGTATGAATAACAATACAAGATCATTTCCTATTTATATATTTTTCAGAATAAGCATTGGTTAATACAACAGACAATAATTCCACTACCCAATGACACCGTTCAATCCTCAGACGACATCTTTAGAAGAAGGTATGTATTACTAGTTCACACTTCCTTGTGAAGCATAGTTTGCTGCTGGTGACCTCATAATAAGTGTTAAAACAATTTCATTTCAGTCAGACTCAATGTTTAGTTTTAAATTTACTGTAACGTGTATTGGGTCCCTCTCGGAGAAATGCAATTGTGGGTCACCCATCCAGATACTAACCGCGATATTTGTTTATAATCTTGTAAATTTTTGTCAAACATTTCCATGAGGTCCCTCGAACTTGGTGGTAAAGAGATTTTACTATATTAGTGAATAAAACTTGAAATGCAATTAATATGAAAAAAAGAAAAAGCATTCATATTGTATGAACTTTCCCATTATTATTCCATGTTTTATTCTCACTTTTAAAGATCATTATTTACAGATGGCGAACACTGTTATCTGTTGATGACATGGTGGAGGATATTATCAACACCCTCAAGAAAAGTGGAGAGTTAGACAACACCTACATATTCTTCTCCTCGGACAACGGATACCATCTTGGTAATGCCTCCATTCTTGTCATCGTTATAATCATCAACATCATCACCATCTCAACATCATCACCATCTCAACATCATCACCATCTTAACATCATCACCATCTCAACATCATCACCATCTCAACATCATCACCATCTCAACATCATCACCATCTCAACATCATCACCATCTCAACATCCTCCTCATGCAATTTTGATTTGTCAAACTATTTATTAATCCTTTGGCAAGGGAAGGGCCTGATTGTCTGGCTAAACGCACAGGGGCCTATACTTATCCTCTTGTCAGTACTATGTACAGTGGAGCCTCGTTTATCTGGACCCCGATTATCCGGATGTCTCGCAATCCGAAAGAAATTGTAAGGGAACGGAATTATTTGACCAGTTTGTTGCAGACGACCTTTGAAAACATTGTGGGTAAAGGAGAAATTGCTCGTGACGAGCAATTTCTCCTTTTCCCGCAATGTTTTCTGCCATATCAGAAGATTACTTTTGAACTTCATCACGTTTTGAAATGTCGTCTGCAAACTCTTTCAATTTGGGACGGTCGACAATTTGGCTTTTGTTAAAGGGTTATAAGTATACACATGCATACAGACCGTGAATGTCTTAATGTGTATAAGAACATGATCTGCTTCATTACTCCGGATGATTCGGATATCCGGACATTTTGTTCGGAGCGGACGTGTTCGGATTAACGAGACATCACTGTAATATTATATTACATAGAACTGGGAGACCCAAGTATAACTATAGACTCCTTTGGCCAAGAGTGTGACCTTCTTCCGCAGGTCTGAGAATCCTGTAGGTCAGTACTATCCAACCCTAGAGATGCTTTGTCTTTCAAGGGCATCCAAAATAGTTTGGGTCTGCCTTGACCCAATGTTTGTTCAAGATTGTTCAAGTTATGCCCTTCTATCATAGATTTTCTCAAGGGTAGCTTTTTATTTCTATTTAATGTGATTTACTCTAGGCAGCTTTGGTTTATTGGCTTATAAACATTTCTGTAAGATGTTGATTTCCTAAGGTCAGTTGAATTTCGACTGTACACTTTATTCTCTAGGTCAGTTTAGTTTATTACTTTTTGATGTTATATTCTGCAGGCCAATTTGGTTTACCCTATGACAAGCGACAGCTGTACGATTTCGACATTAGAGTCCCGTTAATGGTTAGAGGACCCGGAATCAAACCTGGGCAGGTGTCAGAGGTCAGTTCTGTTCTTTTTTAATATTTTTGAAGACATTTAAACCTTTTTATTAAATTGTCGAAAAAATCATATATGATGTCTGCTGAAACAGGGTCAAAATTGGTTTGGTTAACTATTGGCAAAAGAATTAAGTTAATTAAGTAAACATTGAGGTCAAAAGGAAATAGTTTCCCTATTATTTGTTTGAAGATATGCTAAAAGTATGATGTAAAAACAAACAATTGAAAAACAACTTTTTGATGTTGGAATAAACTATAAAACAATCTTTATTTATTTTTCTAAGGAGGTGGTGATGAACATTGACTTTGCTCCGACGTTTGTTGACATTGCCGACCATTCGTTAGTTCTGCCAAACATTGACGGAATATCAATATTGCCCATACTGCATCCAAACAGTAACTCAACAATGCCGCTCCGTAACACAGTTCTTGTGGAACATACAGGGGAATATTCAGAAAATGTTGGAGGCTGTCCACAATACAAAGGACAAGGAATGGAAGTAAGTATAGACTTATCGGAGTGGCATAGGTCTGACTATCAATTGTCTGTATTGCATGGAAGGATTTGTTATTTTCATAAAATTCAAAAGGATGTTATTATTCCTTCTTTATGAAAGATCACAAAGTCATTAAACTGATAGTTTCACATTACTTCTGTATTCAATCTTTTTGTAGTTTTTAATGTTGAACACATTCAACAGTTAACGAAACATATGTACATGTATATGACATAAGAAGAATGAATTAATTGCCACCAATTAAAAGGCCTTGTTTCAATGATTGGATAATTCAATTACTATTTTGATTATAACTTGTTAAAACCATTTTGGTAACTGCTTTAAGGGATACTTCTTGGATTTTATAAGTTTTTGCTGATGAGCCTTGGAATTATTTAGGACAAGAAGAAATTCCTCATATCAATACCATTACCTTATACAATGACTATACATGTATATATTTTATTGGAAGAATGTATTCTTTGTTTTCCACAAACATTTACAATATGGAACTGTTTTACAAACTTGAATGTCTGATTGAATGTTAATACTATATTTTCAGAACTGTGATAATCATTGTGTATGTGAGGACTCCCATAACAACACATTTGGCTGCGTTATAGTATTCGAGAAAACACAAACATTAAAGTACTGTGAGCTGATGGATAGTGATGTAAGTAAGATACAGTTAATGTTTATATGTTTACAACATTAACTCTTTAGTTTAGATGAAGAAATACAGATAGTCTGGATAGGTAAACCAATCTGTTATAAACTATTAAATATTAAACAGTGTAAAACTTTTGATCAAAATCAACAGCTTTCCCACATTTATTGCTTTTGCTTGGTAAAAAAAACCTTGAAAACATTAAGATGAAAATTTCTATCCAGTATCGTATAGAAATTTTCATTTCATTAAACAAGTTTTTCTTTTCCTCTTTTTTGAATTTTTTATTTTGGACTTTAAGTAATTTTTTGTCTCCCTTTTCGGTTTCAGAGGTTTATAGAGATTTATGATACCAAAAAAGATCCAAATGAGCTGACCAACTTACAATCAACAATTGATCCACAGTTGATAGTTAGTTTGGGGAAGAAGCTGGGTTTCTTAGCAAACTGTGCTGGACCGGACTGTAACAGCGTACCAGAGTGATGAACCATACCGTTGTGTATTAAATACGAAAGATTTTTTTGTTAATAGAGGGTGAATCTCGGCATATCATTCCATTACCTAAATAAATCCAATGTTTAATCAACAGATTCCTTTTATGACTCCCAAAACTCTCTGGGAGAGATAAACATTTGCTTTCCCAGTGAGTCATAATATTAATATCTGATGATTAATAGAATGCCTTGAGTTTTGACGTTAAAAATTGCAATAAAAGTGAATGGGTTCCTGTTCTTTTGATTCCAAGATTAAGTGGGCAACATTGATGCAGTGATTGAGTGTCAGGTTCTTGTACTGAGGGTACTGTGTTAAATACCTGTTAGACATGCGACTATATGTATAGTGTGTATTGAAATAGTGCAGATATACTTTAGGCAGTTATCACGGATTATCTCCCCTCTCTCTCCGTCCGCCATTTGTATGGAGTTTCAGCGTAATAAATAAGCTCTACGTCCCGTCAAAGGTGTTCCTTGTTTACTGGAGCATGGTGAAAATTGCAGGATTAGCCCGTAATCGGCACAAGTACTGGTCTAGTATCCAGGAAGCAGTCATCAAGATTGGAAATAATAAGCTTTAAGCTTTCTTCACAATTAATGTAAAATGAATAAGTTTCAACTAATTTAAAGATATAAGGATAAGGTGCACCTTTTGTATATTTTTTAATATTTCTTTTGTCTCAGCACCATGATTGGCCTGCCATTTACAAACTGCGTCACCTCTGTCACAGAGTTGAATTATTTTGATTGTTATAAGTTGAGCATTAAGATTCGTTTGTTTTTGTAGTGAATATAGCATTGCGGTTTGAAGATCTGACTTTCACCCCAAATGGAATATTTAGCATCCTAAGGTCATACTATTATTGAGATAGGGGGATTGTATTTTGAAACCTTTTGAAACTACTTCTTTTGTTGGATTACTTTGGTCGTTCTCGGTATACATCGGTTGTGGCCGGAACTATTTTGTGAAAAGCCAATAGTTTTGGCACCCACCAATGTATACCGAGAATGACCAAAGTAGTCCGACGAGTTTCAAAATGGTGGATTATGGGTATTCTACCTCAAAATGCTGTTTAAAAGGAAGGGGGAAGTATATTTGAAGGAATGGGTTTAACATCTTTTTTTAAGAAAACATCTTGCTTTGAGGAGAGTATGCCCATAATGAGCAAATTCTCCTTACACATGAATGTTTTCATGAAAATTTCATCACATCATTCAGGACAATATGTCAGTGTTTAGCTGTCAGTTAATGGGTAGTGGAATCATCTCTCTACTTCCACTAATTGAGATTTTATTTCCTCAATTTGTATCTTTTTAATTATAATCATAATTATTTTACTACATGTATTGCAATTATCATTTGAGTGTTAGAATCTAATTGATGTAATTTTTTGTTTATACACTGTACTTCTTTTCATTTTCTTCTATTGCATTATTCTTCTGCTGTGGGTTATTTTGTACATTTTAGTTTTGACTTGATGGTTTCTTATCTTCAAAAAGGGTAATCGTTGTTTTATCAAGAGATTCAAAGCTTTACTTAAAGCTTAACCAAACAATCTCTTTGTATAATTGTTCGCAAAATACCAATAAAAAAGTTTTAGCTGTTTCCTTCATCTGATTAAAATAATAATACCAAAGTGGTTTTGCCTGTGTCATCTTTTTAATCCATCACAATATTTAATCAGTTTTCCACATTGCAGAAACATGCAGTTTTTGTCTTGCAGTGTGACGGTTTCCTTTGATCATTGCAAAGTGATTTCTTTGTTTAACCCATAAGGAAACAATAACGACATTTGACCAGTTTGTAGCAGACAACTCTTCAAAACATTGTGGGAAAAGGAGAAATTGCTTGTAACAAGCAATTTATCCTTTTTCCACAATGTTTTCTGCCCTGTCAGAAGACTATTTTCCAATTTTATCATAATTTGAAATGCCGTCTGCAAACTCTTTTAATTTGGGACAGTCGAACATTTTGTGTTTGGTAAAGGGTTAAAGGGTTTCGTGCTATTTTATTCAATTTCAATGTTATATGTGTCACAGACTGTTCACGTATTTTTGATGGCGGCAAGGTAGCTCTAGGCAGTAGTAGAGTGCATTGCCATAGGGCAGCATTTTTAAACACTTGTTTGTGTCTGCTTCAAATTTCTCACCAGTACTAGGTATGTGAATTTGAATTCATAACATGAAGAAGAGATGCATTTCCAAAACAATGCTTGATGTCTTGTTCTTGTACCACCTTTTTTCTTTACAAGTTAATAATGTACAACTTTTATCTATAAAATCATATTAAAGGATAATGGTTTAACTGCTAGCTCTATTATCATTCAACTTTAAGGATGAAGAAACAAATTGCACCAAAAGAGAAATTGCTTTTATCAAGCAACTTTTCCTACTGTCGTCAGGATTTCTACTCAATATCACAAAGAAAGCTTAGTAGTTAGAGAACAGGGTACCGTTTAACTAAACAGTTTACGCTTAAGACTTGCGTAAGTCTAAAACAACAATTCCGCTTATTTCAATATTGGACGAAGCAATATTGTAAAGTGACACATCATTATCTGTATGGGCAGTTGAGTATTGGGTCTTCCTCCATCATTAAGAGTCGGGCATCGCTACATAACTGAAATAATGTTGATGTGATGTAAAACCCATATAAAAAAAAAATTGATAGTTGGAAATGATATTGCCGGAGACTTGTCTGAAACTAAAGACACCTATATTCTGACAAGCTATCAGTTGAGCTGGTGATGCTTCACCCTAAAGAGGGGGCCTCCTAGGCCTAGAGGTAAGAGTTCAGAACTTAAAATCACATGTCTCTGTGTGGGTTCAAATCCCGGTGACAACATTTTTCATGAGAGGTAGTCTCCTGTCTGTCTTACCCAATGCTGATGGTTCAACCTGGATTGGATAACCTTATAGGCAGTTCAGTATGGGGTCTGCCTCCATGATAAAAGGTGGGCAATGCAACATAACTGAAATAATGTTGATGCGATGTAAAACCCATATAAACATAATCCTTAAAGGTTTGTATTGATGAAATAAAAAACATTTCAAGACTGATGAACATTAAGGATAATTTTATTACATAAAAGAATGCTCGCATTACATCAGCCTTGTCCAGAATAATGTTATGTCTTCATCAAAGCTATATTACCCCTAAAAACACAACAGGGGACAAACAAGGATCATCCTTCCCTTTACTTAACCCGTAATGTGCTGGAACCGACTTCATGCTTATGCAAACAGGTTAAATCCAGACCACCCGCCAAGTGAATTGGCGGCTGTCCTGTGATCTAACCTGTTTGCTACTCTGAGTATATTTCCTCAACAAAATTAAGCAGATACTTAAGGTTTTGGAAAGCAGACGACACAAAAATCTATTTTAAGAAAATTATCCAGCATTCAGTGGGTTAAAGCGACACAAATCATTCATGATGTGAATGGCCCTACTGATTGAAATTGTGAAAAAAGGAGATTTCGGTTGAATTATCAAATTTGTCCTTTATCACTAAGTTATAAGGTCTTATAGAAAATGTCATCTTGTACAAAATTGAATTATAAGGTGACATCCCTTCCTTTCAGCTTAACCCTGTAATTTATTTCATTGTCCAAAGTGAAATGTTATGCAGATGAAATAAGATAGTAACAAAATAAGTTTGAGAAACAATAAAAATGTTGATGAAAGAATATTTTCTTTCGCTGCATTGTCATCATAAGTTACTCATACCAGCTTTTCATTAAAGCAAATTGTCAAATAACAAAGTTTCTGGGTTTTAATTATTAAAGGGTGGAAACATCATCTACGCTGTATCAAGTATCACGTAACAAGTAATATAATTTGTCTGCTCATATCTTTATCTCTTCTAACACTGACTTTTCTATCAATAAAAAAAGTTTCCAAAAACCACATTCATTCAATGACCTCAAAACAAACAAGGGTTCATATTTAAGCACAGCATTGGTTCTTGGTAAAAAGTGCATCTAATTTGCTACCTTTTCATTTGTCCTGAATTTCTATAATTAACAGAAATACAAGAGAAGCTTATCCAATTTTCCCTATATTGGAATTTTTCGATACTTTGAAGTACAAGACAGTATAATCAATGCTTGGGTGCAATAACAAGGTGCAATATTACAATCATAATTCATTGTCTGCCAGAGGTGCACATGACCATATGACTTTTACATAATTACTTCACAAACACCATTTCTATTTCACCATCATGATTTCATAAACTAAAATTGTGGCAAGAGGTGAAATCTCGTACCACATGCATTTTCTCCAATTAAAACAATGTTGTCTTGTATGCTTAGATTGTTTCAAAATGAAAATTAATGGATTAAAAGGTAAATCAATGTCTTTTTACAAGACTGTAATAGGTCTTTCACAAAACGTGAAATGCTCTTTCCGTTCTTCCATCCTAAAACTCCACTCAACCTCTTCCTATCACCTCCAAAGTTTTGCGTCCAGTATTGTTTATTCACTTCAAGCAACGATCAAAATACACAGATCCTATATATCCACCGCGCATGGATTTTGCAACATTTTGTTCAAATAACCGCCGATTGTTTTGCAGGACTTCAGCTGCTTCCTTATTTAAGGGATCTTCCGGGTTTGGTTCCTGAAATTGCAAACGGCATCAATAAGACAGATCCAACAATAACATTTACAAAGAAAACCTTTATACTTATTTGTTGGTGCTTATTGCAGAATGTCTTGGAATAGGCAAGTGTTATGAGTGACAACTACACTTTATTCAATGCTAGTGCTTAGAGAACTGACTTTCCCAGAGAGGATCACAAATTACTGCAAAAATTACACACATTTGATTGGAGCATTTCTGCATTTTCTTGCATTAAACCCTCATAGTGTGGAGAAATCTCTGACAAACATGGGGGAAGGGTGCATGGTTTTGTCAACTGGTCGAGTAGATAAGCTATGTTTTGTTCAAGCAAGTTCAACATACACAAACCCAACATTGGATATCAACTTTTTATTTCCCCAAGCAAAATGCCTGTACATGTATTTCAAAAAATATGATGTTCATGCCAATGGCCTAGGCCATGGGGAAAGTTTCACTATAGACAAACATCTTAATGTCATTTCTAATGATAATCTACACTTAACTGTATCTATCACACATCTTCCATTTATGGTATAATAAAAAGTGTTTTCTTCTTGGATAATTGCATGCTAGTACAAACTGGGTGCACAAGTTAGAGTACTGTAGAAGGTTTTATTTATGAGAATTTGCCTGACAAACAGATTAGCCAACTGTAATGCATTCTATCCAACTTCATTTATTTGATTCACCTCTGGATGTCATATCCTTATAATCCAAATAATTTCACTGAGTATTATACAATGCTTTGACATTGTCAATTTTTCACAAGGGTCAGTACCCAAGTCAATGCATTCTACTCATTTTTGTACCACTCCTACAAAACATTCTTTCTTAATCACTTTCTGCATTTCACATACAGTCCATTGAAGAGACAAATCATAGAACATTTAGGGAATGTGCAAACAAATCTGCAAATGAATTACTGGACATTCTTTCATAGATCTTGTTGAATATTTCACTTACCAAAAATAAATATTGTAAACCATACACTATAGAGTTTACTGTTAGAACTGGTTTCCAATCTTCTCTGTGGATAAAACAAAAAAGAAAAATGTTACCTCAGTTATATTAAATTTCGTTCACTTGAAAAAAGATAACTTCTTTAAAAAGACAAAAGTTAAGTAAAGTTAAGTACTGAAAAGGGCTGTACGGGAAAGAGAAAACTCTATGTCAAAATGTTAAAACTTTAAATCTAACACTAAGAAACAAGCAAATTCTTCATAAGAAAAGCATGTGTTCAATTTATATTTCTTTATATATAAAAGTCTTGTCACCCATGGTAAAATAAATGTATTCATGTTTGTTGTTAAAATGGGCCTGAGGCCTAAGATACTGAATAAAGTATCATTATCATTGTAACAGATTCATAAAACTTCTTACCTTAATATATTAAGGCATACATTCCCGTCTAAGTCAATATTTGGATGATATACTGTTGTCTCACATTTCACTTTCGGTGGATCATGAGGGTAGCCTTGACCTACTTTAAAACTAAAAACAAATCTACCGCTTCTGTAGAATCCCTGGAAATACAAACAAACACATGGGTAATGTCAGTTTGTTCTGGAGAAAATAATCCATTAAGCCCATATACTAATCTGAACCAAATAGCTTAGCCAAAACCCCTGCATCAGTGATTTTGATTTACTTGTCCATAAAAGCCAAGTCTTAGGCTGCACTTGTCTGTATAATGTTTATATAGTAAATTCCAGTAAAACATTAAGGCTTTTGGACAAGCTGGGCAATACAGACAATGGATTTTGCCACCCTGTAATATTTGAAGTTTTAAAAAAGAAGTGTTTTCTTCATACATAGAAGTAATCAACTCAAGCATCAATTGTGATATAAAAAGAAAAGGAATATTTTTTCTTTTGTCATAATGGTTTCAAAATCTTTCATTATTCATCCTCAATATTGGCAATCATTTTGGATTTAAAAAAAAAAAGAAGGAAAAATAAGTTCCATTCCAGGAATGACTTTGGACTATATTTGTTCTTCGTTCAGCCATGAAATTTGCATGAAGGAATGAAAGAAAGAAAGAACACTACCTCATCTGGACTTATCACAAGTTTGAAGGTAAGTAGGTCATCTGGATCGGGAAAGTCAACCTGGCATGTCTTAGGGAGATTTAATTCGTTTATATCTGAAACAAAGAAGTTCGGTAACAATTTGAAAGACATCAACAAGAAATCTTAACCATACAGCCCTTTTCATTTTAGAGGCTGACTGTAGGTTAATTTTCTTCAAATGATTTGCACATGTGTATATTCAACTACAGCTTAAATAATCTAGTTTGATACCATAACTTAAATAAAATGATCTCTGCTTGCCTGATAGCAGGGTTCTGCACTCCCTTAAATCATTTGGTCAACAGGATCAGCAACCACCTAGACTGACTGGTCCTGCAAAAGCTCAACTAAGCCTGACCAAGACAAACTCATTAATCATATGTTAAACGAAAGGTATTAAAAATGGCAACAATGGTGCAATGGTAGAGCAACTGCCTTTTGTACCAAGGGTCCAGGGTTCGTATCCCTGTTAGGCAAGGTGAATATTGCCAGGACAAACCAACAACATTGGCATGAGTATTGGTTTGGTATCAAGGAAGGGTAATTCCCTAGTCAAAATAATTTTATGTGAAGATTGCTTTTATTTTCTAATGGGGCAATCAAGCGTCAAAAATTTTGAACAATCCAAATAGTGTCGGACTTCTCGAATTCTGATTTTCAGATTTAAAGCACAAAATGGTCATTCAAAGTCAACTGATAAGACAAGATAAAACCTATTTATCATATCACAGTATTTGTTTAACAGATTGTGAAGGAAGTTGAAAGCTTGTTCAAAGCCACTCTTGATGACTGCTTCCTAGATACTAAACCAGTAATCATGTAATTGGTTTGTGGGTTAGTTCCGGGAGTTTTCACCCCGCCTAACTGGGATTCGAACCGGGGACCTTCGGTACAAGAGCCCGACGCTCTACCCCTGCACCAATGTCGCCCACTGCACCAATGTCGTCCACCACCAAATAATGGAGTCAATTGCCATTAAACAATTAAATGAATGCTTAATAGGTTTTTCCCATTTCAGTGTGCATGTGCAAAGAAAATTTATTGGGAACAAAAAATCGTCACCTAGTGTTAATTAAACCTTTCATACAAATGTAACGTGTATCGGGTCCCTCTCAGAGTAAAGCCATCGTGGGTCACCCATCCAGGTACTAACCACTTAGTATGTTGCTAACTGCGAGAGAAAGCCAACCACTCTACCGAATCACCCATAAAAGCCGGCTTCTACAGCGAGACTGTAGAAGTAGTATTTATACATAAACTCTATAATTGTCACATTTCTTCCACCTTTCTTTTGACTTCGTCCCGAAGTCACAAATGTCACAAAGACATACACGGGCAGTTACCGACATTTTTACGATTTAAGTAGGTACTACTGCCACTATAAACACTGCCTCAAAGCAGAAACAAGGATAGAGAACATGCAACGAACAATTAAGGGTACGGGAATGATGGTGATATCAAACCAAATCCCACCGCTGCCACCAATTTTGTAACGTGTATCGGGTCCCTCTCGGAGTAAAGCCATCCTGGGTCACCCATCCAGGTACTAACCACTTAGTATGTTGCTTAACTTTGAGAGAAAGCCAACCACTCTACTGAATCACCCATAAAAGCCGGCTTCTACAGCGAGACTGTAGAAGTAGTATTTATACATACACCCTATAATTGTCACACAAAGTTAAAATGCGGAATACATGTTAAGTACATGGATCTATTGACAAATGATTATTTCACAACTGTGAGTACAATAATTTGATAATTTTCAATAACAATTGAAATATTGATCTTCAAACATCGCACCGTCCTCCATTAAATGAATGGTTCGAAAGTTTAAAGTGACGGGGGCAATATTGCCCCCGAGACAAAAGTTTCTCAATATTTCCCAATAACATCAAATTAGTTAATTCCCAGGAAGCAACCTTACAAGCTTTGAATTCTAATCAAAACCCAAGAATTGATAACTTCGACGTAACAACCCAGATCCAGAATAAGATGTGGCAGCCTTTGTAGTAGTTCAATCTACTGCTCTATTGAAGTATATTTAAAATAGCGTCTACTTCTTATACACAAAGCGATCAATTGCCTTTCTTGTGTTTGATTCATTAGCATATGAAGAAAAGTATCAATAAGAGTACTTTAGAGGAAAACATATGCGAGAAATGTCTGTGACAGGAGTTCATTTTAATGTTTATCCAGTTTTCCTGATCAATCAACAATGCTACTGTTGTGAAGAAATTCACCTTTCTGTATCCTCAACTGTGCGGCTGATGATTTCTTGTGTGTTCCAGTTTTATCAGCTTCGATACCATCTTTTTTCTGCTGTTTTAGTGAAAACAATTTGATCATTTTTCAGATTTTAGCTAACTTCTGCGTTTCCCAGAAATAGTACACTTTCTTCTTACCGTGCAGAGATATCGTCGTTAATTGAGATTAATTTTCGGATTTAAAAGAAAACCCAAATAATTCAATTATCTTATGATCTAGTTCTATCTAAATGATTGCACCTTGATTTTATTATTAAGATGTCGAAGAATATTGCATTTTTTGTCAATCATTGAAATAGGTAAATGACACAGTATGATACAGTTTTTATCCGAAAATATTGCATGAAAGCCAGGTAGTTTTATGAAGCAATAACATTGGACTTTGAATCGCACGTAAACCTAGCAACACCTTCCAAAATGCCTCCAACAAGCTCTAGCGAAGAGTTTTACTTAGGATCTCGTATATTGATGCCATTGACTGGAGTTATTGGTCTCTCTATAGATCAGGTACTCAACAAAAAGTTATTTCTTGTTTTTCGCCTTTTGGTGTACATATCTTCGGTTGGAGGAGAAGTTCGGATGAAATATATTTATGATCTCATGCTTTTTCTTCACTGTCGGTCTACGTCTTTGTCCAAATATTTCTATTTTGTCTGTCTCCTTTTCTCTTTAACTACATGCTGTCTTACCCTTTATTCTTTTTCTATTGATGGTTAGCTCCCACTTGTGTATATTAGTAGAATACACATTCAAAGGGTAATCCTCTTGTGCAAGGCTAGGAAGTAGTGTTTTGTTTGAAGATTCTCCAAAGTGAAATATTTGGCCATCAATAGGAGTGGAACAAGGGTTTTCTGATTCCAAGTTCGCAGTGCTAATCTTTAAACCACCGATGATTGTATGTCTGTCTGTCTTTCTTCATTCTCTCTCTTTCTCTGTCCTTGTCTCTTTCTGTACCATGGCAGACTTGGAGAATGACATTTTAGAGCAAGAAACAAATGATTATAGGTGGGAAAACATAAGTGTTTTGTAAGAAAGAGGAGTACTGTGGTTGGACAATTTGGACCAACACCCATAAGTTTTTGTCAGACTCATCAAATTTAATCAAATACATTTGAATATCAGATATTCCCGTTGTTGGCAGCAAAGTTTCTTCTTTCTAAACTGGTATTGGACAGTATTTGAATGACAGTATGAGTGACCATTGAAAAACCTGGGCTGGATCGTGAACAGCTCATAGAAATAGCCATGGTCCGTGAATCGATTGTACATGTTGCTACCTTTTAATAAAAAGTTTTATACCTTTCTGTATGATGCCCAATCATTAAGTCTTTTTAGCACTTTCTTCTCAATCATCAATTGATTTTAGTGGTTTGGTAGACCAACATGTACAAATTAAAGACATTATTGTGAATGATAAAAGTTTGACAGGTTGTGATTTGACTATAAATCATCTTCCTTGTTAGACATACTCTTAATTTGGCCCACATTCTTGTTTTGCAGGTGAATTTTTTGGCATGTCAGTTATTGGCGCTAGGCTTGGGAATTCCATTCCGTATTTTATTCAATCCCAAGTCAACAAGTGCTCAAGATCGGCATCTGGTGGAATTAATAGTTGGAGCCCTCCTGGTGTACTTCTGTTTTGGACAGTAAGTTGTTCATCGATCTTTACACAGATTAAAAGGTTTAACAGTAGACAACAATTTAAAGAATTTATATTTTTTTTCTGCAAGTTCATGTTTCAAAACCATTGCAGTTAAGCTGTTAATCTTTACACAGATGAGAAATGTTACCAGAACCTTATTTACAAATATGCTTTATATAATTATGAAGCAAACTCAGAACTCTAAGGTCCTGAGTTCGAGCCCCACCAACAGCTTTGATTTTGTAGGAGTGTCCTTTGGCAAGTCGCTTCAGAGCCTAAGTCTAATACTGGTAGATCAAATAAAGCTGTAACATAACTGAAAAATTGTTGACACTGGGTTAAACACAATACATAATGCATATGGAAACTTGTGGAGAAAAACTTGAATGAGTATCTACCAAAATAGAGTTTTGAGGAGATCTAAAAAAAAATGTATAAACATTAGTTTTAAGCTTTCAAGATATTTTGTATATCAAGTTATACTGAATCTTGCCTATATTAGTTGATTAGTAGTTTGTATTTCTTTTATATTTCAGGCAAATACTGATTCTACTGGGTCATGCTGCCCTAGGCTATGTAATGATCCAGTTTTACCAACAAAAATGGATGCCATGGGCAACATTTGCATTAGCTATGGGTTATTTAGCTGTAGCTCATATATATAGAATGGTCCTGGATTATGGTGGATATACACTAGATGTGACAGGGTAAGGAAATATTGTATACTGTGGCTGAACAGGTAACCAATTCTCTCATAAAAGCTTAAGTGATTGGTCGAAAGGAACAGCAGGGGACATGTAGGTTTTATCATAAAAAAGATACTCCTTAATTGATTTAAACTTGAAGATGTATTTAGATGATTCAACTGGAAATGATTGGCTTGAAATTATTGAACTTTAGAATGATGCATTTCTAATTATTTTAGAAACCCAGTCTATAGCATTTTAGATCTGATCTTCATAGAAACTCGAAAGTACAAGATATCATATCATCTTCTAAACATATACCTTATTTACATACCTCAATAATGTATCATTTTAACAGTTTTAAAGGTATTAGACAGCTACTTAGTAAAATTCCACTTGAAAGAGAATCAATATTGTTCCTCTTGTTAGTTTTAATGGTTGATAAATATATCTAATAGTTTTGATTTATTTCAGACCTATAATGTTATCAGTGCAAAAGATCACACTAGTTGCCTGGGGGTTACATGATGGCCATATGAAGGAAGAAAAAGATGTTCCTGCTTCCCAAAGGAAAAATATCATCAAGTAAGTTTCCCCATTTTATTAAAATTTCGGAAAAACTTTATTTGCATAAAAGAATAGGGAGAATGTTTTACACATCACTAATCAGTTTATCATGCCTAATTAGTTCCCTTGTAAACTGACTGCTTTGATTTTGGTTTTAAGGTCTTTTTTGATAACTCTTGATCAATATTGCAACAACAGTTTTACACTTTCATGCACCCAGTGTTTAAAAACAGCATGATTTTTTAATCTGTTAGAGGCTTTCCATATTGACTAGATTTACAAATACTCTCAATCTTCTTTTTAAGAGACTGGAAAATTTTGTGCTTTGGGAGTAATAGACGTTTAAAATTTGATGTTCACAATCCTTGTCTCTAAACCAAAGATCATTTTCAATATCTTTACTTATAACTTGCCTAAACCCTGTGCTTTCATAAATTAATGTGAAGTGAGCATTTGAGCGGATCTGTTCTTCTGTGGGAAAGCCAGTTTATAAATAAACGGGAAAATTCTTTGTTCATTTGTATTGTTTCAATGATACTAATTGCCTTCTTTTTCCACAAAAGTTATCCTGTTATTTCAGAAAAATGCCCAGTCTGCTAGAATACCTCAGCTATATATTCTGTTTTCATGGAGTGATGTGTGGACCACTTCCATTCTATAATGAATATATTGCCTTCATTGATGGAAGCAACTTCTCAAAGCACAAAAAGGTGAGGCAAGAAAAAATATGAGACATGTTTCTTAACAATAGATAATTTGGATCTTACCTCACATCAGCCGTTTTTTATAGATGCTAAACAGACTTGATAACTCCCCCTACAAAGACTGAATCAAGCGTTCCTGTAGAATCATTGGCATTTTAACCCTTATAGTGCTGGAACCGGCTTCATGCTTATGCAAACAGGTTAGATCATAGGCCAGCTGCAAAGTAAATTGGCAGCTGGCCTGTGATCTAATCTGTTTGCTACTCTATTCCTTATCAAAACTATGCAGATATTCATGGTATTGAAAAGCAGATGACACAAAAATCTATTTTTAGAAAACTACCCAGCATTCTAGGGATTAAGTCGTTCATAAGATCTTCCCCATGAACACATTCCCTGCCCAAGCCGGGCATTTGACCCATAGTAATAGGACAGTAGTATTTGAAAATAAAACACTTGCATGGTTTGGTTAGGGTATTTTGAGTCTTTTATGAAATATCTTTTCTTCCACCATAGTTTTTCACTTAAATGAAATTGCAGCCACACACATAATCCACTCCCCTACAAGTGATTGCTTGATTCGTCCAAATTGAAAGCAAGGACAGATGATATTTATCATCTCTTGAAAACACTATTTCATTGGTTATACATTGTAGTATCCCTTGTGATGAAACAGTTGTGCATAAAAGTGTGTATATTTTTCTGAAACTTAATTAATCCATTTGGTTACTAGGTAGAATATATTCGACAACCAAGACTTATCATTAATTGAAACACTTGTCATTTATTAAAAAATTCTAGCTTTTATGATAAACATTCTATTAATACTATTATCAGTTCGTTCAAAATTTCATTTGGGTATTTGACAATAATGTTGCTTGTAAAATAGTGCAAGGGAAGTAATCTCATTTTATCTTTTTATTGTTTAATTTCAGGATAACCAAGAAGACCCATCTCCAGGAGTAAGTATCCAATAAACGCCACCTGCAGTAAATGGATGTTGTTTTAATAGATATATTGACTAAAACCGTTTCATTTGAATGTAAGCATTTGTCCTCCAAGTGATAATGATAAATCTGATCTTGTGTAGACATTAGGACAAGGCAAACAAATTAAAATTGTCTCTTGTCTAAAATATCGAAGGCTATTTTAGGTAATGAACATTCTTAGATGACAAAAAAATGATTTTTAAAGGGTAAATAAACATTTGATCCCGTTTAATTTTGACACAATCTGATAAATGTCCTCCATTCTATAGTTTTTTTAATTTAACTTTGATCACATTTTTATTTCTTTGCTGTTGTATTAGGAAATGTTGAAAACATTTATGGCATAATGGTTCGAATATAAAACTTGAAAAACATGGCCTCTCTTTGAGTTGGTTCAAGTTGTGTTCATGGCATTTTGATTGTCATGTAAGGCAGTCTCTCCTCAGAATTATGGAATGTTGGTGGTTCTACCCAGCTTGTCAAGCCCTTATTGCCAGTCAGGTTTGAGCTCTTTCTTCTTCATTATACACTGGGCATTGGGACATAAGTGAAGTACTGTTGATGCATTGTAAAACCCTGATCAATTAATAAAGGTAATATGAAAACGTTTCATATGAAATTTTAATTGATTGTTGAATGTCCAATTAAGTTGAAACTTATAATACTGTGATGTCATTATGTTAATACCATAGGTATGCTCCTGTAACTGATATGTAACCTCTCTTTTCAGGAGGTGATTGGCAAGAAACTTTTAGTTGTGGCTATACTTGGGACGCTAATGATGATTGAACCCTATATTGCGCCTTGGCAAAGATTATATGGTAAGTTTGTAACCATACTTTAAGTATATTAATATTTGAGGGCCTTCGTGGCCGAGTGGTTAGAATACACAACTTGAAATCACATGGCCCTTCTTTGCATGGGTTCAAATCCTTGTGAGGGATATGAACCTTTATGAAAAATAGCCTCCTGACTGACTTATGGAATGCCGATGGTTTTACCTGGCTTGACCAGCACTTGGTAGATGAGTATGGGGTCTTCCTCTTTCATTAAGAGTTGGGCATCACAACATAACATATGTGAAACACTTACTATGTTTTTGCACTGAATCCTCAATATCTTATATATACTTTATAAGAGCCTGTGAAGAATGATTTGAAGTGACACTTTTTGACTCAAATGATCCCACACAATGCGGCTGAGCTTGTTCTTTTGTATGTTGTAGGATACCTCCCATTATGTTTTTTTTTCAAGAAGTTGTATATTACAACATCAATGTTAAATTTTGTCCCTGATCAATGAAGGCAGTTATACAGGCTGATGGGGATTGTACATTCTAAATACTTAGAAAACTGTGTTATAAAAGCCATACTTGCGCTCATTTACACTTAAATTGTGAAAGTTTTAGAATCATTAAAAATTAACTTTAAAGTACTATTAATTCCCTTATACAGAGGAATTATGACTGAAAAAATTTCACATGATGCTTTTAAAAGAATGGATACTATGAGGTTTGTTAACAATTAGCGATTAAACAAGGTCAGCCCAGAGACATTGGAAACAAATAAAACCCTAAAAATTCTCTATCATGAATGTTTACATTGTTAATATTGGATAAATGACAGCATATTTATGTGTATCACGTGGTTATTATAACCACATGATCGCCACCTGTTAATCGGAGCGCTCCTTGCTATCTTAGATATTACTCAAATGTAAACAACGAAGTTAAATTGGTGGGCACCAAATTTGTGAAAATAACACTTTGAAAAATAGATGATAAATAGTACAATTGTTATATTGTCATGTTTATGTGGTGTTTCGCTATGTTTCAACATATTCTATCGTAATTTATAACTCATACTTCCCAGTTTTTAGTTTTTCTGAGTGCTAGTATGCTTTAAGGGGAGGTCAGTATTATAGCTGTAACTCTGTCATGCTTTTTTCTTCATCAGATATGCATTTAACGGCTACAAAGTGAAAATCGTGGACATGAAGGAAAGATTCCTTTTTGTTTATTGCTCTTTTTTATATCTTTTTCAGAGGATGATTTCCTGTACAATACAACATGGATCTATCGAATGTTGTACCTTGTAATGTCTATGACCATGCATAGACCTATGTACTATTTTGCATGGAAACTTGGTAAGGTATTCTATAGATAATATCATAGACTAATGTCTTGTTTTTTTCGGTCTTTGAAGTGATTCCCTCCTATGGACTTGTTTTAAACCACTGGTAGCTTAACAACCCATTATAAAAAAAGGAAAAATTACATGTGGCAATCATTTGTTTATTTTGCTTCTACATATCAGAACGCAAGCTTTATCACTTATACTTTAGATTTATTAACTTCTATGGACAAGTCACACAATCCTTGACAGGCGTTGGGGTTTACTGACCAATGATTTGTGGAAGAGGGTGGTCTAGGAGTAGAGAGTGAGATTAGAGGGTCGTGGGTTCAGATCCTGTGAGAAGCAGGATCTGCCAAGCGGTATTTCATTAAAATTTCATAAAAATTTGATGTGACTACACATTATGTATCCAGGATGCAGAATTGAGAGTGATTTATATAAGTTGTTAAAACTTGTTTCACAACCAGTGTGAAAAAGATAAGTTTAAACTAATGATTATAACTGTTAATGTTTAATTCCCATTTCAGGAGAGGTTGTGAATAACTCTGCGGGTCTTGGTTTCCAGGGCTATGATGAGAATGGAAAGGCCAAGTGGGATTTACTAAACAATGTGTTTATATATCAATTAGAGGTGGGTCTATGGAAAATGTCGCAGTTTTAAATATAAATTGTTTTGATTCTTTCTATTTTATATTCTAACATCATATTGATGCACATTGGAGCACATGAAGCAGAAGACCCCCTTTTCCTTTTGTCAGAATCTTTTTATACCAAAAATAAAATCTATTAAGAAAAAATGTAATTTCTCAAAATTTAATTTTTTTTCTCTGTCGTTTTTTCAATTTTGACTTATCTGGAATCCAACCATCTGAAAGGTATATATCAGTCGATAAATTGTTTAAAAAAAAAGAAATAGACCAACTTCAATGTATAGCCATACACCAAACTCCTGATATGTAATAATTCCCTTTCAACACAAATGTTATAAGACAGTACATCAATAGATATACTCACCAGCACTTTATGGATAGACAAGTTTTTGGTCGTCTTCTATCATTATGAGCCTAGCATTACAACATAAATAAAACATAACTTAAATAATCTTGATTTGATCTAAAACATATCAAAGGATTCCTTTTTTTTCTTTTTCTTTTTTTCTTTTATATGGGTTTTACATCACATCAACATTATTTCAGTTATGTAGCGATGCCCGACTCTTAATGATGGAGGAAGACCCCATACTCAACTACCCATAAGGGCTGGTCAAGGCGGGTAGAACCATCGGCATTCCGTAAGTCAGTCGGGAGACTGCCTCTCATGAAAATCCATATCCCTCTCAGGATTTGAACCCACGCGGAGAGGGGCCTTGTGATTTCAAGTTCTGTACTCTAACCACTAGGCCACGGAGGCCCCTAAAGGATTCATATATAGATGTAAAACATATAGGTTTTAGTGTCTTAAAAACACATCTTTTTCCATTTCACAGGTTAGTAATAGCTTAAAACTAAATGTTGACGCCTGGAACACAATAACAACGCTCTGGTTACGGTATACAGTGTATGATAGAGTCCCCGCGGTGTATGGAACGTGGGTTGTGTTTCTGATCAGTGCTTTCTGGCACGGCTTCTATCCGGGATATTACATCGCCTTTATGACGGGAGCTTTGTTTACTACAGCTGCTAGATTGGTGAGTATGTTATATCAAGGAAGATGTATGTGTATTTCTTTTTCTTTTTTCTACAAGATCAGAAGGGTACCGTTTTACTAAACAACTTAAGGAAAATATTTGCGCAAGTCAAAACTAAAAAACAATGAATAGAATCTTCAGTGAAAGTAAAATATTGCAATGTAACAGGTCATTCAGAGTGTCTTGGATTGATGATTTCAATGATGTGTTTCTTTGCAATGTTGTTTAGTCCAATATTGAAATAAGAGGGAATGTTGTTTTGAACTTTTGTACAGTCTTAGCATAAAATGTTAAGTAAAACCGTACCCAAAAGTCTTGAGTAAGGGAATTAGCTTCTTCTGAATGTAGCTAAGTTACAAAATCCTATGTGGGGGAAACCCTTTAAGAATGATAACGCATATAAAGTTTGGGGTCTTCAAGAAATAAATGTTGAAGTGATGTAGAACCTGTACAGATAAACAAATGAATAGTTCTGATAAATGTAAACAGATAAATGCAAAAGGTTCACAAATTTATTGCAACAGGAAATGTATTTGATTAGAAATTGGTTGGTAATGGGCTAGGTTAATAATTGTTGCCAAACAATTTTGACATAGGCTTGGTGGTAAGCATTGAGAATTTGATATTTGACAAGTCCCTTGGTTAATTCCTAATAGCTGCTTATTGATTGTCTGTGTTGTTTCCTTGGGTTTAAGAATATTTTGTTCGTATTCTCAGAATACAGGGGAAGCATGAAAGGTGAACTGAAGAATTGATAAGAATGCTGCTAATCCAATAGAAAAAAGATCTCTCATGACTTCTTGTAAAATAAGCAAAATTGATTCTTAGCTTGGTAGAAATAATTTTGATAATAGGAGAAATCTTTTGGATATTTGTTACCTTTTCACTAAACCACAATATTTGACGCTACAAGCAAATTCTTTGGAACCGATTAATAACTGTTTTGTAAAGTGGTCGTTGATGCTATAAATAAGGATGCATCGAATAGTTTTGAAATGGTTAATGTGTTGATTTGAGATGTCTTATTGTCTTCCCACATTAAAAAGATAACAAGTAGGATTTTTGTGTTATAGGTTAGAAGAAATATACGCCCTTATTTTCTGGACAATCCTCAGAAAAAGTTTTTCTATGACTGTTTGACGTTCGTTTTCGCAAAATCCGCCTTAAATATTTTGGCGGGATCTCATGTATTACTCGAAGTTCGAAAGTCCTTCAATTTGTATGCGTAAGTATTAAGATAGGCACTGCTCTCCTACCTCTGCAAAGTATTAAGTAAAAGCACTTTACTTTTGTGTATCTTATGAATGATATCTTATTACATATATCAAAAGCATATTACACTGATTCATAATACAGTAAAAAAAATATGCTGACACAATACACATTTCCTTATTCCTACCACAGTCTGTCTTAGATAAGGAAAAGGGTTGTAATATTCATTTTTCTTACAATGTATGTTAATATGGATCTGATCAAGACAGTTCTGTTTACAATCCACACAATAGGATCATAAATATGTTGAAGGCTCAGTGCAATGCTTTATATAGAAAGAGCTTAAAGCTTAAACTGTAAATGGTTTCTTTTCCTGAACCCTTACAAAACTGGCATCGACTTTAGCTTATTCTAACAGGTTAGATCCAGACCATCTGCCAAGTTAATTGGTGGCTGGCCAGTCATCTAACCTGCTTGCTACTCTGAATATCTTTCCTCCACAAAATTAAGCAAATTTCAGGTTTTGGAAAGCAGACATCATAAAAATCTATTTTTTAGAAAATTACCCAGCAGTCTATGGGTTAACTATTACTTGGGCACTCTGCAAGATAGTCACTTTGTAAAGACTCCTTTTGAACCATCCCAATTATAATCCTGTTAATTACTAGATGAAATAGAAATATTGCCAAATACACTATTTTGCTGTTATTAAAACATTTCATATGAATTCAGTCAAAATTCAAGAAAATTACTTTTTGGGAAATGTAACATCTGAATAATGATTTAAATCATATAAAATTTTGTATGTTAACATTGTTATAGGATAGAATATTGTTATAGATAGGTTTTTAAGATTGAGGTTTATTTCTCATTGGTCGTGGCCGTAACTATTTGGTGTTAAGCGAATAGTTCCAGCACCGTCCTATGTATAGCAATAAAGGCCAACGTAATGCCATGAAAGAAATATATTGAAAAGGACTGATTATGGGTATTCTACCTTAAGGTCAACAAGTGACATATAATGATATATATTTCCTTGTCACAATAAAAAATTGTATAATAGTAGCATTAGGAGAGGTGTTTTTCTGCTGATAAATGTATTCATTTCCCACCTGCAACTTGCTAAGAAGTTGGAAGTGGTTAATTTCTTACAGAAATGGAAAGTATCATATAAAAAGCCAAATACTTTCAAAATGATTTTGTAGCCAATTTAATATAAAATGTTTTAACTTACAAACACCTTTACCCTATCACTGATATGATTTTAACATGCAGCAGGGAAGTTTGAAACTTTGACGGGCGTGAATGACCTAAAAACATTGCATTTCGACTTTGATTTCTCTGTCTAGTGTTAGACATAATGGTGTTATATAGCGTGGATTATCTATCATACACCACCAGAATAGGAAAGTTATAGTCAATCCATGTGAGGTACACTCTGTTGTTATCATTGGCAAACATAGGTAAAAAAAGCAAAAATGCCTGGTCCATCATTGGCGCGGCAATCTTGTTTGGACATAGTATTGTAAACATTTGTCATGTGGTTCCCCTGTCTGGAAAAATCAATGCCTGAAATTTTGTGGAACTAATAGTACAACAATGAAATCAATTATATTAAAGGAATATATGCTCAATGCAGTAGTAATGTTTGGAAAGCACTTACTTTAGTGTTGCATCAAACCCTTGACTATATCCTTGCAATGAACCCTTCAAATACTCCTTTTTACACAACATTCTTATATATCTGTTGCAACTGTTTTGAAAGACCACTGTATCGGAGTAAGAAGTAGTCCTTCAGTTTGAGACTTAGTGTATGTTCCTTGATAGCATGTTAACCATACAGTTCATGTGTAATATAAATGCTGCTTACACAAGCCTTATGCACTGTCCTTCACGTTGGCTCAGAGGTTACATTTATGCATTTTTTGTATGTCGTTAAAACGAGTAAGTCATTTTAACAAGTTAGTTAGTCATTTTGTCAAGTTTACAATTTGTCTTATCTAGTCATTTTAGCAATCAAAGGGATTTTTGTCCAACATATTGTTAAGACTGAGACTGGCCGACTGAGAATGTCCAAATTAAGGAACCTTTTTCTTAAGATATCTTATTCGATTATAAGAGATTCATTCTCTAAGATGTTTTACGATGTGCTTATAACTGGCAGCCATATTCAGTCCTGTTATCATGAATTACTACAAACCATCTGGATGGTCAACTAACTTGTTATATCAATTTCATTATCTTGCTAAAACTCCTTAATTATCTCTATAACAGTTTACTAACTCAATACAATGACTTACTGATTTGTTATAACAACTAACTATTTTGCTATGACATGTTATACGAGTTGTTATATCGTGTAAGTAGATTGTGATGATAAATTACATGTAGAAGAAAGCACACACATGTCACCTCTGTGCCACCTCAATCCTTTCATGATACCTGTATTATATTTATCTCCCTTTCCTTTTTATAGATACGACGTAACATCCGTCCACACTTCCAGACCTCGGATCAACTTGCGCTATTCTATGATAGCGTAACTTTCATCTTCACAAGATTCGCTAATTCTATCATGGTTGTGCCTTTTGTCCTCCTTGAAATTAGACTTTCTCTCTCTTTTAATACGTAAGTTATATTTCACACTTTCAAAACTGCATGATTGGAATCGGGTAATATTGTGTTGTTTTGCTGAGCTGGTTACACATTTCTCAATTTAAGCATTTTAACCCTCCTTTAGCAAATGACTGTCAATGAAATTTTGACATATAAAGAATATGCATATTATAAGCAATATAAGAGATAAGACATTCATACTTTAAAAGTTTTCATTGATTAATATCTTACAATGATGGAATCTGGGTTATTGAAAAGCCACTGTGCAGTAAAATGCTTGAGTTACATGTATATTTGTCTATATAGCTTGGTGTAATAACTATTGAAGTAAACAATTAAAACTTAGCATTCATATTCATATAAATACCACTGCCAGTGTGTTGCAGAATATTCACATACTATACTTCCAATTAATGTTTTCCTAACTCTTCAATAGTAAATATCTTTGCTATTTTACTTTCCTCCTTTTTGTCACTTGTCTTTCTTATGCTATTGGTCAGGTGTATAAAGCCATTGTATTATCAAGAAATGAACAATTCATAGATGCATGGACTCTAGAAACGAGAGATATGAAAACTTTGTGACCAAAAAAAAAAAAAAAAATCCAATGGTTGGGAATATGACGGAAAGGAATATAGAAAAGAAAGAATTCATAAGCAATTTTTAACAATACAACTCTAAATAGGATAGATCTTACAACTTAAAATGAGTTAGATCTTTGCATTTCATTTTCCATGTGCACATAAGATTAGGCTGACTGAAGCAAATAAAAGGTCCTCAGCTCATAGTTTGTAATAAAATAAAAGCATCGAGTAAATTGAAAAATCTAGTTTTGGATAAATGTATAATTAATGAATTGTGATAACAAAAGAAGAATTCAGTCATGAGATGGTAAGTGAACTGTTAATAACAAACAAAAATTTACTAATAAGGAAGACATTCTCCTTTTCCCAATGAAATATAATGCATAAACATTAAAATATACAGTATAGGTACATGTGTAAGCATAAGACAAGAGATGTAAATGTCTTTAATACACTGCAATAGATGGATAGAAAGCAGGGTTTTTCTTTTTTGGATCAATGCTGAAGGTATATAGAGAGATAAAGCCTTTTACTTGATATGGCCTAACATTAAATATATGATTTAAAGTGGCAGTGTAATCTCTATTATTTGTCGCTCTTATTATGCTTGGCAATGCCTGTTAATAGCTTGAAACTGGCTAGCCATTCTTCACTATTTGCCGCTCTAATTACTTCTTGATACAGCCTAGAAATAGCTTGAATTTGGTAATGCATTATTGAATATTTGATTCTCTACATGCCGGTAACCATTCTCTAAATATTGATTCTCTTAATATTTGGAATAGGACACTTATCTTCTGCAAGAGAATGATTGAAGATCTATGGTATCCAATTATTGTTCAAAGACTAAGTGCCAGACAATTGCAAGCGGGCCAGATCTCACTCTAAAAGCAACAAACCTTCTGATTAGTTAATGCTATATCAGTGTTTATTTTTATGGAAAATATTTAAGAGACTAATAGTTCGAATAGAATTTCCTGAAACACTCCATGAATAATCTTACTGCTGAAACTCGCTAAATACTCTTCCAGCTGGCATTAACAAAGCGTTTTTGAATTATTGGATGAAAAACAAATAAGTTACATGGAAGATGTTGCTGTTTGAAAACCCAAAGCGAGGGTTTGGCGACCATTTTTTCTCAGATTTGACCATGTGATTAGGACCCCTTTGTTTGCACTGTATGATATTCTGTTTTTATTTCCTTTTCAGTGCCTTATTCTGGTGGTTGCATATTGGATCAGTGTTGGTGATAGTGTACTACAACTTTGTAGCAAAACTCTTGCGACCAAAGAGAGACAAGGCGGAGAAATCAAACTAAGGACCGCTCAGAAGAGGATTAGTGATTTTATCGTCAGTGTTGTTAATAAGAAAGAGTGCGCAATACAAACAAGGTTGTTGGTAAATTTATAAATTACATTTCTGTAGAAGAAAACTTGTTTTTCTTTTGATATTACAAAAATCCGTTAATAGTTTTACCAATGTGCAATGTTAGTTTATAGATATGTTGGCACAAATGAGACATTTGTATGTTTTTTATTTTCTTCCTCTGATGTCAGTTTCTTTTAGTTTCAAAAATAAGTTTGGATCCCTATATGCTTGCAATAAAGTATCTTGTACTCTTACACATGAATGTATTTTGCTTACAGATTATTATAGTGGATTTTCAACTTGATAAATTGTTCTCACAACTCAATCTACTGGGTAACGTTTTACTAAACAACTTGAGGAAAGCATTGCCTAAGTCAAAACTGATAAACATGGATAGTATCTTCAAGGAAAACACAATGTTGCAATGTGACATGTCATTGGAAGCGTCTCGAAGACACTTCGAGACGCTTCCAATGATGTGTTACTTTGCAATAATGTTTAGCCCCATATTGAAATAAGAGGGATTGTTGTTTTAGACTTACGCAAATCTTAAGCGTAAACTGTTTAGTAAAACGGTACCCTGGTGTTTATACTCACAATTTTTATTTTACTCACATTATAATATCTTGTACACAATAGGTAATATCAAACACATATAACTTAGTAGTACATATGACTTAGACTTGTTCTCAAACTTTATATTTTGTACTGGCAATGCCTTAACTTGCACTTACAACTTAGCATCATGTGCACACACCGTCATTTCCTATGCTTGCAACTCAGTATTTCATGTTTATTTCTCAATATCTTATATGCACAACATTTCTTTTATTTATGAACAAAAGCATGCAAATGTAACACTTGTGCCATTCTGCATGTATCAATTGCTTTAATCAATTTTCCAATTGTTAATTAACATTCCTTGAACTTTGTGTCTCCCCTGAATTGATGTTTAATTGGGAGTTGTTAGTATGAGAAATTCTGCCCTATTATTACCATTGAATGAATTCAACTATTGAAAGTGATATATCTCATTGTTGTTCCTATATTGATTTTCGCTGGTAAGGTTCTTATTTACAACCAATTAATTATTATATCTCATAAAACATAAAAGGTTGACTATGAACTTTTTTTGCCAGTTGCGTGTATTTTTTTTTACCTGTATTGGTTGTATGTGATATATTGAATGAGAAGTAGCCCTGTAAGTTATTTGAATACTCATAAGTCATATAAGTATTTGATTTTATTCTTTGAATATCAAATTTACTGAATAATAAAAAAGCCATAATATTCATCAGATGATTGTACAATTTTACCAAACTATAAGTATTAGAGCAGCAAGTCACTAGTTCAATGCATTACTATTGTAAGTTCTTTTATGAATTAAAAGGCCTTACTATAGTCTTGGGTTGAACTTATTAAATGTTCTTCTTTTGAGAAAAGTTATTGTATGAAAACTTAGGCAGAACTCATTAGCATATTCTTCACTTTGAAACAATAATTTTACAAGTCATATTTATAAAATTCCTTTAGTAATGGTTAGAACCATTTTTAGAAATACTAATGCTGTTTCACATAAATATTGAACAGAAAAACTTTTTCGTGTTAACAATTGAAAAAAAATGTAATGACAGAAGAAGCATTTTCTTATTGTAAGAAAGCACTCCTTTTTCTAAAAAAAATTCCCCCAAACTTTCCCACAGCAGATAGTTTGTAAAATTGCGCCTGAAGAGGATTATTGTGACAAGCATTTTCTTTGTCTTATCCACTTGTTTTCATTCTGACCCTGTTGACTGTTGGCTTTTGACCCTTAGAATGCTGGGTAATTTCTAAAAAAGATTTTTGTGTTGTCTGCTTTCAAAAACCTTTAATATCTGCTTAGTTTTGATGAGGAAAGTTACTCAGAGAAGCAAACAAGTAAGATCACAGGCCAGCTGTCAATTTACTTGGAGGCTGGTCTGGATCTTACCTGTTTGCATAAGCATGAAGTCGATTCCAGCACTATAAGGGATAAGCATAGTTGTAGCACACTACATTTGAAGTTGTTTTTATTGGGTTGGAGGTTAAATGTAGCAATTTATAGATGATTTTGTTTTGATCTCTTAACAAACTTCAAAGTTTTGTTCACAAATTATATAATAGAATATAATAGAATACTTGTTATTACGCTTGCATATCCTTTTACCATATACTATTTATTCCATATCATAGATTCATCTGCTAAAAGCCTATTCAGTAATGAGTCTGTACTAAAAGTTATTAAAATAACCTTACCATGATATGAATACTTAAAACTATTCCCTCATATCGGATTTTGTAACTTATCAATAATGAAATTATGCCGTAACCCATGTCCTCAAATGGGGTTTTGTAAGTTATCTCTATTAACCCTTTCCCAAACAACAAATTTTTGACTGTCCCAAATTGAAAGAGTTTGCAGACGACATTTCAAAAGGGGATGAAATTGGAAAACAATCTTTTGATAGGGCAGAAAACATTGTGTGAAAAGGAAAAATTGCTCGTTACGATCAATTTCTCCTTTTCCCACAATGTTTTCTCAAGTCGTCTGCAACAAAGAGGTCAAAAGTCGTTATTGTTTGGGAAAGGGTTAAAAGTAGGTGGTAACAAATATCCTCGTATGGAATTTTGTAACTTATATATTTAATGCAAATACAGACCAGTTTTTTATGATTATAACTGATTTTGGTTGTAGATTACTGTTAGGTTGTTCTTACTGGCTATTACCTCATATTTTAAGATATTGAACGATACTCTTGAATGAGTTTGTTTACACCAAGAATTTACGGCATATACCTTTTGGAATAATTATTGGTAAAGGAGGAAAATGCTCATGTAAGCATTACCTTTTTTTCTATCTCATGAGAGGCAGTCTCCCGACTGACTTACGGAATGCCGATGGTTCTACCCGACTTGACCAGCCCTTATGGGCAGTTGAGTATGGGGTCATCCTCCATCATTAAGAGTCGGGCATCGCTACATAACTGAAATAATGTTGATGTGATGTAAAACCCATATTGAAAAAAAATAATCTTTTCTATCAAATGTTTCCAATGGGTACAGTGAACCCTCGTTTATCCGAACACGTCCGTTCCCAACAAAATGTCCGGTTTACCGAATAATCCGGACTAATGAAGCAGAGCATGCTCTTATTCACATTTAAGACATAAACGGTCTGTATGAGCGGTGTATAGTTATAACCCTTTAGCAAACGCCAAATTGACGACCGTCCCAAATTGAAAGAGTTTGCAGAAGACATATCAAAACGTGATGAAATTCAAAGATAAGCTTCTGATATGGCAGAAAACATTGTGGGAAAAGGAGAAATTGCTCGTCACGAGCAATTTCTCCTTTACCCACAATGTTTTCAAAAGTCGTCTGCAATAAACTGGTCCAATAATTCCATTCCCTTACAATTTTGTTCGGATTGCGAGACATCCGGATAATCGGGGTCCGGTTAAACGAGGGTTCACTGTATATGTATAGGCCCTCTTATCTTCAAAGGATATTTTCAAGTGAAATGTTGTATCCACCAGATGTTCTTTTATTCAAATGCTTTAAATCATATTGATATTAGGGGAAAAGGTTCTGTGTGTGTGACAAATAGATGTTAAGTCTTCCACCTCTTTGTCCTGTTGTAAATGTGATTTAAAGGTCTTTGCTTATATTTTTTCTCCTGTTTTCTTTGCACTTTTATAGATGGTTAAAATTTTATTTGGTCTTACAGACATTTCTTGGAACAGAAGAGCCTTGAACAATAAAAAACATAATTTTTATTTACTTATAACCTCTTCATGTTGAAAAGAATGGGGAATTGTAGTCAAGAGAAGCAACCAAAACGGTCAACAAGACTTTAAATCATTGTTACAAAAATACCTTTTACTTTTGCTGAGTGATGTGTGTTTTGTTACATCTCCAAAACTTATGCTTTAGTTGTGTTTCAAGCCATCTTATATTGGAAAATTAGCAATCAGAATACCATTTTGTCAAGTAGGTTGTTTTCAATTTTCAATAAGAAACAATTAGGGAGAGAAAGACTAATATGTGCTAGTCATGTTGAAATTCTCATTTTGTCTTAGTGTGTGTTATATGACTGATTTTAGTGGTTATTTCCCATATGTTGAAGTTTATAGAGCAATTAAGAAATTTTCTTTTCATCATAATGTTTCAATAATAGTCTGTAAAGATGATAGTAAATCATTTCTGTGTCTGGATTTGAGCATATTGAGTTCATTTTCTAGTTTGAATAGTTTTTCAAGTTTCATATCAGCTTTATGTCCATGTTTATTTTAACCCATTGCCCCAAATATAGTTACTCTAGAGCACCTTTGAGAGATTTTTCAAGAAATATTTCTATTGCCATGGATAAAATGATCAGGGTAGCGTTTTACAAAACATCTTTTGCCAAGAATTTTCACAATATCAAAATAACATTCCGTCTCAATTCCAATATTTTAAAAAAAAGGTATATTGCAAAATAACACAGCAATGAGGTCATCTTTCTGATATGCCTCCAATAAAGTGTTACATGGCAATGTTTGCTTAAGACAATACTATGTACTTGTATATCGGTTTTGGCTTGCGTAAATATATTTGTTAAGTTGTTTAGTAAAACACTCCCCAAATATATAGTATTTCTTGTCCGTCTGTTTGTAAGATGGTCAAATTATCCATGGTTTGCTTCTAAGATAAGAAATTTCCCAGGTTGTTCAAGATTTAAATTTTAGGGGTCATTGATATCTGTCTAATGGAATGCAGCAAGTATTAAAGAAGAATCCATTCTCCTGTCGAATTATTTCCGTGTTAACCCTTTACCAAACATCAAATTTTCGACTGTCCAAAATTGAAACGGTTTGCAGACAACATTTCAAAATGCGATGAAATTGGAAAATATCCTTCTGATAGGGTATAAAACATTGTGGGAAAAAGAAAAATTGCTCGTGACAAGCAATTTCTCCTTTTCCCACAATGTTTTCTAAAGTTGTCTGCATCATAGTGGTCAAATGTCGTCATTGTTTGGGAAAGGGATTATTTATACAATAATGTTATCATTGCCATACTTTGACATTTACAATGTTCATTGTTTTTCCCTATTCCCAGTAATTTGCACCAGACAACATTTGAACCAACTATCAATTTGGAAAGCTAAAACATAAAAAAAATAACCTAAGGAGGATTTATGAGCAATAAAAATGCTTAATAAGAAGCAAGTTCTTTCTTTGTTTCAGACAGTTGACGCCTACTTGGTTTTAAACACATCTTCTGTCTGGAATTGGAACAGGATTAATGCCTTAAATTTTGGCTTAGAGCACAGATGTGTTTGGGGTATAAGGTTAAGTTACAGTTTTTGTTAGCAGTGTTTTAATTGTAACTTGTTGTTTTGTGAATAAATACAAACAGTTTTAGAAATAAGTTTTCTTTTTATTACGAATGGCCTAGTTCTACAAACTGTCTATAACAGCAAAATAATTTGCAACTTTGTTAGATGATAAGAAAGACTATGTATACATGTATCACAGAATTTCCATGGATTATAGTTTCACATTGCCTTAATTTTCTTTTTTCATCACCTGCTAGTTTTATTTGCCATATAGGGAAATTCATCATGTAAAACTGGTTGCCTATATAACATATATGATGCAGATCTATTTTATTATATCGCCAGTGGCTTTTGCTTGAGTAAATTCTGTGTGGCAAGTAATAGCAGTAACTTTTATCAGAGACATAGATAAGTCTCTGTTTTTATCTATATTCCTGATTGAAAGTGCTTTCAGACGAAAATGTAAATGAAAATTAAGTTCAAAGTAGAATCTATTTTGCTTGTAGGATAGTGAGAATTGACCGATCGACAATATCCTGCCCAAAGGCTTGTCGGGGTTATTCTCTTTTTCAGACTTATTGAAATACATTTTCATAGTCACGTGCACACGTGTATTATGCACACGTGTATTGTCGAGTCTTAAAGACACTTTTATTGATTAAACCGTTATGAGTTATGATTTTTAGGCGTTTTGTCGATTGGTCAATTTTTAGAAAAACGAATAAATTGCCTTTGCTGAAGGTTCAGTGCAAAACATTAGCAAATCCCTAGCAAAATCAAATGACATGTAGATTCGCTATTAAGTGTTGAATTTAACCCTCCATGCCATCAGAGACAGGATGGTATCTATATCTCTAACAGGAGCATTTGCCTTTTTTTCTAACATTACCCGAAAAGTATATTAAATTGATTCAAAAAGGTCAAATCATTGGTGAAAATTGAAATAATGATAAAACAAAATAGTCCCAAACAGAATTTACGTTATCGGAAAGAGATAGTGCTCCACTAGTAACGACTTTACAAAATCCGAATAAATTATCTTGGCTGGCTGGTATTTCGCGGCAGCAAGACACATTCCTATTGGTAGAAAATGGTCCAATGAGGGATGAGCTTTGCTAAACGACGGCTCATTGGTCAGTTCGATGAACTTTGTCTTTCTCACTTCCGGGGTGTATTTCGGATTACTGATAACGTCATTGAGCACTTTCTTAAAGTCTTTGGCCCACTGTGCCGTGCTGGGGTCCCTGAGGCCGGAATGGGTGGCAAACCCGCTACCTATGATAAGGATATCCTCACTGGAGAGGTCAGACAGCGCCTCGCCGATCTTTAGATTGTCTTCGATGTTTGAACTGGACAATAACGAGACTTGAAACACTGAAAAGGAGGAAGAGAGTAAGGAGGAAGAAAGATTGATTTTAGACGTTGGAATCATTTTTAGTTTTGACAAATTAATTGTCAAAAATCGTTGCTATTTTTTCTAAGGAAATGGTGTTCATTACCTAAGGTCAGATCGTTGGTCTTACCAAATATTCTTTCCTCAAAACAATTAAACAAGAGACATAGATAACATGTTATCTATGTCTCTGATAAAACAGTGCATTGCAATGAAAACAACTGGAAAATTGGAGGAAAAGGAGTGTACTTAGGCCGTGTGATATAAACGAAAACTGCTGTAAAAGCGTTGTCAAACCAAACTAAACAAGCTATGAGAGCGATTTTATTGCAAATGAAGGTCTTCTCTTTTAGTGTTGGTAAACTGTAACTATACACCAGCGAGTCGGTTTGTAGACCCATATGTTCTTTGTGAAGGTCTGGCCGACATTTTCATTATTGTATTAATTGCCGTCTGCAGACACTTCAAAATATTTTTAACAACAATCAAAAGAGTGTCGATTAAGTAAAAACATATACAGTGAACCGTCGTTTATCCGGACCCCGATTATCCGGATGTCTCGCAATCCGAACAAAATTGTAAGGGAACGGAATTATTGGACCAGTTTATTGCAGACGACTTTTGAAAACATTGTGGGTAAAGGAGAAATTGCTCGTGACGAGCAATTTCTCCTTTTCCCACAATGTTTTCTACCATACCAGGAGATTATCTTGAATTTCATCACGTTCTGATGTCTTCTGCAAACTCTTTCAATTTGGGATGGTCGACAATTTGGCGTTTGCTAAAGGGTTATAACTATACACCGCTCATACAGACCGTTTATGTCTTAATAAGAACATGCTCTGTTTCATTAGTCCGGATTATTCGGTAAACCGGACATTTTGTTGGGAACGGACGTGTCCGGATAAACGAGGGTTCACTGTAAATGGAAGTAGCAATGCATTTGACTCACTTACTACTTTGATTGTTTGACTCACTTCAAACCCGACTATCTTCTTGGTGGGTTCTATTTCCAGCTGGTTGATTTCAGAGTTTCACAAGTATATTGCAATTTGACTTAAATGTAGCCGACTGTTATTCGAAATATTAAAGGTAAACCAATATAGTGCTGGAACCGACTTAATGCTGATGCAAGCAGGTTGGATCCAGGCCAGCAGCAAGTAAATTGTTTGCCCGTTTGTTACTCTGAGTATCTTTCCTCCTCAAAACTGAGCAGATATTGACGGTTTGGGAAAACAGACGACACGAAAATATATCTTTAGAAAAAAAAGCATTCTAAGGCTTAACGAAATACCTAGGTAAGGTAAATCAATTAATAAGTCATTAAATCAATCAATAAATCAACCAATAGTACCTGGGATATCCGCCTCGGGGAACACCAATTTCAGTGGAACAAATACGCCGTGATCTAAGCCTCGGTTTGACACCTCCTCACAGGGAATCCCCTTGGATTCCAACATGTGTTTCGCTCTTCTCGCGAGATTTGGCGAGCCCGGAACTGGCCATGACAGACTGTAAGTTTCTGAGGGGAATCCCCCATAGTCATAATAAAGCTCATTTTTCTCGGTAACTTGGACTTTACATTGCGGCTCTTCCCAGTGAGCACTGAGAACTAGAATAGCACACGGAGGGCGTATTTTTACCGCCTTTGTGAGATTGCGGAGGAATTCCGCTGCTTTTGAGTTCTTATCCAGTCCTTTCATCATCGGGAATTTCCGTGCGTCGAGGTAAAACGAAGGACCTCCCCCGTGCGATAGAAATAGCACCGGCTGTTGTGTTGAGGACATTGTGATCACGTGGTCACTTCGGTATCTAACCTGGTATCCGCTGAAATAGAAAAGAAAACAAGAGTGGGATGGCTACAGAGGGTTTTTAAAATTGTTTGAAAACAATTAAGAAAGATATTTGCTCTATGTTCATGTGTCTCAGAGCTTGATATACAATGAATAATTAGTTTAAATTACGTATCCATATCCAAAAGCGTTGCCACGTTTTTGAAATCCGTTGCATAAAGTTTGTACATACTTAGACATATTGACACATTCTGATCAATTTTGCGTTCAGTAGTTATTTCCATTTAATATAATATTGCAAGACAAACACGTCAGTCATTTTTTTCGACGACATTTTTGTTCTGACTGTCAAATTGTCTCATATGTGAACAAGCACCTTTAAAGACAATTATTATGTTGGCCCATCGTCGTAGCACTTCCAGTATTAGGTAAGGCATTGTGACGAGAAAACCAGTACATGTTCAGACGATCCTGGTATGGGTCCAGACAACGCCTTCATTAAGTAATACCTGTTGAAAACAGAGTAAAATCCTTTATCCTTCACACGATAGTTTGAACAATGGTCTTAATATGGACGCTGATCATTCAAAAAGCTCCAGTTGGAGCCTCAAACTAAAGTAACAACTTTACATACACTGTTTAAGAATGGCCGCTTAAAACAAAATCAACTGTATTCATTTATGTACAAAAATCCTCCTAACTGCGTGATAAGTAAGGCAAACAAACGCTTAAAACGGAGGTCAGTCATAAAGAATAATGATTTTCATCCTATATAAGAAATCTCCAGACTAAATCATCTTTCCTGCACTTTTTAAGAGTGGCCGCTTAACCCTTTACCAAACACCAAACGACTGTCCCAAATTGAAAGAGTTTTCAGACGACTATTCAAAATGCGATGAAATTGAAAAATAATATTCTGATATGACTGAAAACATTATGGGGAAAGGAGAAATTGCTTGTAAGAGCAATTTCCCCCTTTCCCACAATGTTCCCATAGTCGTCTGCAACACACTGGTCAAATGTCGTTATTGTTTGGTAATGGGTTAAAACAAGATCAGCTTTGTTTATATAAGTACATGTACACAAATTCTCCTTACTGCGTGGTTTATTGATCGATCCTCCCTTCAAACTGCACCACTAGGATCGGCATTATTTATAAAATGATAGGAACAGAGTCATCATAAATCTTAAAATCAATATAACTACTATCACAAGGGTGCATTCACATTGGATTTACGACATACAATTACCTTTATCACTTTACGACAACGCTTTGATGGTCAAGATTGGAAACCGATTGAAAGCGACATTGATGTCTTCAGACGAACATACCATGTGTCTCTTAATTATAGGGAGAATGAAAAATTGAGATAAAGACAGTCGTGGATATTCAGAGACAGACAGGCATACAGACAGATAGAGAGATTGACTGACAGACAAGTAAACTGGCAGAGAGACAAAGAGAAACAGAGTGACATAAAACAGAACAGAAGGGACAGAAAAATAGAGATACAGAAAAACAGAGAAACAGAAAGACAAAGAGACAAAGAAAAACAGAGATAAAAAGACAGAGAGACAGAAAAACAGACACAGAAAACAAAGATACAGACAAGCAGAGATACAGACAGAGATACAGAGAAACAGAGAGACAGAAAGACAGAGAGTCATAAAGACAGAGAGACAGAAAAATAGAGATGCAGAGAGACAGCACACAGAGATACAGAGAGACAGGCAAGCAGACAGACACAATGAATCCAAAAATCAATTCCTTCATTGTTCACATGGTTTCAACTCATTAATTAGCGGAATCAAAATCCTATATCTTTCTGCTGCTTAAGATGTCCTTATCTCCTTAAATTTGAAATGAGGTAATGGGTTGATTCTGAAAATTAATCGTGTCGTTTGTCTGACAAGTGAATATGAGTCGTCTGCGCAATCAAAATCCTAAATCTTTCTGTTGCTTAAGATGTCCTTTTCTCCTTAAATTTAAAATGAGGTAATAGGTTGATTCTGAAAATTAATCGTGTCGTTTGTCTGACAAGTGAATATGAGTCGTCTGCGCAATCAAAATCCTAAATCTTTCTGTTGCTTAAGATGTCCTTTTCTCCTTAAATTTAAAATGAGGTAATAGGTTGATTCTGAAAATTAATCGTGTCGTTTGTCTGACAAGTGAATATGAGTCGTCTGCTCTCAGCAAGCCTGAATATGATCTCAGTTTTCAAATGTGATCACTGGAAGGATCGCATAACAAAGTCTCAATGTCTAGTTTCACAGTAACCCTTATAGTGCTGGAACCGACGTCATGGTTGTGCAAACAGCTAAAACCAGGCCAGCTGCCAAGTACATTGGCGGCTGGCCTGTGATCTAACATGTTTGCTACTCTGAGTATCTTTCCTCAACAACATCAAGCAGATATTTAAGGTTTTGGAAAGACGACACAAAAACTATTATAGAAAATTACTCAGCAAGCCATGGGTTAAGCAGGCAATCTTTCACTTATTTTATAAACATTATTTTCCATACCGTTCACTCATAGACCGTATCCCGTTTGACAATAAGGGAAGTAATTGAAACAGTTCTCTATCCAGCACTCAGTTTCGCTAGCGCTAACCCTTATGGTGCTTGAACCGACTTCATGCTTATGCAAACAGGTTAGATCCAGGCCAGCCGCCAAGTATTTGTGTCGTCTGCTTTTAGATATTCAAGGTTTCGAAAAGCAGACGACACAAATAACTATTTTTAAGTTTACCCAGCATTCTAAGGGTAAACCTCAGCGTGATATAAATCTGGACTACATACAACCCTCCAGCAAATCATTCGTTGACTTGACGACTGACATCTCCTTCAGACGACCTTTAAAATGATTGCTAGAACACGAAGCATGTCACAATAATTTGTCATTGGAATGTCTAACATTTTTCTTTACCATTTTTGGACGAAGGAAATTGTGATATTCTATTGGTGGTGTTGTTGTTTCTGAACAGCCTCCTATTCCTACATTTCTACAGTGATACACAATCTAACATTTGCAATACCTAATGATTTTACTTTTCAAACAAAATGCAGAAGAAACTGACGCATTCGCAGCCGTTCGTGTAATAAACCATGATCGTAATACGCAAATTGCTTAACCTTCTGTTATCGTAAAACTTCCTTGTGTGATTTGATATAGTACTTTCATAGATATTGCACAATTTTTAAGCTCTATAAAATCAAGTAGCATAGTGTCTATCATCGCTTCTCGGCCTTCTGGCTAATATCAAAGTGTAGTATCAGTTCTTATCAGTTTAACATTGGAATGTACATTATGTTGTATATGTATATGTTATAACGAGAAAGTTTAATTTAATAAACATCTATCTATATATTTTCGGGGGAGCCTACTGTATGTTTGTTACGAAGCAACGTTAGCTCAGTCTTTAGCAAACCCGACAAAGAATACAAGGGTCCTAGGTTCGAGGCCCTATCCTGCCAAAAGTCTCTATAGTGTAATAGAGTCAGTGTAAGATGAGTAAGTTGCTTCTCACCCCTGAAACTAATTCGTATGAGGGAAAGCGGTTGTCGGCGTGGAATGAAAATTGCATTGCACTGGTGATGAAATACCGGGAGAATAGGCCTGTGCACTAACTAGAATACTGTTGAAATTGTCGCAAACCTTATGCAAAAGAGACGATGATGGTTATGCCAAATAAATTACCTTTTTTAATCATTAGAAGCGACAGCAAAAATTGCACCGTGCATGAAAATAAAACAACGATTAGGAAAAGAATAATGAAAAAAAAAAACAAAAAAAAATGACTGATTTACATGCGTATATTTAAACACATGATTGTAATTAGTATCATTGATAGATTGAGTGACAAAAGGAGAATCAGCACGCTTTTCTTTCATCCAAAGGGTTTCGATATTTAGCTATCAAAAGCGTTACAGTTTATTGATCGCACAAATCGATAGGGCATATATCTATGTCCTCTAAATGGAATTATCTAAGTGATCCTAACCAAACGAGGTAATAAGAGATACATTACATTTAGTATGTTATATGTGAAATGGGATAGAAACCATTATTACAATTATTACGTCATTAATTAACAGTCACATCAGTAATCTTAATCAAATGAGGCAATAGGCGATACACTATATCTTGTAAGTTACGTGTGAAATAGGGTTGAAATCATTGGAGCAAACGGTGGAATAGTTCACTATAAGTATAACGTCCATAATTAATAGGCATATCTGAAATATTCTTTCACAGCTGGGTTTGCCCCCTTCTTCCATATATCTCACTTTAATACCACACCTACTGTAGACTATTCTTAAGAATTTGTTCCTTTCAAATGACATAAATAAAAAAAACATGTGTCGTCTGGTGTTGCTTTCAAATTGGAGCAGTCACAAAATCCCATATAAAGTTTGAGCTTATAAAACGTCATTAAGTGTGATGTATGAATTCTGTTTGTTGCAAGCTATTCGTTACAGAAGAAAAATCTGTAAATGATATCTTAAAGGTGTGAACACGATCCGCGGACATTGTTGAATGTTCGCTTGTTGGGTTTAACAACGCGTCAACTATAGTTTAATTTACACTGCGAGACGCGTTTCATAATCGCTGAAGGAAGACCATAACTCAACTCCTCATTAAGATAGAATACCCATAGTCCGCAACTTGCAATTCTTTCTTTCGTCGGATTTCTTCGGTAGGTCTCGGCACACATCGGTCCGGTCGGAACTATTCGGTGAAAGGCGAATAGTTTCGGCCCAGACCGATGTATTCCTAGTCCAAATGATCGAGACGTAGATATTTCATTCTACTTAATTTGGATCAGCCTAGTTAATGTATGCCAAGAACGACCGAAGTATTCTGACGAAAGAAAAAAGTCAAAATGGCGGATTATGGGTATTCTACCTTAAAAGGGAACTGGTCAAGGTGGCTATTGACATTCCGTTAATCAGTCGTGAGATTCTTCTTACAAGCAAAGGTGAGAGGATAGATATCGAATTCAAACAGTATGGATTCATCTTACACATTGACATTGTTACCGATTCCCAATACTCAAATGTGTCGCTGACGTTTCGCGTTCGAGACCCCCAACTGTGATACGTTAGTCTTGCTGTTTCTCATCGATAAAGCGTTATAGTAAACTAGACTAAACATGAGAGCTTTCTTTCATTTAAAAGAAACGTTTGTCATAGCTTGTGGTCCTGGGGTACCATTTTACTAAACAGTTTACGCTTAAGATTTGCGTAAGTCTAAAACAAACATTCCTCTTATTTCAATATTGGATGAGCAATATTGCAAAGTAACACATCATTGAAATCGTCTCTCCGAGACGCTTCCAATGACATGTCACATTGCATTATTGTGTTTTCGTTTAAGATTCTATCCATGTTTATCAGTTTTGACTTGCGCAAATATTTTCCGTAAATCGTTTAGTAAAACAGTACCGGTCTGTGCGTATACCCTGCATACGTTTGTCATAGAAGAAATCAACCACCCCATCACATGTCTTCGTTTCCTATTAATACAGGTGTCGACGTATGTAAATTTGAAGCAATAGATACAGAAATAAGCTTTAAGCGACTTTTCTAAGATCTAATCGTGTTTACCCTACCTTTCATCGAACCTGTTTTACTGTATCTACAAAGGGGAACATTACGAAAAGACTGTGACAAAAGAAGAATGTTTTGTTTATTGCTCATAATGTCTTCTATCCACAACACGTTCTAATCAATCATGGCTGCAACTTTATAAGTGGCATCTAATGTTGCCTTAGATTCGGAAAACTAATCATATGAAGACTTAAGCTAGTATTCGAGTCATTCCTGCTCGCCATTAAACGATATGATGATATCTGCGTGGTGGTATATGCATTATATACCTCCATTGAAGCATTTAGCGGACTATTTTCGCGATTCGGGAGGGGAGAATTTCATACTTTTTAGAACAAAATATCTTCTACGGATAAAGATGACATTGCAGATTTATATAGATCCATAAAACTAGACTATTGATAACTTTTAAACCCCGTTCAAATCCGTTTTGTTTAACCAATAGCAATCTTATCTTGTAGATATTAGTAAACTGATTGATTTACGGTTTATTTCGTATATAATGACTAGACCATTTGTTTCCTTCCAGCGAAATCATCCGCATGTTTATGAGCGTCTACGAGCAGAAAATGAAACGGTGTCAACTTTCTAATCACGCAACACTACAAATGTTCATCAGAGATTAATACCACAGCTTTTCATTTATCGAGTTCTTAATCAAAGCACTGAAAGGCACTGGTACTCGTTTCAACTTTTTTCTAAATAAAAAACGCCGGTTTTTAGTATCTTTAACCCTTATATTGCTGGAACCGACTTCATGCTTATTCAAACAGGTTAGATCCAGACCAGCCACCAAGTAAATTGGCGGCTGGCCTGGATCTAACTTGTTTGCTACCTCTGAGTATCTTTCTTCAACAAAATGAAGCAGACATTTAAGGTTTGAAAAGCAGACTACACAGAAATATATTTTTAGAAAATTATCCAGCATTCTAAGGGTTAAGATAGAGAATTTAAAAGCAGCCATTCAGTTGGTGACAAGGACTATTCTAGTCTTCTTTCCGACTTATGCTGGTCATAGAACAAAAGCTATAAGATAGTTTCATTAACGAGTAAGGTGTGCCATATATGAATAGAAAGTCACGATTCCTAATGACTTGTCTTCATAATGACGTTGCCTGCAGCCTTCATCTATATCTCATTATGAAATTACATTTTCTTTATCGTTGGAAGAGTTTTGCAGGCAGCTTTGAAAATTGCTGCTAGACAATGAACAAAGTTGACTCTGATACAATTGACAATATTGTTGAAAAAGAAGAAGAGCTCTTATGAGCGATTTCTTTCTCCCTAAAATTACTTCATCCATGCTTACACTATTATGTCAATAATCTACCTATATGTAGTGTTAAATTGATGAAAGAGGTTAGTTAATGGTCTGTTACGTAGATGTTTATCAGTGTTTGTTTCAATGCATTCTAGATCGATTCACTTGGAGGATGAAGGACATTATCTATAAAACGAGCAATTTCTCCTTCCACAGCACCATTCAAATATCTTTCAAAGTAAACATCAGGGTACCGTTTTAAGGAAAATATTTGCGTGAGTCAAAACTGATAAACATGGATAGTATTTTGAATAAAAGTAAAATATTGCAATGTGACATGTCATTGGAAGCGTCTCAGAGAGACGATTCCAATGATGTGTTACTTTGCAATATTGCTTAGCCAAATATAAAACGGTACTGTGACCTACACGAGTCGTTTAATAATGGACTAAATAGCTGAGTATAAGAGAGACAATTCCAATGAAGTGTTACTTTGCAATATTGCTTAGCCAAATATAAAACGGTACTGTGACCTGCACGAGTCTTTTAATAATGGACTAAATAGCTGAGTATAACTTATCATATAGATGAGATGGTTAACTTTAGTTTGTAAAAAGATGAAGGTCGACGTCTGTGCATACCAAGAGGAAAAGGGAAAATGCACGAGAAATCATACAGTTTGCATATGAGAAATGTATCCTCCTTTAATTATTAGGCCCTACACATACCCTCTTATGTTTCCCCGAGAAATGTTTGGCAATACATACATAAATATATTTTTTTTATTATTTTTATTTCTGTAACCAATTCAAATGTATCTCAGCACATACATTATTATATTCTATCATGATTTATATATGTAAATGAATTGATAGCGTATGAACTATATAGCATTATATCTAGATATCTGTTAATGTCTACTTTCGCAAAATAAAACAAGAGCAAACAGACAAAGGGGTGTATACCCTTGGAAGGAGAGTAATAAAACATGCTTGAAAAGAGGTCACCCCTATCGACAGTTGATTTTCCCAACTGATAAGAACAATCTTGAAACATTACCCATTTCTCCTTATAAACACAGACCTGTACCTGTAACAAAACAACAGCACCAACAATAACAAACTAATGTGTATTGTACATATATAGTGCAATAGATTACACACATCTTTTGTTACTGGAACCTGTGCTTATAAACATATTACAGTCAATCTTGTTTTAAGCGGCCTTGGTTAAATGATACATAATACAGTCAATCTTGTTTTAAGCGGCCTTAGTTAAATGATACATAATAGAGGCGTACAGTGCAACTAACGGCTTTAAACCGACGCAAGTCGTTCAGAAATATTTCTGAATGTTACGTACGAGTCCTATTTTAAGATAGCTTGATAGATCGTATACGTAACCTTTTTGTTTAGATACGATCTAACAATCGGAACTACTCGGGTATTTCCGTGAGCTGTGAAATACACCTCGGATATAAGTGTAGCGTTACAATTTTTCGGGTAAATCGGCATCCGGCAATTAACACATTTTCTAAGCGTGCACGTTAAGTAGTTCAATGTGTATGGAAGTGTTGGACATCCTTTTAAGTCATATTTTATCAGTAACATATACCAAATGGCGAAATTGTTGTTGTGACATGTATAGTTGTTTCCTCAATCAAATTTAACGACTTTTTAGATTTCACATTTAGGTCTATTTTTAAAACGAAAATAAAGTGACGTCATTCTCGCAGGAAACAATATGGCGTCATCCCTATTATTTCAGAGGTGTTTTCATTGGATAAACTCGATGTGTTCAGATTGACGATCTAAAGACATCGATTTGTTTTCTTCGCATAAGCACAATGAATGTTTCTTTTCATTTCCGAGCCAATGTTAACAACCACTTTCTCTATGATTGAATATCCCAAACGTCGACATACATAAAGACTAAAATCCATAAACGTGAAATTTGATTTGTCTGTGATAGCTTTAATATCAGGATGGAATGTTGAAGAAGGAAGCTCCCTTTTCCTTTTCGTCTGCTAGTGGTTAATCAAATGGATCAAAAGGAAAAGTCCTGAGCACATGTAATTTGTCCACTAAAGCTGCTTCGAACCGAGTATACACGACCTGAGTAGTAACCTAGCCATCTGATGATAGTCTAGACTATCAAATGCAATACCGACGACGACAAGAATGATAATGATGATGTTGGTTATAATGATGATAATGATGGTCGTGAAGGTGGTGATGGTGGTGATGATAATGATGCTGCTGCTGCTGCTTAATAATAATAATAATAATAATAATAATAATAATAATAATAATAATAATAATAATAATAATAATAATAATAATAATAATAATAATAATAATAATAATAATAATAATAATAATAATAATAATAATAATAATAATAATAATAATAATAATAATAATAATAATAATAATAATAATAATAATAATAATAATAATAATAATAATAATAAAATAAAAGAAATGATAAACAAAAATGATAAAAAAACTCAAAATAATGACAGTCATAAAATAGATAAATATAAAGACAACATTTATTCCAGTACCTTATTAATCACAGTTGCTTTCCAGCCCGTACAGCTTTGCAAATTACATTCAATACAACACTATATATCACATATGTTTTTTCCAGTTCATTTTAATCCGTCCAATACGTTTTATCTATTCCACAACGACCACGCTATTCACTTCTCTATTAAAATGTCAGGTCACCGCTGTGTATACAGACGTCCAACCAGTCGATCGGTAGGTTAACTGTAGGTAGATATTCGTAAATAAATAGATTTGTTCTGATTTATGAACCTTTATACATCCGTGTTTACCCTGTTGACCTGTTCTCCCAATTCAAACCATGTAACCGGTCCAAATTAAGATCAATAGCAGACGACAATTAACGAAATCCAAAATGAATTTTCTTTATTGTATTGGAAAGAGACTGTTTTGACAAAAAGGTAAATTGCTCATTTCAACCAATTCATGCTTGTCTCACAGTGATGCCTACCCCGTTGACATGTTACCCCAAATTATACCATGTAACCAGTCCAAATTAAGATCAATAGCAGACGACAATACGAAATCAAAGATTAAAATGTCTTCATTGTATTAGAAAAAAGACTGTTTTGACAAAAGGGTGAATTGCTCATTGCAACCAATTCAAGCTTGTCTCACAGTGATTTATAGCGTATTCTGAAACAGCTGTGTAAACGTCAAGTGATAACGAGTGAAGATTAAATAGACCTATATATTCACAGGCAACACTATCAACAGATCACAATAGCCACTATTGCTAGACAGTGAAGATATTTTTTATCGAAATAGATTTGTTTGTGCAGTACAAGCAGAATTTCAATAACGCCAAGGTCGTTGGCTGGTTGAAGTATTACACAGTTTTCAAGATTACATGTTCATCAGTTGTATTTTGTAATGTCTTAGGTATCTATATGGTATCTGTATGGGGTTTTACATCGTGTCAACCTTATTTCAGTTTTGTTGCGGTGCACGACTCATAATTTAAGTTAACTTAACCCGTTACCAAACAATAACGGTATTTGACCCGTCTGTTGGAGACGACTCTGGGGAACATTGTGGTAAAAGGAGAAATTGCTCGAGCATCGAGCAATTTCTCCTTTTCCCACACTGTTTTCTGGCCTATCATAAAATATTTTTTCAATTTCGCCATATTTTGAAATATCGTCTGCAAACTCTTTCAATTTGGGACAGTCGAAGATTTGGCGTTTGGTAAAGGGTTAAGGTTATTTCTGACACGGGTCCCATAGGGGTCCTCTTCGTCAGTGCCATACCAAAAATGTTTCAGTAATGTAGCGGCTTTCCTGGATTCACCAGTACTAGGCTAGGGTTCTGGAGTGATTTGCAAAAGGCTACTCCCACGAAACAAGAGGTCTCAATGGGACTCAAACCCGTGGCCCCCGAGTTATGAGTCCACCACCTTAACCACTGGAGAAAACCCCAAGCTAGACTGACCGTAGGAATTGGATAAATCTGATAGAACCATCTGGAGTCAACAAGTTAGCCGGGATAATACCTCTCATGGAAGTCCAAATGCCGTTACTGGGATTTGAACACAAGCAGGGAAGTGTCATCTGATTTCAGGTTCTAGCATCTCACCACTAGGCCACATAGGCTCCATATATCAGTTTTAAGTATGATGGTCAATGCACAGTTCTCTTGGTGTTGGCTCACCAGCGCTGTGCTCGATCTATCCTTTCCGACAAACAATTCTAGGATTCATTGCAATACTTTAGTAATTATAATCCGGAGAGACCCATCTGGAGTCAGTAAGTTAGTCGGGAGAATGCCTATCATGGAATTCCAAATGCCGTCACTGGGATTTGAACACAAGCAGGGAAGTGTCATGTGATTTCAAGCTGTACATGCTTAGCCAATCTGAACACATCGGGTTTATCAAATGAAACACCTCTGAAATAATAGGGATGACGCCATATTGGTTCCCAGCGGAATGACGTCACTTCACTTTCGTGTTTAAAAATAGATATTATATGTGAAATCTAAAAAGTCGTTAAATTTGATTGAGGAAACAACTTTACATGTCACAACAACAATTTTGGCATTTGGTATGAGTTACTGATAAAAAGATTATTTAAAAGGATGTCCAACACTTCCATACACATTGAACTACTTAACTTGCACGCTTAGAAAATGTGTTAATTGGCGGATGCCGATTTACCCGAAAAATTGTAACCCTACACTTATATTCGATGTGTATTTCATAGCCCACGGAAATACCCGAGTAGTTCCGATTGATGCTTAGCTATAATGACATCTCTTGGAATAAATATGCTTTCAATGGCTCTTTTTACCGCATTTTCATCATATATAACGATTCAAAAACTGTACATTTTCCCTAATTCATTTTGACTTCAAAATTTGCTTATGTGTCACTGAGCAGCATGGACAGGGTGAGAAAAATCAGCGCTGTAACGAATTAGGATTTTATTTATCACAACAGGCGATCCACATCCATGAATAAAATAACTGTGGTTTGCTGAACCTGATCGCTCGAACAGAAAATTACACTAACTTACCAATGTATCTGTTATTCGTTAGTTTTACGTCGTTTTTAACAAGACATATGTCTTTTTCAGTTTAACCGTTTTGGTCAATATATAAGAGTCCATGTTTCTTGATAATGCCTCTTCCAAAAAACAACTTTCTCTGACCATAAGCAACTTTCTCAGTAATAAACTTATTAAGTGGAAATAGCAATAAGTTTGTTTGTTTACATTAGTTTAACGCTGTATCAACAATTTTTCAGTTATGTAACGGCTTTCCTGATAGCAAGAAGTGTGCAAATCTTATTGAAGGGATTTTTATGTGAAGATCCATTCCATTGTTGTTCAATTCCACACTATTTATCCGTGTGTCGATTGCCTTGCTTTCAAAGGTATTCAAGCCACATTGCTACTGGGTAGTGCGCGGTATATACGCCCCTACGGGGACCCCATAGACTACTGATCTTGTAACCCTTTCCCAAAAAACAATTTTCGACTATCCCAAATTGAAAGAGTTTGCAGACGACATTTCAAAATGTGATGAAATTTGAAAACGAGCAATATTTCCTTTTCCCACAATGTTTTCTAAAGTCGTCTGCAACATAATGGTTAAATGTCGTTATTGTTTGGGAAAGGGTTAAGCACCCGATAGCCCGGGGTCTGGCCCGTGCGTATACCCGCATTAAGCGGCGGGTATGCATGGGCCAGGACCCCGGACTAAGCCCCGACCTACCTTCCCAAAACAAGACGAATTATCATTCAATGCTCAGAGACGAATAAATTGTGTCCTACTAACTTTATTTAACGATTGAAAACATATTACCGGGAATATCTAGAACTATACTTGCGCGCCTATGTTCCAAATCGTATATATATGCTTCTACGTCTACTCCTTTACGTTGATAGGTTGTCCTGTCATATTTGACAATTACACAATGGTGCGTATAAGGACAAGGTTAAAGGCAAAGTGAAATGATAGGAAAGTTAGAAGAATTTAACGGACACGATACTCTTGCCAAATGTAAAAGAAAAAAAAATACAAAATTTGCTTGTCGCTTTGTTTAACTAATAAGCGCTCGTTTAGGACATCGAGTCTCAAGTCTCCTCCAATACAATGCGTCGTCAAGACGTTTTTAAATGCCTCATCTTTCAAAGGAGACGATTTCTTAAAATCTTTTATCACAAAGTGTTTACGAAAACACTTCGATAAGACTATATTAAGATTTGGATTTGCCGTGTAATGAGTTAAAGGTGTTCTTGACTGAAAACCTTACTCTAGATGCATGGTTGGTGCGTTTTAATTTCAAGACGTTTTCAACAGTGATTAAGCTTGAACACAGATGTCGAATGTCTTAATATTTTATCACTAGCACTACACAGTATTATTTCCAGGCAATAATCATACGTCTGCTTTCTCAGAAGAATATATCTGTGGATTCTGCCCCCTCACGAAGAGGGAGGTAGCGGAAGGAAACATACATTTTGGCTCGCTACCGACTGATCAAAAATCTTGGAAGTAACTGTGTTGATAAATAAACTGCCAGGATCACTGAAAAAACAGCACAGTTAAACGTGAACACGAAACATTCTTGAAAATGCCAACAAAATCGGCTCCTATCAAAAGGTGTATATTTTACGAAAAAATAGGTTTCACGACACACCGACAGGTAAATTATTTACAAAATGGCGAACGGTACACCAGGCACTCCTGCTGGTGACATAGATAAACCCGCAAGTAAACGCCCTAAAGGTAATTGAATGATAGAAAGTGTAGTTAGGAATTTAGGATAAATGGCTACACTTTATATTTAACTATACCTGAAAACAAGGAAATAAATTTTTCTAGCTTTTAAAAGGGTTTCTGTAGGAACACAATTTCTATCCTGGTTTGTTTACATTTGTTATGATGACAGTTCTGTAAGGGAGTGGGTTGTGTTTACTTAAAACTCGGCGCATGTATCGAATTTATGTTGTATTCACTTCTTTAATTTTTTATTCTGCATTAATGACTGACAGATAAGAATAAAAGTCGATGTCCTGTGAGTGAAACAGGACATTTTCTTCCTGATTTGATATTTCAAATATCCCTTTGGTCACAGGGGTTCGTAGTTAAGATTGTTTGTGAGTAATATTCTGTTGTCCGTTTCCATTAAGCTTTCACCCCATACAGTCTGCAAAACCATGTGTCGGTGATAAGCTAGTGTTACCATAGTAGATATGTTGGAAATGATGGGGAGCACAAGACAGGGAAGCTTTTCCTGTTTTGAAATAAAAATGTCTGCAGTTTTTATGTCCAGATTTTGGGCATTTTAAGACACTTTAAAGTCTAGTACTTGTGAGTCCAGGAATGCAGTAACTGTTAACATAACTGATTAAATGGCATAATGTTGAAACCCCACATGAACAAAGTGGACAGCTCTTGAACCCAAGACTCAAAAACTTTCATTATTGACCAAAAGCTAGAGTCCTTTCACTTTGAATAACTTTGAATCAAGTGCTACTTCCATCATTCACACAATGGCGTTTGAAAAACTTGTCAAGTGCATTTATGTGCATTTATGCAAGACCAATTTATAATTATTTTCTTAGCTGACTCAATCATTTGCATTATAGGAATATTTTTCAAATTTGCAATTATCGAATGAAATGTTTCCTTTTTATTCTATTTTCAGATACCAAGCTAAAGCAACAAAGACTTCCTGCATGGCAGCCCATTCTCACAGCTGGGACTGTTCTACCAGCATTCTTTGCCATAGGAATTGCATTTATACCACTGGGCGTAGTACTTCTTGTCACATCAAATAATGTATGTTATTCTTGTCATGTTATTTTTGTCATGATTCAGAATAAATAAATAGAAAGAATGATAATCCTTTCCCAAACTATGAACATTGAACAACCTTCAAGGCTTTTTGAAAAAATAACTTGAAAACATATCAAAATACTTTTCCCATTTTTCCTTTTACGAGCACCTTTCACCATGGTGATTTGAAAGATATTTTAAAGAAATACAGATCAAATGTTTATGCTTTTGGATCAAATTATGATGAGCAATTTATTTTTAGCCGTTCAGTGATTTTGTCTCTTCATTTTTTGACCTTGGGCAGAACTGTTTGCTGTTAAATAGTTTTAATTAAAAATGTTATTGTTGTCAACATATGTTATAGGCAATTTATCAGGCCTACATTCATATTTGTAGTAGGATGGTGATATGCAAAAGTAGACAGGGGTTTGTGGGACCTTACAAGTAGATTGATCTTAAAACTGAGCAAAGTAGCTTGGGTTTCTGGTCAAAATAGCCAGGAGAAATCCACGGCCCGCAGCTCTTAATGAAACCTCAGACTCATAGTTTATACAGAAACAATTTGTATCATATCAGGAACTCTTGATAGTAGCTTTTGAATCATTCATAATGTCCACAACCTTGTTACATTGTAGGTAAAGGAGGTGAGGTATGACTATACAGACTGTGACAACCAGAATAACCTCTCCTATACTTGTGCCTCCTATTTGGATGGACTGTTGAGTAACCAGACTGGACAAACCTGCCCTTGTAAAATTAACATTAACCTGGAAGAGGACTTCACTGTAAGTTTATCAACCCATTGTGTGTGCTTGTAGTGTGAACAGCTTCCCTGGTGCTGTTAGACAGTGTGGTTAGGCAACATCTCTATTTCATTTCGCTTATATGAAAAAGCCCTGCAACACATGTATTATAAATCCAGAGTTTTGGACTGATCCAAACGACTCCACTAGGGCTTTACACACATATCACACTAAAAACAAACTAAAAACTTGCATAAGTTCAAAGCAGTCCCTCATTTCAAAAAGCAATATTGCATAGTTACACTTCAGTTGAATCATCTGTTAGAGAAGCTTCCAACGACATGTCACATGATAATATTGTTATTGTGTTGACTTGCACAAATATTTTCCATGTTAAAGGTTGACTGTTCTACTTAGTCTCACTGGATTTCTTTGTTAAGCATTTTTGCATCACACAATAATTGTCCTGTTGATGTATTCTTATCTTAATAAGTTAATTTAATTCTTCAAGTATTACAAGCATGTGTTTTGTGGCTAATATGTGTCTTAATTTTTGTTGTCAAATATTTTACTTTACAGGGAACAGTTTACATGTACTACGGATTGACCAACTTTTATCAGAACCACAGACGATATGTGCGTTCACGTGACGACAGTCAGCTCCATGGTTACGACGTTTCACCGAGCAATCTCCTTGACGACTGTGAACCATACAAAATAAAACGAGTGAATACTACACACTCATATGGTATAGCCCCCTGTGGAGCAATTGCAAACAGCCTGTTTAACGGTAAAGTTTACTTACATTAGTAATTGAAATTTGGGCCAGGTCACGGGAAAAGGGGCACTCGGACATAGCAAACAGTGTAGCCCCAGACCAGCCGCTACGTCAGTCTGGGGCTACACTGTTTGCAATCTTAGAAGACATCAAGTTCTACCTTTAAATAAATACAAAGGGTTACTGTCGTGACTAGATGCTGGAATAATAGCGCAAAGAAAGAGCTGAGTCAGCGGTTTTTATTTATGTCCAAGTGCCCCTTTTCGCGTGATGCGGCCCATTTATAGCAGACTCATGAAAGGGATGACTTTAAACATAACTGTTGTTATTGTTATTATTATTTGAATCTTCAACCACATGTCATTGAAATTTTTATTTAGGCAATCCAAATGAGTATCAGCCATACAGGGTTTGAATCAAATCTAGATAACAAGCTATTTTTTCTCTTTCAAAAAAGACTGTGGAATCTATTATGTGGAAACTACTGATATATGAGTTATTGATTGAACATTAACGGGTTAAGCCATATTTCTTCAAGGACTAAAATGGTGTTTTTATGATAGTCGTTGAAGTAGAGGGGTTAAACACCTCGAAACGTCAGACAAATTATAAATTGTGTACTATTGATAATTCATTTCTCTTTTGACTTTATAATTCTTCTTTTCTACCAATATTGCTGTTTGTTTGGATATTCCAATTTCTTTTGTCAAAGTCAAAGGCATTTTTTATCAGTGGAGTACAATAATGAAATAATCTTTTGCTAAGAAGTGACTGAGCCTCAATTGTCTGTTGATATATTTTCAGATTCCTTCTCGCTAACCTATAAAGGGGATGACGGTACCTCTACTGTGGCAGTGAACTTGTTGGATACGAGCATAGCCTGGCATTCTGATAAAGATGTCAAGTTTGGAAATCCTGACTGTATGTTGTTTGCTTTATTTGTTTCCTGTTTGTTATAATTGTCATAAGCAATGTGACCTAATATACTCCCTGAAATTATTATATATTAAATGTTTAACTTTGAATCATTGAAATGAATTAGAAAAATAATGTTTTTGTATACTGCTAACTCAAGACTAGCCCACAAATTGATGTGAGCACTGGAAAAGTATCCAGGAAGTAGTAGATCAAGAGTGAGTTGAATAAGCTCTGAAGCTTTCATCACAATCAATGTAAGATGAATAAGTTTAAACGTAACTAAAACAATTAACTTATTTTGTGTGTGTTTTTTTTGTATGAGTACAGTATATGAATCCATAAAAGTAATAGCATAGGTAGAATAGTTGATTGGTGTCTTTGAATAGGAAATGTTATGGGGCTCGGCTTCAGATTAATACATGATTCACCTATGGCTCACAGGATGATAATCCTACATGTTGTCTGATAACATTTCCTATTCAAACTCACCATTTATCTATACTCTATGTATTTCAGCCTGGTCTGGGTTCTCTAATCCCCCAAATTGGAACAACAAGAACGTATGGGACCTCAGCAATGATTCATCCAACAATGGCTACAAGAACGAGGATCTGATAGTGTGGATGAGAACAGCTGCACTTCCGACATTCCGTAAATTGTACCGAAGGATCGACCACATTAGCACAGCTGTATTCAAAGATGGCTTGCCAAAGGGCCAGTACCAAGTGGATATCACTTATGGTATGTATGTGCATAATGTATAGAATGACGATGAACCTTTTAAAGTATTCAAGTCATGAAACAAACTTCTTTTCTGTTCTATAAATTTTACATTTTTTATGTAATTATGGTTGTAAATAGAGAATAGATGGTTGGTGTCGTGAATCGGAAATGTTATCGGCAAGGCGTAGGAATATTATTCGGTGAGCCGAAGGCGAAACGGATAATATTCCGATGCCGAGCCCGATAAGTTTTCCTATTCAAAGACACCAATCATCTATTCTATTTATCCTGTTACCATTATGAATACTTTTAAACAAACAAAATGAAAATAAAACATGTGAAAAAAAAGCAGAGAATGATGTAATCATGACGTCATGTACCATGGCGTTCTTATGACGTCATGATTTGTCACGCGGATGCGTCATATGGTTAGTGCCGGATATCACAAATGTTATACGGCACCTAGTCATCGGTCCAAAAATGGCACTTTTGACAGGATAAGATGGAAATATTTATCATTAAGTGGTATTAACAAGTATATGGTTGAATATTGTAACATAATTGAAATAATGTTGACGTAATGTAAAACCCACATACATAAAATATACAATTACCAATTGTTCACAGCCTATCCAGTGACCTCGTTCAAAGGGACAAAGAGCATCATTCTATCTACGACATCCTGGCTGGGCGGGAAGAACCCATTTCTGGGTATCGCCTATCTGGTTGTTGGCTCAATCTGTATCCTGCTGGGCATCATCTTCCTCATCATTCACCTCAAGTGGGGACGAAAGTAAGCGTTTGTTTTATGTATTTGACCCATTTGATCTTGTTGGATCATAAACTGGTCCATATTTCATAACTATAAGCTATGTGCAGAGGTTTCATTAAGAGCCAGGGGCTGGGGATTTCCCCAAGCTGCTTTGACCAGAAACCCCAGCTACTTTGATCAGTTCTATGATAAATCTATTGATGAGGTCCAAAAGAAATGCCTACTTTTTAGAATCGCCCTCCTACTACAAATATTTTAATGCAACCCCTGTGTAAGTGACCATAGCTGTCAATGTGCCTCAAACCATGTTCATTCATTTATCTATATGTCTTGTCTAAATTTGGAGCAGCAAGAATGAAGTTCAAGATTTTGTGTAGAAACTATGGTGATAAAAGGAACAATGTTTGTGTGTGTATTTTAGGTTTTCTTTTTATCACAGTGGTTTGTTAGACTTGAACAGAGTTCCAGAAAAGAGAAATATTTCCAAAACAAGCTTCTTTGTTTCTTCTCTAAACCATTGTGGATACTCATTAGATTTAAGTGGTGCTTTTAATTAGCATTTACAGGGTATAGTTTGTCATGATGATTTTGACTTACTACCTTTAATAGTCTTCTTTACTTTTTATTTTCAAATTGATATTAAGCAGATGTATAAAATGAGATAGTACTATATAAGATGTTAAACAAACAATCATGGGATATACATTCCTAGCGACTGTTGGATAGTTATAGGATTATTTCTTGCTATAATGTTCTCTTCAAATTACATTTCAATACAAGAAGAGGAATGTTATCATTATTTGGTTACATATGTTGTTACGTAACTGCCTCACTCTCTACAGCATAGCAACAATCAATCAGGACAAGATGTAACCTCTGTGTACTGAGCTAACTCTTTAGCTCAGTGGTTATGTCTTGGACTGTCACCCGGGAGAACCGGGATCGAATCCCCACAGGGGACAAACAATCCAAAGTGGATTTTTCTAGCTATGCTTCGTTGCGGACATTGTTCGTAACAAGGGGGTATGTCCGGGATTGGCCATTGAGCCATTTATTTGTCGGAAATGGACTTACAAGCCGAAATGGCTTATATGTCATCTTAAATGATTACTTCTATAAGAGGGTGTGTGTTACGTAACCGCCTCACTCTCTACAGCATAGCAACAATCAATCAGGACAAGATGTAACCTCTTTGTTACTGAGCCGACTCTTAAGCTCAGTGGTTATGTCTCGGACTGTCACCCGGGAGAACCGGGATCGAATCCCCACAGGGGACAAAAAATCCAAAGTGGATTTTTCTAGCTATGCTTCGTTGCGGACATTGTTCGTAAGAATGTTATCTGCCAACTTATAGCTTGGGACATCAAAAGAATGGTTTGGTAAATGATTTGTATTTATATTAGCGCGTTCTGCAGGACATTAGATTTTTCAACAAATTGAAATTTTTCAGCCCCCATAGGTTTTCAGTTTCAGTTGAGTACATGAGGCCTTCAAATTATCTTATGGCCTACGCTAGGTAACTTGTTTTTAAGTTAAGTTTATTTTGTTTTCAACTTTTTTACTTGCATTATATTACTACTTGGTATGTTGTACTGTATGAACTGTCAACACAAATGTACAGCCATTTTATTCTATTTCTTATTAAAGAAGTAAGTATTTAAAAAATAAATCTGTTTGAAATGTGGTTTGTTCAGTTACTTTTGTTTCATTTTTACATTTTACTTATATATATGGAAAGACATTAGTTTTCCATTCCTATCTATGGAACTACAAATGCCTATGTACTTCAAAACATAAACATATGTACTAATTTTATTACTTCATATGTACTCATCATAAGTAGATATGAAATACAGTGAACCCTCGTTTATCCGAACATGTCCGTTCCCAACAAAATGTCCGGTTTACCGAATAATCCGGACTAATGAAGCAGAGCATGTTCTTATTCACATTAAGACATAAACGGTCTGTATGAGTGGTGTATACTTATAACCCTTTAGCAAACGCCAAATTGTCGACCGTCCCAAATTGAAAGAGTTTGCAGAAGACATATCAAAATGTGATGAAATTCAAAGATGATCTTCTGATATGGCAGAAAACATTGTGGGAAAAGGAGAAATTGCTCGTCACATTGCTCGTCATGAGCAATTTCTCCTTTACCCACAATGTTTTCTAAAGTAGTCTGCAATAAACTGGTCCAATAATTCCATTACCTTACAATTTTGTTCGGATTGCGAGACATCCGGATAATCGGGGTCCGGATAAACGAGGGTTCACTGTACAATGAAAGATTAGAAATGGCTAAATCCTTATAGTGCTTGAACCTTCATGCTTATGCTGGCCTGGATCTAACCCTTTGCATAAGCATGAAGTCTGTTCCAGCATTATACATGTTATAATGTTTTGGAGCTTTTCAAAGAATGAATTATACATGAAGAACATTTTATTTCAACTGAAGCATATACAGCTCATGGTTGATAAAGTATATAACAATAAATTCATCTTCGCATAAAATTGTAGAAATGGTAAACATACATACGCCCACACACACATACGCCCACATACACACACACACACCCCCCCGACATACCCACCCACGCACACCCATACATACGCTCACACATACACACAACAATTCTTAATGTATTTAGGTGGAAAATGTCTTAAAGAAAGTTTCAAATGTTTATTCATATACATCTATGCATATATACTTATATACATATGCATACATGCAAATATACAAACATATATCACCTTAGAACTTTAATTAACTAGTTAGAAAAATACCGTGATGAAAGCTAACTATCATCAATCTTTAGTTGTCTCCGGTTAAAAGCTTTAATACAATATGAAGCAAGTCTGTACTGATCATTTTTCTTGTCTGATTTCAAAAGCTGAATAAATTTAAACATGCAAGGTCGATTGATATAGTACTCAGGTATCAGATACTATATATATTATATATATTCAACTTGTTCACTTATTACACATTTCTTAAATTGTTATATAGAATTTAAGATTTATGACAAGCAATTTATTCAAAGTAAGCGTTTTCAATTGTTTGCATGAACATTTTTTCCACTTTCAATTATAGATCTGAAATCTTTCATGAATTTACAAAATTGTTTTGAAAAGGCATTATAGACAATTTCCAGTGACAAACAAAGTGTCTCTAAAACCAGCCAATTTGTTTTGTTTTCTCAATGGTTTGTACTCAATTACTCAGAATGCATTGAAACTTTCATGTGTCATAGTGTTGACATTTTTTAGCTACCTATTCCAACTATTTAAAATTGGTTTTGTCTCTATGCTAGGAAAGTTCTAACACAACCCTTAGAATACTGGGTAATTTTCTAAAATAAGATTTTTAGTGTCTTCTGCTTTCCAAGACCTTAAATATCTGCTTAATTTTGATAGGGAAAGATACTCCGAGTAGCAAACATGTTAGATCACAGACTAGCCGCCCAATTTACTTGGTGGCTGGCCTGGATCTAACCTGTTTGCAAAAGCCTGAAGTCGATTCAAGCACTTTAAGAATTAATTACCAATGAAAATTGGTTGTCTCTAATTGAGACAGAGGTAGGATGTCAGCCATCTGTTTGGAAAGAGTGGCAGATTTTAAACATAGTCAAAACATGTAGGACGAATTGGAGTTGAACACTGTTATCAATATAATTTCAAATGATAACAATTCTTTCTTGTCATTCCAGAACATCTGAAATGATAAATGTCACAAACAGAGATGCATACTAAACCAGACAGAAGAGGAATGAAGATCTGAACCTCACCAAGGACAGAAGCAATGTACAATGTACAACAGTCACCTTCATACAAGATGGACCGATTTTTTTAGACCTCAAAATGCTCGGAAACTTTCTTAAAATAGATTTTTGTGATGTCTGCTTTCCAAAACTTTAAATATCTACTTTATTTTGATAAGGACAGATTCTCAGAGTAGCTAAAAGGTTAGATCACAGGCCAGGCGGCCATTTACTTGGCGGCTGGCCTTGATCTAACCTGTTTGCATAAGCATGATGGCGGGTCCAGCACTATATGATCAAAATGTGTTACATCTTTTCTATAGCCACCAAATTTTGGTTTTGCAGTAGTAACCCATTGGCTGCTCTGAGTAAGTTGCAGAGGTTGATATTAAATAAGATGGTTAGATAAACAAAAAGTTTTGATAACATAAAACTGCATTGATGATGATTGATAAACATTAAAATCAATGTAATATTTGCACAATTTCTCCGAATGAGCAGATAATGATGTCACATAATTTCAGTGTAATCACTAATGCCGTATACTATAGAAAGGTTTAAAGTAATAAATATGTCCATCGTATTCTCTGTCAAGCGCATGCTCAGATTTAATTGCTACCAAGACTCATCTTTTTTTTTACTTAAAGAATTATGATATCAACCATAAAACAAACATGGAATCTATTTGATGTCATTTAATCTTCTAAATACAGTATAATATACTGTATATATGCTTCAAACTTGGTTAAAATCCATTTTCATAAATGTTTCGGATAAAAAAAGAAATCTAACTAAATCATAACTTCCAGAAAGTTATGAATATCTTTACCAGCATATCATATCTTTAGAAAGACCTTTTCTTCTTGGACGCTCTGACTAGCCTTTCTTTCAAGGACTTCATAGTTGGTACAATTAGAACACTTAATGATAAGTTCATTGAACTTGTTACTCTTCCCTTTGTAAAGGGATGCTTTAACTGTATTTTTCTTTTGTCTTATTGTTTACAAAGATTTCAGCTATGTGGAAGTCTTTTCTAAATAAGGGATTTATTTGTACTTAGCAAATATTTTCATCTAGTCTTCTTTTTCATTATTTTCTATTATGTTGTATAAACAGTGTTCTCTTCTTAACGTTAGTTCCGAGGAATTTGGAACTGACAATTGTATATCATCATATTCAAAACCATTTACCACAAATTACAAAAGTATACCCACAAATAAAGGAATCATTTTGTCACCAAAAAGTATGATTTTGTAGTTTGAATTCTAAGAACAAAATAAGGCAAACTTTGATTTTTAAACAATTATGACTTTATTATAATCAAAATAAACTTGAAGATTAAAAAAACAACAACAAAAAACAGAGCCTTACTCTAATGATGTGTCAGACTGATGCAATAATTTACATTATAAGTATCAGAAATATGTATTATTATATTCATATATGTGTACATGGACTTTGTGAAAATCAGATATATGTATAAAATCAGAACAAATCGTAGATGGTTGTGATATGAATTCTGTGAATGATATGTATATCCAATCTTTTAGGTATAGCGAGTCTGGGGTATGCAGGTCTTTCATTTGTTCACATACTGTTAACAAATCTAAGAAGCAAATCAAGAATGATTACTCTTTAGTCTTGAGAACTTGTGTGTAGAGAAAAGGGTAAAGATTAGTCTTAAAACTTTTGATATATTATTTCATAAGCTTTAAGCTTCCTTCACAATCGATGTAAAACAATGGTGATATTATTTCATGCATTGTTTAAAGGCAACTTCTTTAGACGATCCTCCATTTTTCCAGAGTAAGTGCCCTCCATCAATTTTATTCCAAACAAATGGAAAGAAAAACAAAGCAAACGATTTTTTCATTTGTCTTTTTAAAAGTATATTTGTGATGCTGTTTTTTGATTGAGTCATCAGTCACAAAAACATGTATGCAGTTAAAGAGATTGAAATTGGATAGAATTGTGCGATTGTATTGGTGAGTATGGTGTATGAATCTGTTAACTATGAATGTGTCATATATTTATAGATGAATGAAGATTATATAAGGTTTTTAGATATTCATATTTCTGTTTTATGATTGAATACATGTTTTTGTAAGTTGAGATGTGTGATAAAGATGATCAATCTTTACAGCAATCCACTTTAAGATATTACTTCTCTCAAAAGGTTCTTTACTCTTCATCATATTGAGGGTTCAGTGCAATACTATAGTAAGTACTTCATGTTTATAAAGCACTTACCAAAGTCTTGCATTGAACCATTGGTATAGGATTTTGTAATTGTTTTATATCGAATTTCATCTTTGGTTACAATGGGTTCAAACACCATCTTCCTTTAGTGAAATAATTTGTTAAAATGGTTTGTTGCAAAATCATCTCTTGAAGTGTGGATGCTTCTTTGTTTTCATTTTGTTTTACAATCTTTGTGTACTAATATATCGTAAAGTGTGGAAAATAAGGGCTGTGAAATACATGTTTCTCTAAAATAACAAATGCATTGTTTATTTTTAATGTTGAAATCATCAGAAATAGTTATATTTAGCAATTGTTCATTTTGCCTTATGTTCCAATGTTGTTTTCTGGGAGGACGAAAAATTGATACATCTTTTGGCATGTGAAGGATAGATACTTTTTTTTGCTATGTCAAGGATATCTTTCATATATAATTTGTGTCTTGTTTATTCTTAATCAGTTAAACAGTGGCAACAGTTTAACAAGATATTAGACAGACGTTTTTGCATTTTTTGTTTTTAATTATTTGGTTTAAGTTAGAATACCAAACAAATTGCTTTCAGAACTAATTACTCATGTAAAAACTTCATCTCAACCCTGGTTTGAAACTAAGCTGGGTTGATTTAGATTTCACATTTGGAAATCATTTGAGCAAATAGCCTTCCAAGCGATTTTTTCTCCTACCCGTGACATGTCTTGCAAATATATCAGGAAATCACATTTGACTACAATTTAGTGAAACGTTCTATGCTTACCTTCCTTGCATATCATTTCATGTCAAATGTGCCTAAAATGTGCGTATCTAATTTGCAGCCCTTAGTTTGTATGCGTCTTTGTTTTTAATCTAGAATGATGTACACATTCCGTTTAGAAATACACTTTCATAAAAAAAAAGTGCAGTTGATGATTTGCGTTTCTTTAATGCACCCATTTATTATGCTTTATGTTTAAAAAAAAATGCATCTTGCTCAGATTATGATCAACATCCATCTATTAATAACTAAGAGTATGCCTCTATGGCCTGGCGATTGAACGTGCTGAACTTAAAATTATATAAGTTACTTCCTACAGGGGTTCAACGACACACATGTATATAGATTTCCAGACGAGGAGAAAGGTAAGAAAAATCATCTTCATTCCATGAGTCAATCTACCGATTACCGATTGACTCATGGAATGCTGATGGGGTTTCTTCCCGTCTTGATGTGCCTTTATAGACTGCTAAGTAGAAATCGTAGTCGAATACCGACTGTTATGGACATGCGCAACCGTCGAATGCCATTTCTCTACTGAATGTTAGACGTTACGCCGTTAAAAAGCAAGGGTTGTCAGATACCACCAGAACCGGAAAGTTGATGGTAAACTCATGCGGAGAACACAAAATTGCCACCATCGGTAAAAAAGGGTGGAAAATAAAAAATACTCAGGCGTGGCCAATTTGTTCCGTCATAGATCGTAAACAATAGTCTCTTGATTGCCCCACCTTGAACAAGAAAATAGTATGATCTTGCGCATGGACTCTCCACAGTAAAATGAATAGATGCCACGAGGAATTGACCGGGTCGTATGATCTGAAACTTCGAAATTGACACCTATGCCATTGTTGGAACCATCTTCGGTGACATCCGCAAAACCAAATGGAACTTTTCGGCAAATTTGGACAGGCCTGCGAACATTACCGAGGGGTTCCGATTGCCACAAAACGTTATCGGCGTGATGACGTCAATCACATACGGATAACGTCCGCGACGTCATTGAACGTCGAATAACGTCGTTACCATATTAGTCTATCGATTGTCTTTGTGTAACAACGCTCGATAAAAAATAGCTAGATAAACTAAAAGGAAATCCACCATAAACCTAATAATTAGATTAGGTCCTAGTCACTAGACTCGGCTAGATCATTCACGCACGGGTGTTAATCACAACAGTAAGCGACTGGAATAATTAAAACAGTAAGCGACCGGAATCGGCCGAGATGCCGCGAAAACCTCCCCCGGTTATCGACGAACTCCCCTTCCTGGTGATCGAAGAGGGACTAAAGAAAAACCTGTCTTCAGAACGGTACATTGTTAATCCATTTCTCTCAAATATACTGTACTCACTTTACTTATTTGTTTTAACCCTTTACCAAACGCGACTGCGTGACTATACCGCCTTGTTGCGGTCATGCACATCACCGGAAGAAGAAGAAGAAACTTTCGACTGTTCCAAATTGAAAGCGTTTGCAGAAGACATTTCAAATTATGATGAAATTGCATAACAATCCTGTGATAGGGCAGAAAACATTGTGGGAAAAGGAGAAATTGCTCGTGAAGAGCAATAATTCCTTTTCCCACAATGTTTTCCAGTCTCGTCTGCAACAAACTGGTCAAATGTCGTTATTGTTTGGTTATGGGTGTCATAGATGTTTTACATCGCATCAACAGTACGTTGTTTAATGGTCCAACATTCGGCACTTAACCGATTACGGGAAAGGCTTCCTTTTACTTAAGCGCCAACCTGTTGTACCGAGGATTCTGGATTCGATCCCCGTTAGGCGAGTTGAAAATTGCCGTGACTTACCGACAAAATCGGGGCGATTCCCGATTTAGTATTCAGGAAGCAAGGGAGTGTCAATTTCCGTCGAGCATAAGTTTAAAGGCCCTGCTACGAACTTATCCAGATCCACACGTTACGTAGACTATGCTAAACAAGATGAGTATTCCATTAGCCAGCTGGGGACTACATATCAGTATTAACAAAAGCTTCCCTTTGAAAATTTAATCTCGTGCTGAACGAGTTTTGTGAATTCAGAACCAGAAACAGTCTCGGGAAAAAATCGGAATTACATTGGAACAATCATACATTAACGTCTCCGGCGTACATTAATCATCGGTAATGTTAAGTTACTAGAAGAAGTTTATTGACTTAAATTGGATCCTAAAAGCGGTACTAAAGTATTGAAACAATATGTACTCAAAGGAATCATCAAATGAAAACTCGTGTTTATCAGGTTACGGAAATACCCAAGTAGTGACAGCAGGTCATCAAAAGGGGTTGATACGCGTAGATTCTAGTCACAATTTTGATGGTCGCCGATTGTGGTCAATTATGAAATTGTAGTTCCTTTCGACAAGGCACTATTTCCATCCCTAATAGTAAATTGTTCAAAATACTTTATGCTAAAGTAAGTTGACAGCTGCCCTTATACAGCTGAACGATGTTGATTTTGCTAATGATTGATAAGGAAAGTACAAGTATCGTTCTTACATTCATTTACCTTAATTATTGTTAAGTTAATTACATATGAATAAGCACTCGTGTTTCTATAGGTTACGCCAGTTCTTTGTGAGGAAAGTAAGCGAAAGGGCCGATATCGAGATGAAGTATATCAAGTTGCTACAGAGTTGGGCGGACGACTTTAACCCTTTCTTCAACCAGGAAGGGGGCTCAGGTATGTACTGCTCTTACATTGATACACCCAAGGATTTCCTTGACACCCCCAAACTTATATAGTACGAACACCATATAACCCTTTCTTCAACCAGGAAGGGGGCTCATGTACGCGCTGCTCTTACATTGACACACGCGGGGATTTCCTTGGCACCCCAAACTTACATAGTACGAAAACCATGTAACCCTTTCTTTAACCAGGAAGGGGGCTCAGGTATGTACTGCTCTTACATTGACATACCCAATGCTTTCCTTGACACCCCCAAACTTACATAATACGAACACCATATAACCCTTTCTTCAACCAGGAAGGGGGCTCATGTACGCGCTGCTCTTACATTGACACACGCGGGGATTTCCTTGACACCCCAAACTTACATAGTACGAAAACCATGTAACCCTTTGTTTAACCAGGAGGGGGGGGGGGCTCAGGTATGTACAGCTCTTACATTGATACACCCGGGGATTTCCTTGACATCCCAAACTTACATAGTACGAAAACCATGTAACCCTTTCTTTAACCAGGAGGGGGGCTCAGGTATGTACTGCTCTTACATTGATACACCCGGGGATTTCCTTGACACCCCGAACTGACATAGTACGAAAACCATGAAACCCTTTCTTTAACCAGGAGGGGGGCTCTGGTATGTACTGCTCTTACATTGATACACCCGGGGATTTCCTTGACACCCCGAACTTACATAGTACGAAAACCATGTAACCCTTTCTTTAACCAGGAGGGGGGCTCAGGTATGTACTGCTCTTACATTGATACACCCGGGATTTCCTTGACACCCCGAACTTACATAGTACGAAAACCATGTAACCCTTTCTTTAACCAGGAGGGGGGCTCAGGTATGTACTGCTCTTACATTGATACACCCGGGGATTTCCTTGACACCCCGAACTGACATAGTACGAAAACCATGTAACCCTTTCTTTAACCAGGAGGGGGCTCAGGTATGTACTGCTCTTACATTGATACACCGGGGATTTCCTTGACACCCCGAACTTACATAGTACGAAAACCATGTAACCCTTTCTTTAACCAGGAGGGGGGCTCAGGTATGTACTGCTCTTACATTGATACACCCGGGATTTCCTTGACACCCCGAACTTACATAGTACGAAAACCATGTAACCCTTTCTTTAACCAGGAGGGGGCTCAGGTATGTACTGCTCTTACATTGATACACCCGGGGATTTCCTTGACACCCCGAACTGACATAGTACGAAAACCATGTAACCCTTTGTTTAACCAGGAGGGGGGCTCAGGTATGTACTGCTCTTACATTGACACACCCGGGGATTTCCTTGACACCCCAAACTTACATAGTACGAAAACCATGTAACCCTTTCTTTAACCAGGAGGGGGGCTCAGGTATGTACTGCTCTTACATTGATACACCCGGGGATTTCCTTGACACCCCGAACTTACATAGTACGAAAACCATGTACCCTTTGTTTAACCAGGAGGGGGCTCAGGTATGTACTGTTCTTACATTGATACACCCGGGGATTTCCTTGACACCCGAACTTACATAGTACGAAAACCATGTAACCCTTTGTTTAACCAGGAGGGCTCAGGTATGTACTGCTCTTACATTGATACACCCGGTGATTTCCTTGACACCCCGAACTGACATAGTACGAAAACCATGTAACCCTTTGTTTAACCAGGAGGGGGGCTCAGGTATGTACAGCTCTTACATTGATACACCCGGGGATTTCCTTGACACCCCAAACTTACATAGTACGAAAACCATATAACCCTTTCTTTAACCAGGAGGGGGGCTCAGGTATGTACTGCTCTTACATTGATACACTCGGGGACTTCCTTGACACCCCAAACTTACATAGTACGAAAACCATATAACCCTTTGTTTAACCAGGAGGGGGGCTCAGGTATATACTGCTCTTACATTGATACACCCGGTGATTTCCTTGACACCCCGAACTGACATAGTACGAAAACCATATAACCCTTTCTTTAACCAGGAGGGGGGCTCAGGTATGTACTGCTCTTACATTGATACACCCGGGGATTTCCTTGACACCCCGAACTTACATAGTACGAAAACCATAAACCCTTTGTTTAACCAGGAGGGCTCAGGTATGTACTGCTCTTACATTGATACCAGGATTTCCTTGACTCCCCAAACTTACATAGTACGAAAACCATATAACCCTTTGTTTAACCAGGAGGGGGCTCAGGTATGTACTGCTCTTACATTGATACACCCGGGGATTTCCTTGACACCCCGAACTGACATAGTACGAAAACCATGAAACCCTTTCTTTAACCAGGAGGGGGGCTCAGGTATGTACTGCTCTTACATTGATACACCCGGGGATTTCCTTGACACCCCGAACTTACATAGTACGAAAACCATGTAATCCTTTCTTTAACCAGGAGGGGGGCTCAGGTATGTACTGCTCTTACATTGATACACCCGGGGATTTCCTTGACACCCCGAACTTACATAGTACGAAAACCATGTAACCCTTTGTTTAACCAGGAGGGGGGCTCAGGTATGTACTGCTCTTACATTGATACACCCGGGGATTTCCTTGACCCCCCAAACTTACATACTACGAAAACCATGTAACCCTTTGTTTAACCAGGAGGGGGGTTCAGGTATGTACTGCTCTTACATTGATACACCCGGGGATTTCCTTGACACCCCAAACTTACATAGTACGAAAACCATGTAACCCTTTGTCATTGGGAAACATGCACACATCCTACCTTCGTATGAATTATGAAAACTTTAACTTCGCCACGATGAATGAAATAATATAACTAAACAGGCTTCATAATTATGATATCGTTTTATCATGGGATATGGTGCATTAAACCAAACGGGGTTCTCACTGCCTGCTTTCTCAGTTTCCGAATGAGTGTGGAAAGTGTGGACCATGTTGCCATGGCAACCGTAATTGAGCGTTTGAAAGTCATGATTCTCCATAAAAAACTTTTAACCAGCACCATATTTTCGTTCTTTTAAAATGTTATTCGCCGCACATCGCCTTTGTACATACACCCTGTACGACTAGAGGGAATCTTGTACAGTACTGGAATGGAGATATTTAAATTGCCAAGATTTGGTCTTGCGTGGGAAGCGTCCAGATCGACATTGCGAGTGTCAATAATTTGGATGCTTGATATACGGTTTGGTTAACCCTTAAAATGCTGGGTAATTTCATAAAAAAAGATTTTTGTGTCGGTTGCTTTCCAGAACCGTAAATATCTGCTTAGTTTTGAATAGGAAAGATACTCAGAGTTGCAAACAGGTCAGATCACAGGCCAGCCACCAATAACTTGGCGACTGGCCTTTGATCTAACCTGTTTGCATAAGCATGAAGTCAGTTACACCACTATAAGGGTAAATCGTTGTGGTCATCTGTCTTTATACCAAGCTGGATATCTCGAAAACGCAACAATACTTTCCATTACTTTTTATTTACAATTCAATTCAATTCAATTCAAATAACTTTTATTCGCTCACGTCTGAATTTATCAGACATATGAGTATAGTAATACAATTATATTACATTCATTCGAATAAACAATAGTAATGTATATATACGTATAAGTTGTAAGGAAACAGAAATATGTTAAATAGAAGAGACAAGGATTGGATGGGCTATGCGCTTCAAGGCACATAAAAGGAGATTAATGCTATATAAAACTATATTAATTGGTAAACTTTTGGTCAGATTCAAATAGCTATCACCAAAAAAACCCATCAGCACAAGTTAAACGTGAAAGCCAACAAGAATTAACCCAGATTAACCAGTTTAAGCATTAACAGTTGATACACAAAAGTTTGAACCGACCAATCAGAATTCAATATTTTGAATATGTAAACAAACAGGTTGTTGATAAACATGATTGAATTGGAGACTACTATATTTCAAGCACAAAATAACTTATGTTAAAGGAGTCTATTTAATAGGGTCTCAATGCATTCGTAAATGAATTGTCATCACTTTTATGAAAATAAATAAAGATCTCCTTATATCGTTTTAGTAATTTATTTATACTTATCTCCTTTTATGTGCCTTTAACTAGAGCACCATTAGAGCTATGAGACAGACTATAAGAAATCGAGCAAATTGTGACTAGACGATTATACAAGCAAAAAATGAGCATGTCAATCAATTATCCAACCAATCAATTATTCTTTCGATCAAATTAATATGATAAAAGTTTACACACTTATTTCATTTTAACAGAGGTATACATCAATACATCAATACAGGGTATAGTTTTATAACGTTTATCGCACTATGCGGAGTTACTCTTCCAGTAGCTTAATATAATACAGTATAAAAAATTCTGGGTATTTTGATAGTTCAAAAGTGAATACGATGAAAGCACTTTTTATGATATTACATGTACTTTATATTATTGTTCAGTTGTATTTATATTTGTGATAAGAAACTGTATAGTTTACGTCTTGAATAAAATATTGTCATTGTCATTGTCATTGATTTGGAAGCAAGAAATAATCATGTCAAATCAATCAATCTACCAACCAATCAATTATTCTGTCGATCAAATCAATACAATAAACGTTTACACAATTACATTTTAACAGAGGTATACATCGATTTGAAAGCAAGAAATAATCATGTCAAATCAATCAATCAACCAACCAATCAATTATTCTGTCAATCAAATCAATTAAAGAAATGATTACACAATCAAATTACATTCTAACAAAGGTAAACACCGATTCGGAAGTAGGAAATAAGCAAGAAATAGTCATGTCAAATCAATCAATCAACCACCCAATCAATTATTCTGTCGATCAAATCAATTACGTAAACCAGTACACAATCAATTACATTTTAACAGAGGTATACATCGATTCGGAGGTTACCAAGAAGATCGTCTCAGCGATGAAAAACGAGGTCATCCAACTGATGTCTAGCCGACAGAAAGTCTACAATGACATCATGTCGGACGAAGGGGCCTTCAACAAGCTAAACGAGTAAGTGTTTATTAAGCGTTAATCGATAAATTAGTGTTTTATGACTGTTCTGTTGTTATGTTCCTCTTTTGTGTTGTATTATATCTTATCTGTAATTTCATGTCTTTGTCATGTTTGAATTGTAAATGGCTAAAGGCAATACTAAGTCCTTCACATACATGAAGGTCTTATCTTTATATTGCACTTAGTCATCGGTCTCTCGTCAAATCACTTTAACCCTTTACCAAACGCCAAATTTTCGGCTGTCCCAAACTGAAAGAGTTTGCAGACGACATTTCAAAATGTGGTGAAAATGGAAGATCATCTTCTGATAGGGCAAAAAACATCATGGGAAAAGGAAAAATTGCTCGTCACGAGCAATTTCTCCTTTTCCCACAATGTTTTCCAGAGTCGTCTGCAGCAAAGTGTTAAAATGTCGTTAATGTTTAGCGAATGGTTAAGGCAAGACGCAAAATGCCTATGTGCTTGAAAACTATACTGTTGACTTTTGACGTTCCTTTCCTTGTTAAAATGCTTCAATGCTTATCTAACTTTAACCCCGTTGAGAGAAGACAGTGGTTTCATTTCATTCAAATTCAATACAAAATAGAGAGATGTTTTGCATGATCTTGTCCGTTTGTTGAACATTCGACCTCTCTCCGAAACTTGCATATTTCAATCTGTCAAAGTATACTTATTATGCTCAGCAAAAAAGAAATTAAATAACACCTCTAAATGAAAAACTCTTCTGTAAATCCATGTCTTTGTTTAAATGTTTGTAAAATTGCTATATAACATGTTATGTTTATACTGCAATAAATCTAAGTATGCACCAACGCTGTGATGCGAAAACTTCAAGTCTATTTATGATAATTGAATATATCTTTTCAACGACTTGCGAGTGTAAAGACCTACCCCTTTATTTACATACATGGTACATGGCAACATAAATGACTTATATTAAACTACAACACACAATACAAATTTCATTTAATACTTTTTTTTCATATGAAATACTATATTGTCAGTTCTTCTTATGTTTTCGTCAGTTGTTTCTAATAAAATGTGTACCCATCATTTGCTGGTCGTTTCGAAGTATATATTTCTAAAACATCTTTATCTGTTTCGGAGCAGTTTTAAGCGGAGTTATGCCAGATATATCTTTAATTGCTTTATACCAGAAATTACCTATTTAATGCTTAACAGATGGCTATGACTGCTCTTTTTCTCACTCACGAGTAATTACCAATTTAAACTTTGTCAACTGTCTGTGTTTTCTCTTTCTGGTCAGCAACTACAAAGTAAGATTTTGTCAAATGTCTATGATTGCTTTCTCTTCTAACGATTTCCAATTCAAACTATGTCAAATGTCTATGGATGCTCTTACGTTTCGGAAATTACAGAATCTTAACAATGTTAGATGTCAATGTTTGCTCTCCATCACCAATTTAAACTTTGTCACGTGTCTATGGTTGCTCTTACTTGCCAGAAACTGCAGATTCAAACACTGTCAACGTTTGCTCCCTTTGTTTAAATAACTACCAGTTTTAACTGTTTTAGATGTCTATTGTTGCACGTACTCGCTAGCGATTACCAAGTTTAACTATGTCAAATGTCTTTGGTTGCTTATATTCGCCAGAAATTGCAGATTTAAATAATGTCAGATGTCACTGTTTGCTCTCTTTGTCTAACAACTACCAGTTTCAACTCTGTCAGATGTCTATTGTTGCGCGTACTCGCCAGCAATTACCAAGTTTATCTATGTCAGATGTCAATGTGTGCTCTCCTTTCCAACAATTACCATTTTAAACTTTGTCAAATGTCTATGGTTTCCCTCATTCGCCAGAAATTGCAGATTTAAACAATGTCAGATGCCAATGTTTGCTCTCTTTATCCAACAACTACTAATTCCAACTGTGTCACATTGTTGCTCATACTCGCCAGCGATTATCAAGTTTAACTATGTCAGATGTTTATGTTTGCTCTCTTTGTCCTGCAATTTCGCAAACGAGACATTGACTTAAACGTAAAGCAAGCATCATATAGATTGTTAAAGGTGGACAGCAGCAGCAGCAGCAGGTACTTTGATAATAGTGATGTTTCCTGATTATGAACCATCAAGAAGGATGGAAACGATCCCTGGTAATCATGATATAACAAACAGTTGAAATCGGCGTCTTTCAGGCTAATCAAACACTAGGCATTGTTCTAGTAAACGTAAAGCAAGCATCGTATATATTGTTAAAGGTGGGCAGCAGCAAGTACTTTTACAAGAGTGATATTTCCTGATGATAAACCATCAAGAAGGATGGAAGAGATCCCTAGTAACCTTGATATAAACGGTTGAAATCGGCGTCTATCAGGCTAATCAAAACTCAACATCTAGTGCGATTGGCGAATTGCAGCACATTTCTAGTCTTGGACTGAACGTATCACTCTAGTTTCAAAACAGTTATTGTGTTTGGCAAAGGATCATCATCACTACTGACGTATAATCTGCCTTCACGGAATCCCAGCACCGCCGGCTTACCTATCTCACATGTATTAGAACATATATTCTCTTCAATGACTTTAAGATCCTTCGATAGTTTGTATATGAAGCCTTCGAATTCTGAACAGAGAAACACACTCTCTTCCTCGTCTGTTGCTAGTCCATATGGCAGTAGATTCTCATGTGACATCGTATTCAAAACATGGCCGTCACTGTCCATACGGAGCACCAGATCGTCGTCATAACTGCTCAAGTAGATGGTTCCCGTCGGCGGGTAGAGTGCAATACGTGGGTACCAGTCCCGAAGACGTTCATCGCCATTGTACAGTGGAACAACTTTCAATGGTTCCCCAAGTTTACTTATGAAATGAAGCGTAGGAGGGGTACCAATACAGATTGTCATGAAGGTGCCGTTGTGCACTAATAGATTGTAGCATTCGTTCTCAACATATATGGTGTTTACTACATGAGCTGTGTCTGTTATATCTAATGTTATGATGGACTTTTTAGTGGGGCATGTGAAAGCTATGACACATGGTCTCTTCTGTTCAGTTCTTTGCA